>JAMBLF010000166.1:0-367787 GCA_030578115.1 Leucoptera coffeella
TCATGATATAAGGGTGTGTATAAGATTGATTGCAGCTGTGGGAAATCCTACGTCGGACAGACTAAATGGTCTATTGCGGACAGAGTGAAGGAACACATAATATATGTAATATATAATAAGAAGGATAAGTCCCGTTAATTGTTAATCATGTTTGAAATAGTTTTTTTAATTTATACTTAGATCATAAGATAACATTCAAAGAGAGCTTGTGATAGGGCCTATTTTAAATAAACATATTTTGACTTTGATATATTAATTTGTTTTATTTGAGTTTATAGCTCTGCAACCAAAGACCTTTACAAATGAAACCTATAATGTATCGAGCCGTATGGCACAGTGAGTGCTAGTTTTGGAGTGTTTACTGGTAACACTGAATTACGCGACTGTGGCGACGCCTCCAACTGCCAATTTATGTGGCGCGATCTCTACACGCACTTGTACTGAAATCCACTACTGGTACTGCTTATCCTTCGTCGGGTTGGTATTTCTTCGCTCCTATCACTTAGGTTTTTAATTCCGTATTCCGCTTAGAGAGCCGGCTTATATACCCCTCTCTTGCATGGTTCTGATCCCGAAAAAAGAGGAGAGGACTACGAGAATAACGTACATACAAACAAATTGTATATACAACACACTTTAAACGCTATATCCCTATATATAAGGTTCACATTCGCATATTCACATCCAAGTTGTTTACATTAAAGTCGTCGAAGCGTCCCAAGCGTTTATTGTAAAAATAGGTTTTTGGTAACTTCGCCAAGTCGATGACGTAAACAACCTACATCTGGGCCCTTACTCCAAAATTAACTTTGACAGCCACACAACTGCGTCGCTACTGCGTTACTTCTGCGTTTCGGCTTTGATCTGCCACAGTTGTGCCTCAATAGCGAGAGTCAGTGGCGCTTCAGTGGTGCCTCAGTGGCAACTCAGTATGGAAATGTCAATAGTGGAATACCAAATATAAGGCTATTGAACTGATATTGACGGACGTTTGATTAGTGGAGTAGCTTTATTGTACTTCAGACGCAGAAGTACTTCAAATGTAGGTCGATTGCGCTTCAGTGGCCAAAATTAGTTAGTGGAATGCCAAAAGTGTCAAATTACGGTCACTGAAGTATTACAGTATCGATACTAAAGTAATATTGTGGCTAAAATGAATTACTGGAGTAAGGGCCCAGTATTAGTACACATACATAAACGTGTCGCGGCTGCGTATAGAATGTTCAACGCGATGCTCGTAACAGTACTAAGATAGAGATAGCATATGTGTGTTTGTTTCTTTGTTTTACTTCAACTGATTTCATAAGTATCTGCAGTAAACAGATTGAAATAGGTTTCTGTGACCTATTAAATATATATTCTTTCTTTTATCAATCTTCTAGTGGTTATGTTCATATTTTTCAATAATTAGTTCACCTTCATAAGTCACACATTTAGCTCGGCAATGAGTCTTGTTTTTAAAGGAGCAGGACCAGTGTACTTTAGACCCATAGGTCATGTTCTTTAGGAATTTATGGCCTCTTAAAAGTAGCACAGAATTCCCTCGTGGAGTCGATTTGAAATAGGCTGAAACACAACAGAAGTCATTAACACTTAGACTTATAGTTTAGATGACCTTCAATAAAGTTAAAAAGGTATCTCTTTAATGTATTAAAATTACCAATTATGAGTTTTTGTTTATTTACAATTTAGTTTGCTTTTTATGTATGTTTTCCGCGTCAATGGTTATGTTCGGTCGTCATACTAACAATAGTCCCGTGAACTACTTTGATAGCTGCTTTGCACCGCGTCATTCTAGTTTTCGAGCACACCCACCTCTCCTTCACACCTCTTACACGTTGCTTGTAGTACTTATGTCCATACAGATGCATCGAAAGTCTACCATTCCGGGTTTCTTGAAAGGTCACTGGAAACAAGTGTTTTGGGAGTTAATGCAACAAGAAAGCAATTTCAGATATGACGTGTATAAAAATTCATTACAACTAGGAAAGTGGTTATATCTTATGTTCTTGTAAATATTGATTTTAGTACAAATAAGACACAGAATAAGAATAATAATTTAATAATAGCCATTTTGATAACGTTTGGTTTCACTTACAATAATGTTAATATAAAATATGTAATACATCCATATTCGCGCCTCTACTTTGCTAAATATGTTATAAGAAGAGACTACTGATCACCTTAAACCATCCTAACATGTGAATTTTGAAAATAGGTATTAAAAATGGGGGATATTTCCATTGAAAGTGCTTTAATGAGCCTTAAAATTCCATTGTTCCAAACAATAATCACACAGTTAATTATTGGATAAATAAAAACATGCTTCTCGTAAAAGAAATAAGTTTAATTGTGATTTCTTTGCATCTTAAGAAAAAATTGACTAGAATTTCACAAATAAACGCAGACACAATGTAATATGATTTCATTAATGATTAAATATTAATTTAAATATAAAATTTAAAGCAATGATTAAAATCATATAGGGCAATTTACACAGATTTGTTATCTCTAGATACTTACATATCCCTAAGAAGGATAAATATATCCAATTATATCGATGTTAAATACACATAAACATGATTTTCCTTCAAAGCAGATGAATTATATATTTTTAAGTTAATTAAAAACAATATTTTTTTTAACACTAGCTATGTATCATTCACCACATTATACTAGTAGATAACTAGTGATATTTATACTACTCTACGATTTGTCATACTCAGGAATAGATGAATAGATAGTCCATGAGATCTTTATACATACATGCATACACTTCACACAGTTAAATCTTTATGTTTACAATTTCACACTCATTCATAACCTTCGAAGCCTTTATCTGAACATTATATCTTACGCTTAGTAAAATATTACATCGTTGTTGTAAGACCAATATTATTAAAGAAACCTGTCCTATAAAACTAGTAATTAGTTATTTTATATTTAATTCCAACTATTACACTATGATAGCTTTGCTTTGCTTGTCAATTTGATTAGGAACGGAATGGTCATCATGGAATGTCTTAAAAAAACAAAATTCATACACCAAACGTTATATAATACAAGCCCTATACGTCAACTAGGATAAAGACTAAATTTCGACTGTACAACGTTACTAACATACATACATATATGTATGCCTCAATTTCCCCGGCGGAAGAAGCAGATACTAAGGTACGCCATCTTAAAGAGTCCTGAGAAATATCTCTTGCACTCACAACCATTAACCTTCTCTTGCATGCTCCTGTTCACACGTACATACGCATTGAGAAATGCACAAGAACTAACATTTCCTAAATTATCGATCTACTCGAATAAGTTTTAATGTAATCAAAATCGTAATACAGATCCAATTATTCTACTACGGTCACTAAAACACTTTAGTGATTATGTGAATCCTTGAAGCCTACTATGACGTCATCTACGGTATACGCCATAGCTCTACAGTGGTATCGCCTTCGTAAGGAACAGTCCCAATGCACTTTGTAGCCGCAAGTCCTTTTCTTTATGTATCTGTGACCTTGTACTACAAGAGTTGGCTTCTTACAGCGGGACAGCTCGAAATGTGCTGTGGAAAGATAGATATATTAGAATAGGTAGAGAAAGATGTCTTTTTATTGAAATTAGTCAGTAAATTAATGGTCTCATGTACTTGGAATAATTAATTATAAATAGATAATATAAGTTTATTTCTATCCATGCTCATTATAGTTTATTTGATCCCTAACCAAACAATAAAACATTGTAGGATAACCATGTGTTTGTGGTCGAGATTTATAGTAGTTTCTTATACTACAATAATACCGGATACTTTTATATTAGTTACCTTTATGCACTAGAATATTTAACCTAAACAACGATACCGTTATTTCGAATTTATAGTGATTTTCAGCTCTTTTTCACATAGGTAAAATGTTAAATGAAACAAACGCACCATAATATATAGGAAAATAACTGTATATAATTTAATTCGGCTTAAAGCAAATACTATAAACAAGTATATAAATGAAATAAATAACTATGTAACGATTTATTATGAGTTTCTTAAACACTATTTGCGGACGTATGTGTAGATATCCATAACTTAACATTTAAGGCATGTTCATATCACACTATATTAGAGTGCTCATAATCTATACTTATAACAATAACTTAAGCTCAGTCTTTATTCTAAATTGCTTAGCAATGACCACCATCTCCTGAAACTTTGTCTTAACCTTGATTTAAAGCCCTTCCTACATAACCTCTAAACATGACCGCCCTTATTATGACCGACAAACGGATTGATTTTCCTTACAACTTTTATTTTATAACATCTTAATGAACACATAATTAAACACATATTACATTTAAAAATAGACAGAATACTTTGTTATAAAGTTATTAATCATGTAGCGTTTATATTAATGAGACTTTTGTGTAGGACCTACATAAATGCATTACGCCATTACAGTTAATACATTCTATGTTCCTAGAAAAAGTCGGTAACCGATTATTAGACTTTGGCGTGCACGTTAAGGGGATGAATAAACGTTGTATATCACTCGTGGTTATGTTCAGGTTTTTGAAAGACCACCTCCTCGTCCATCGTATGAGCGATAGCCCTGCAACCAAACCGACGTTTCTCAATGCATATCCAGTAAGTCTTCAGCCCATGTCGTTTCATTTTATGATACTTGTATGGACCTACGACTAGTATGGCTCTTCCAAATCTGGAGGCTTCGTAAATGGCTGCTAAATCTGGAGGATGTGAGGAATATTATTATAAAATAGTTCAAAGGTTACTTTGGGTAAAGAAGACAAAGTTGATAGACGTAAATCAAGAAAAAATGGTCGAGATATGATCGAATTGGAAATGGAGACTTTAATTTATGTACTATATCTTTAAATTATCATGAAATAAAAACAATAGCGATCTATTAACTTAGACTGAGCAAAAACAAAACACCAAAATGTTTAATGATAGGCCGTTTTATGGTTTAACTTTTTTATTAGTGAAAACAAACAAATCCATTAGTGACAAATCGTGAGGTAACTTACAATAAGTTTACTTCAATCAAAATGTAACATACGATGACAATTCAAAATCATGTGCAGTGTAGTAGTGTCTTTGAAACCTAAATCTTAATCCTCCAAATACTTGTCTACACGACCTAGTCGTGATTGTGATTGCGTTTTAAATAGAGTATGTCACTATCCATGGTGTAAGCAGCTGCGGAACACTTCGTTCTGTGTTGGGTCACACAGACCCAGCGAATTATGTTGTTTTTTATACTGTGCCTCTGGAATCTTCGGTTATTGATGAGTAGCTGGGGGTTTCCTCTCTGAGATGGCACAAAATGAGCTGAAGATAAAAGAAACCATTAAAACCAATCATGCTGTTAGATATGTTTTAACAATATAGATCCTGATGCTAAATTAAAACACATCAAATAAGAATAAATTTCAGTTTAATGATAATGCTAATAATAACAGATGCTTTACATGCATTTTATTACAGTGCAAATATTCGTAACTGAATAAAATATATAGCAATAAACAATGTCTATTACCTATTTACCTTTAGCAGTAGCTAAATTACTTAACAGCGCCACAATTGTGACTGGGTGTATTGTTATAATAAAATGAGCGATAAATACGAAAGAACAAATTTATTACAAAGCTTTTTATTTATTATGCATAGTAACTAATCCTAATTTAACCACGAGGAACTTAACATTCTAATTCATTAAAAATTAACTTACTAGTAGGGAAAAGTATTTGTACTATTAGTAAAGCCTTAATAATAAAGTCAAAAATACTATATTAACAATGCACAAGGAATCCGTGACGACGATGGGGCATTTCGGAACCAATAGGCTATTTGACACTATTAAAAATATGTTACTAAATGTGGTCATCCTATTAGGTAATAATATAAAAAACCATATTTAGCTCTATTTTATCCAAAAATATTTATTGATTTTGCAAAATAAACATAATAAATTCATATAATTTTTTGAATTTCTTCCTTCACAAGAACGCTCTGTGATTGGCTACGCCTCGCGTGACGTCACAGGCAAGTAAACATTGTTTATTGTTATGCACTTAGTGTGGTTTTATCGTATTTCCATCGTTTCTTGTACTATTTTTACAAGAATTCCGCAGGACACTATTAACCAGTGATATAAACAATAGTATTTGCTGTCAAAATGGACAAGAATTTTGTACAAGTCGACAATAGAAATCTACCTAAGATGACGCATTTATGGTTGCACTTTTCTTTAAAAATAACTCTGATTATTATGCTGCAGAGCTCAAAAATATAAAAGATGGTATGTAAGCATCTAAGTATTTATTTATAAAGCTACTTTTTATATTAATTTCCGTCGCTGTTTCACAAAATATATAGGTTATGTTTATTAATCCCCTTCAAATAACATAGTGCACATGCAAGAATAATAACATGGTCAAGTACACAAAGTATATTTAAATTAATTACTGAATGTTGCTTAAACATATGGAATTCTCTGATACGCCTTATTACACACTCTATGTGAATCCGCAAACTAGCTATTATTTTTGTTTGTCGTACTTGATCTTTGTGTTTACTTGCCTGTGACGTCACGCAGATCATATGGCGTCCGCCATTACAGAAACAGCGTTTTTCGCGCGAATATTGTAATTTAAATTTTAACTCAATATTTTACGGAAAATACTGCAAAATTTGCAGAAATATACATGTGGTGTATTAATCATATACCAACGAATAATTTGAAACAATTTTTCAAAATCAGTCAAATAGCCTATTGTAACCGATATTCCGAGAAGTCTTCAACTGGCTCATACACTGCCTTATTCACTATTGACTATTCATGATTGTGATTAAAATTAGCTCTGACTATAGCGTGTCCCAAAGTAAAGACGACAGCTTTGCAATGGCTCTTGTAGCCAGAGGTACAATACCAACGGGTAACGTTGTTGAAAGTCGTCCTATGTTTCGAAAACTTTTGATTTTTGATCAGAAGCTGCGGGTTCCCTTTTCGTGATGTTACAAAGACAGCTGTAAAAAAGATAACACAAACCATTAATATGTTGCAAGAAAATAACAATCCTTAGTTCTAATATAAATAAAATATTAAGCGTGATATACGAGTAAAAGAGTAAAATCTCCGTATACTACAAAGACTAGCGGTGACCCTAGGATATGCAGCTAATATAATTCACTCTATGACAATTTTTTGGTAGATACATAATTTGTGGGATATAGAAAATAATAGAAAAGACTTTACAAAAATATTTAATTTCCAATTATTTACTAATTCTTATATTGCTATTTACCCATTTTTTGTTCTATTTACAAAATATATATTCTATGAGGCATAAGGTAATCCGTGGTTATGTTCGATATTCCCTTTGATTATAACATCATCAAAGGTTGAAAGGTTTGCTTTGCAGCATGTCTTATGTGTAGTGGCACAAACCCACCGAACAATCTTCTGCCTCGTCCTGTTCTTTTGAAACCTGTAACCATTGTACACCATCACACGGTTTCCTCTGCGAGAAGTCGTGTAGAAAACTGAAAGGAACAACGACGCTTACATCTCCATTGCCTAAGAAGAGGGTACTATCGTCTATAGTGACGTCAGCATGACAATGAGGTAGGTCAGGCGCTCTGACCAATAAGATGTTAGAAAACGAGAACACAAGTGACATTGACCGATTGCAATAGACCTTACCGCGTCTATCATTCGAAATTGTAGTGACATGATGACGTCACCATTTTTTCTCTGTTTTGGTTATGAGAATGGATTATTTTTCACACTGTGAAATAATGAAAAATCATATTTGCACGGGCAGAATCACAAAAGCTTACATTCTATTCATGTTAAAGCAAACGCGGTTAGTAGAAAGAGCAATACATTGAAAAATACCAAAAAACACTGTATTTACTAAAGAAAAATGTATTCATTTGTTGTTAGTAACGTACAATTAAATCAGACTACTTTTATTTACGTAAACAAGTAATCGGGTTCCCGCCGTGACGGTAATTTTTTTAACGATATGTATTGTATGTTAGTAACTTATTATACTACTTATTATGAATGATTTTTAATCATATTCTATTATTATTTTCTTAAATAACATTAGTTTATTTTATGTTAATGTTTTTATTGTATCTATTACTAAACGCATTACATTATGCACGCAACGCACGTTTTTTCACACATTTCACAGGTAGCCCATGATTATGCACAGGGTTTCCTTTGATGATGACGTCGATATAGGTTGTGAGGGTGGCTTTGCATGAGGTTTTATGGGTGGTGGCACACACCCAGCGAATATACTGGTTCCTGCTGAAACTGCTCTTCTGAAACCTGTAACCCTTGTAGACCAGCACACGGTTTCCCCGGCGAGAAGTCGTGAAGAAAGCTGAAAGGAACAACAATGTCAACTAGGAATGGAAAAGACCATGCCCGCTCTAAAGCACGTAGTACAAAGCTCTAATAAAGATTGCAGAAAAAATAGTGATGACTTTGTAGATGGGTTTAGGTTGTTTTGGGTGCTTAATATAAATGTATGCAGTGACAATCGCATAAGCATGTTAAATATAACCGAGAAGATATGTTTTCGGGATTTAACCCGTAAGAGATTAGAGGACACACATAGGTGTATGCACTGACCAGGACAAGTTCTGTTTTAAAAATTAAGAAACAAATATCTGTACCTTTTATTTACAACAAACATAAAAAAAAATTTAAAAATAATTTAAAACAATAAGATACAACAGTATGCCGCGTTCTTTAATTTAGGATCAACACATTTAGGACTGTTTGTATATCTACATACGTTAAACAATCTGATTATCAAAATTAATGGTCAATAGCACCAGGTAAAGAACCACAAAATATGGCTAAATTCACAATATCACTTTTATTTTCCACAGTTCAAAAGTCCAGGCTGTAACTGTGCAAAACTTATTCTATGTCTTCAAACCCTTGTATATAAGTCTTTTACAGTTAAATCTATAGATTTGGCGATATATCTACAACTATATTTCAATCATGATTATGATCGTTCTTCCATTTCACTATGATATCATTGACAGTCATCAACGTGGCTCTGCAGTGATACCTGTGCCTCTTCGCACAGTTCCAGTAAGTACTAAACCGACTTTGGCCCTTCCTTTGATATCTGTGGTTCCTGAAGATGATCACTGGATTCCCTTTTAGAGACATTCCGAACACAGCGGCTGGTAACATGAAAATAGAGAAGGACAAATCAATAATTTTTGCATAAAGCTACAAAATATGTTTAAATTATTAAATATGAAGAATCTTACGATTGCATGAATTCCTTAGCCGTCAAGAATTATGAGGAAACGTATTTTGATTATACTATGATACTGTTCCCTTTTTTATTGATAAAAAGTTGGCATTCTAGTGTTTTCTTCAAGAAATATTCTCCTGTATGACGTAATATAGATATTACTGGAAACATCTTCTAAATATATCTTTATGATCAGTCAATATGTAAGTTTAAACATGTTTAATAAACTAATATCTAGTCACGCATGAAAATATTTAAATACCTATACAACAGAAACAGTTATATATCTATGTCTCGAACCAGCAAAGATAATGCGTATATAAATATAGGAAGTACACAAAGAATAAATAAAATGACTAACCTCACATATTTGAATTGTTAAAGAAAACAATATCCGCTGTATAAAATTATAATTTTCACTTTTTACAATTATTAACACTAGGAATTAAAACAATTCTTGATGTAAAAACTAAAATTTAGTATAAGGCTTCTGATCACCATGATGTAAGAAACAACCTAGGAACTAGGGTCTTAACTTAACAGATCATCGGGACTAGACTAAAGAGTATTCTAATTGCCAAAAAATTGGCTACACAGCAAATATCATTTAATCGCTTCGGGATTCACAACCAACTTTCCATCAACCCAAATATATGTAGGATCATGGTTATGTTCATTTCTTCTTAGGACCACTTGGTGTCTTTCAGTGAAGGCGCGCGCTTTGCAATTGGTCTTGTGTTTAGTAGCGCAGTACCACTGGATCCTGCCTGATGATGAAGACCTCTGCCTCCCGTACCGAAACCCGTTTATCACCAACATGCAGTTCCCGGAGGAAGATGTCTCGTAATAAGCTGAAAAGGAACACTTTCTTCTGTAACTACTACAAACTCATATGTACTAGGTTTATTGGTTTTAAAAAATAATTATGTCTTATTTTTATTATTTAAAATTATCAAATAAAAATAATTTAATTATTAATTTAATAATGATATTTAATGAAACATATAAATTACAGATTACAACAAGATGACACAGCTAATATGCTCTATTTTTTTTTGAAAATGTGAATATAAGATAATTATCATAATATGGACATACATAGAAACCATGGCTTCTCAGTTTTTGGATATTTGTATTTTTAAATTATCACGCGCTGCTAAATTATATGGTCGTCTGTCCCTCTCATAGTTAAAAATATACTAACTACATCTTGTTGACTATATTACTCATATGAAAATAATAATAATAGCCTGTTTTTAAAGATATTTACAAAACAACCATGGACTGAACCATTTATATAATATTACGTTGAGTTTATTGTTGGACTAAAGGTTCCTTAAGAATGGATACTAACCACAAATACCACATACTTAATACAGGTATTAATGACCTGAAATGTGGTTATGATGACACTTCATCCTAACGATTTCGTTATCCACTGTGTATACACCCGCTTTACAGTTCGTCTTGTGTACTTCCGAGCAAATCCAGAATATTTTATGGGAATCTTGTTTATGTTTTCTATACCTATAATTGTTTACCACCAAAACGGGGTAACCACGTTGCGATTTGGAGAAATATACTGTAACATACAAAATATTGGAAGATTTCCATACAAATGTATTCAGATACAATCAAAATTACGAGAACTAACTACGACATTACAACGACAAATCTGACCATAATATAAGCTAAATATTTGTTATGGATTTACAGATACCTAATCAAGGGCATAAGGAATTAAAACCACTTACAAATATATCGAAAATAATTTACTCGTATTATATGGCAATAAAAAAGACGCATTTCGACGCATAACTTCAATAATTGAAGTATACAGGCTATTCATAATTGAAGTATGAACTATGAAAAATAGTCGTCGGTAATATAAATGATGTGTAGATCAAAAGTATTGAATTTTAAGCACACGCGGCCACGATTTCCAAGATTTTTTTTAAGTTTCTTATTTTATTTGAGTATTTATAGCTGTTCCTTCATTTTTACGAATTAATATAGGGCCCGGCCACGGTTATACCCGTTTAAGTTTCAAATCAGTACTGTTTTTCAACTGTATAATATTTTCCTTTTTTTTTGACTAAAATTTTATACAAATGCTCATGTATTTCTTCGGCATGGCTGGGCAGTCGAAATGCACACCCAATAATAATATAGTAACTAAGCATTTATTCACAGCCACAAAAACATACATAATACAATTTACAAACAAAAAAATATCAAACTCGTTATGTTGTTGTCAAATCAAAAAGGTTCCAACTTAGTATGGTGCGTTTTACGAGTAAATTATCGAATTTTGATATAAACTCCTGCAGACGTCAAATGATAGTTTGGAGGTGGATGATTGTGTTGATCGAAATAAAACAGGATGCTTCCGTGACGATCCAGTTTCAGCTTAGCTGGACATCCTTTAGACTTCTTCGAGCAGTAGTAAAGAGTTTTCATCTTGGAGTACGTATATTTACGGAACAAGAGTAAATAGTTGCCGGTTTTCGTCGGTATCTTTTCGTAAGACAAATCTGAAAAGTAACATATGAGTGATTTCGCGTATGATGTGTAGTTACCAAAGCTTCAGGATCATATACGAACGTTCATCTCACTTAAGCTTTGATGATACTAATATGATTCATCTTTGCACAACTTGAAACGTTAAAAAATAAATATCTTAAAAAATACTTTTTATTGACTTTAAATCCACGTTATATTTTACTACCAAAAAAGATTCGTCCACATTAGGTTTAAAGAACTTTATTTCTCAAAAAAGAACAATACATTCACTTCATTTGATTATATCATATGTGCACAGACAAGAAATATGTAATCGCGCGTGATTACATTAAATATAATTACATTAAATAACATTAAAAAAATATTGACTTCAAAAGTACAATAACTTACAAAAGTTGTTACCTGTCTATTTCAATTGTTTATTGATTTGTAGTTATTTATTTAGATGACATTATATACTTTTTTAAAGATGTCCTAAATGCATTATGCGAGGACTCCTTTATGTCGACAGGTAAGCTATTGTAACAGCACATTAACTCTTATACATATTTTTTATTGATTGACAGGACTATAACTCTAACCTTAGTAAGATATTTAATATATTAGAAAATAGATTAAGCAGGATATCAGTGCAATGGTGAAACAATCTTTATTTAAGGCACACATAAAACTTATTTTTTTGCTGATTTATCGTGAAAAGTGTGTTTGGAATTCCTGACAATTACTTCGTTGTCGATTGTATTAATGGATGCCCTACAGCCCCTGGACCACCGGTTGCACACCCAAAACTTCTTAGGATTCGAATCATTTTTGGTTCGTAAGTTGTACTTGTTGTCGCCCAGGATTAACAGAGGCCTGCCTTTCTTGGATGTTGTTATGGTTCCCTCCATCTTGACTGAAATTGGAAAAGATACTTGTATAAAGAAAGAGAAAAAGGTCCTAGAGTATATAACGTTACTTTTAGATATCATGGCAAAACCCAAACCCTTAGTTATGAAGAAAAATAATTGATGTGTTTGTCAGGCTTAAATAAAATAAAAGTTCAACTTCGAAAATAAATATAAAATTTAATGATTTATCACTTTTACAAAAATGGAATGTGTAAAATATTAACGTATTTATCTAGTCTTGCTTGGTAATATATTGATTTAATTATTTCAATTAATAATATACGAGTTAATTGCAACTCAAGAACTCATGTCATGTATTATCACAAATCTTCATAAAAACGAGTAGGATGAGGTCGTTGGAGGTTCGTATGTTCAGCTTTGGTGTTATATAGAATGTGTATGTATGTCTGGCCACATATAATCCACTCTTCACTAATGAGTAGCTGGTGAACTTAAGGTTACTTTACACTAGAAAAGTTCACCTTATGATTTTTTTAGCATGAATTGTCATACATCGCAAGGCATTTTACTGTATCACAATGTTTTTCACATCTTAACAGAAACATAATATTAATTTATATTTAATAATATGTAAGAATGTATACCAATGAATTTCAGGCACATTTCACATCAGGCAATTCATTTGTCATATTCTGAGACTATATTGCCTATATACCTGTAATATCGGTTTTTGTTTAATATCTTTGACACTGACACCTAATCTTTACTTAGTTCCAATACTACCAACCAATCGGTTGAATGGCAACTTTATCAAAACTTGTACTCGCGTGGCTTTTAATCAAGTTGTGTATTTGTTGGCGACTAAGCGGCGGATGGCAATGAATGTCGTTGTATTTGACGATGTAAGACTCGACTGTAGAAAGCGAGGCTCGGCAACCTGAGTGGCGTTTCGTACAAATCCAGTATTTAGTCTTCGACTGCCTTTTTGGCGTGTTCAAGCTGAATATGTGACCCTGGTAACAGACCTTAATGTTGCCGTTTCTTGAATGGAAAAAGTAAGGCCCTGAAAACAAATAAGCGGTGTTAGCAAATCTTCGCTTTTAAATAATGGCTAGATACTAGTTACAGTATTCATACATAGAAACGACATTTATTCCATCATTCATTTATATAGACAACAAATACATACATTATATGTAACATGCACAGGCTCTCTAGTTTGTAAACTTTTTATATTACATTTTTTTGTGGTTTTAATTATTTACATCCACAAAAAAATAAATTAAAATGTTCATTCACTTTATTATGATTATATCCTAATTTCTATACCTTAACGCTACCCGTAGGTAACTGAAAATCCTGTGTTAATAAATATTGGGGCTTTCGGTAGATATGAATGATATCTATCCATACATATGTTTTTGTACAGAAGGTTAGACAGAGATTTCGGATCCCCATTCGTTTCGATCCGATTAAATTACTTACGCTTCAGTGACATTCATCAACCTTCTTAAACACACTCGTTGGTTATACACTTTTTCAAAAACCTTAATGTAATAGATAGTTTTATGGTACTTTACTAAGCTTTACTTAAAAAACATGCCCCGTATTTTTTTTGACGATCTTAAAAGTGTGTTGAAAGCAAATAAGAGTGATATAGAAATGAAAGAAGTTTACGTGTAATTATTAATTTAAAACTTAAAATTAAATTAAATATGTGCAAATTACAATGTAAATAAAGGAAATTATGAGATTCTTACAAATATTATAGTACTTTTCTTTTCTCTTTTCTTAATAGTGTGAGGCCTAAGTGAAAATAAGCTTAAAATTCCCAAAGGATTTAGCTAATACGAATCAGCGTTCTACAAAAAGTCGTTAAATTGGTTGGACTATCTGTCACATAAGCATAACATTACATAAATGAATGTCAAAATAAATGTTTTTCAACGTAGCATTGTAAGCAAAAGTGTTTCTTGCATCCTGCACAGAAACTGTTAACAATTTTGGACTTCTGTTCCGCCTCTTTCCTTGGTAAAGTTAGAGTGGCCTTCTCGAAACATCCTGTGCACCGTTTATGCTTTTCTCCTTCTTCAAACTCATGGAGAGCATTCTGACCTAGAAGTAGAGGTTTCTATTAGTATCAGATTACTAATTGTTAGGTACATCAAAAATTCAAATTCAAAATTGTTTTATTATAGCACATACCATATAAATTATATATATGGTTAATATACACATATTTATGGTTATGGAATAAAAAAGAGAAAACCTTTTGCAATCATTGACCCTTGAACATCACCACGTACATACGCTTTCTGCATGCTCGTCTGTTACACAGTAGGTGTCTTGAGAAAAAGTAAAGGATTGTTTTAATCTTCATGTATATATTTTGACTAACAATGTACAGAATTCAAAACCAAACACTTTAAACAAATTTTCTAAAAGAAGACTTATTCCCACATTTATTTACTATAAATGGAAAATATTTTCGCTGTCTATTTTATATAGTTCTTATAACGATTAATGGTTGTGGCCAGTAATCCTAATTATATCGTCTTACACTATGATCAAGGTAGCCTTGCAAGTATGGATTCGGAGACACGTCCAGCGAATTTTATATTTACTGCTTTTATTGAAACGATATTCGCCTATTACTATCACTAGTTTGACCATGTCTTGACTAGCTTAACACTGGAAATAATATCTCATCTGATAGTCGAAGAGTATTGGAAAATTCAAAGTTTTTTATTTATTTTGGTTAACATTTAATCCAGAATTTTTATTAATTTAAAAACATTTGATATTGAAATAATGGGTCCTCATTTTATAACAACAGATGGCGCCTCATTGAACATTTTACATCAAATTATTAAGATCAATATCTGACAGCATTATGGGCGTAGATAACTTACACTTAATAATTATTATTGTTTTATTTGGTGTAAACTTATACAAAACATAGTTATTGATTATTTATACATCTTATGCTATACTGAACCTGCACAACGGTTATCCCTATTGAGGCAGTCTGAGATTCGCGTATCCATAGTAACCAACTAAACAAGTAGTCTGCACCCAAAGTAGGAATATAGAAGCTGTTCCGTGTTATTAACTAAAGGCACTACACTGGTTATTCTTTTTTTTTCTTTAAAAAGGCATTCACCACTAAGGTTATGTCGGCTCAAGTACAAACACTGATGCCATGGCGATTGCACTTGTTATTCGGTCGCCATGGTTACACCAACGCCGCCAGCCGCTACAACCGAAGAAAAAGGAAGTCGAAACTGCAATTCTTCCCTTCCCTGTTCTTCGGTTCATTCCAGTTGAGGATCCAAATATAATACCAAAGCGAACATATTTAGCCAGTTTGGCATCACAATTGACTAAATATTCTGCCGAAAATAATTATTTGTATTTTCAACTTTCACTGAGCTGCTGACTTTGTTGTAGAACCATAGACGACTAACTGGTTATTCATACGAATATAGTCAGTAAAATGTGACAGTTGTCAAAGTGACATAGCTAGTGTACGGTCAGTATACTTCAATTAATATACATCGATATCGATAAATTATATTATTGTATACAATATACCATTAAAATTGATTTTGGGATTAGTTTTAGTTGAAGAGTAAGTTGCGTGTGCAAAAAACAATTAATTCTATGACGGCCTGACCAGTTTCATCTAAAATTTTTACTGTCATACGAATCAAGTTACATTTCCCAGACTATAGTTATCTATTCTTAGTTATACTGAAGGTCATTCATGTTTCCACACGTAGATTTTATCTTAAAACGAGGTCGTACGCATAACGTATTCACGATTGTCCAAATTTTCAATGGTTATGTTCAGAAATGTTGATTATTTCGTTTTCGATAGTCAAAATTTTCGCTTTGCATGTAGGATATCGGGAGCAAATCCATCGACACTTGATACCTCTACTGCTGTTGTGTTTGTTGAATTTGTAATGTCCCATAACTATTGTCGGTTGCCCATTCTTAGATTGGCCGAATCGAGGTATCAAAGATTCTAAAAAAAAGAAAAATTAGTAAAATTTATTACAGTTTAGTATAAAGGCTTATACAATTTCCAACTTTGTGTTAAAGTAGCGTAAGTTGGGTACGGTAAAAGAAGCATGAAAGTAGAATGAATGCTGTCAAAATGCAGTCACTGAGAAGCATGCTAGGAGTGACATTGAATTATATAATTAAAAAGAAAATAATAAGGGAAGGTTGCGGTTTGAAAGATGTAGTGACTAAAACTGAAAATGGCATGCTTCGATGTTTGAATAATTCCTGCGGATGAATGATAGTAGATTGACAAAAGGAATATATGAGGGTGAAGTGGGAGGGCTGTTACGGTAAGGGCCGGCCCAATGGGACACATGACAGTGCGATAGACGCCATATTGAAAAAGGGTGACGTTAGAAGTGCCTATAAACGGCGTATGTGAGTGTGTGTGAGGAGGTGTATGAGTGCCAATGAAGCAACAATGGTTTGTCAGAATCGGGACAGATGGGGATCCGTGATCTAAGCCTACCTACAGGGAATCGGGCGTGATATATTTATGTACAGTATAAGTAAATACAAAACTTTTCATATATTTTATTTCAATTAAAAAACTTACATAAAATATAGAGCGTATTATTATTACATTACCCCTTATCACGTTCAAAACATCGGCAATCAAATCTTTTGCGAATGCTAGGTATAATAATGGGTTGTTTTAACGATGAAAAACTACCTTACATTTCAGTCCAGATGGTTTGTAGTTATTGGTAGTGTCTTTGTGAACTGTAGCTTCGTGAATTTTTAGTTTGCTCTTTAAGTGAACTGTACTACTAGGCGTGCATGTCTAAATCTGCCCAAAGGATTACGAACTGAAACTATGTAATCTATAATTTTAAAAAGTAAACAACTTAGTATACCTATTTACAATCAATATAATGACTTAAACAAAATAAATTATATGTATATGTGATCTCTACAAAACTAGGCCTTTAAATCGTTTGTCGTTCGTATTTGTAATAACAAGATTAAGATGTCAATTGAAAAACATTTGGTATTAAAATAATGTGGCACCTAATTTAACGTTCTACATCAAATTAACTTATACTTACTATGTATCAATGTTTTATATTATGTACACTTAAACAAAACACATAATGATTATTCATACAGCTTATACTATACATAATTACTAGCACAACCATTGTCCCTAGCGATACAGTCGAGTTTTGCGTATCCATGGTAACCAAACAAACAAACAAACAAGTAGTCAGCATCCAAAGTAATAATACAAACGCTGACAAAAAAGGCAAACGCGTTTACGACCAATAACCCTTGCGGGGTAGTCAGAGGTTCAGGTGTCCATCTCCGCAATCGCGAAGATAGTAATTCTATGGCCACCTCGAACCCACGTGTTGACCAGATAGTCAGTACACGATGTGACAGGCGGTAAGCCATGTCACCATTTATAAGCACTAACTATTACCTGTGTGTTTTTGTGGGGCTTCTCCGTGGTTATATATCCTGAAGGTCAATCAGGTTTTCTCAGGAAGATTTTATCTTAGAACCAGAAGCCTTTTTCTCAACCACTACTAACTTATTGCACACACACTATTGTTGAAGTGTTGTTAAACTACGAGTTTGCTGAATCGCATTAGTAGACATGGACCCCAGATCGTATGTACGATTCGAAATTGTAAAAATCTTCAATGATTATGTTCCGAAATGTTGATTATTTCGTTTTCAATGGTCAGAATCTTCGCCTTGCATGAAGGTGAACGGGAGCAAATCCATCGACATTTTACACCTCTACTGCTGTTGTGTTTGTTGAATTTGTAATGACCCATAATAATTGTCGGTTGCCCATTCTTAGATTGGCCGAATCGAGGTATCATAGCTTCTATAAAAAATAAAAATGGATAATTTTATAAAATTGTATGTACAGTGCAATATATGTAAATTCAAAACAATTCCAGTAAGTTTTTTTTGTAAATAAAATAAAACTTACATAAAATACATAGCGTATTTTTATTACCTTATAAAAGTTTAATATTAGGAGAGAAAATAAAAGTACTACCAGTAGTAATTTAAAATCTATTTAATAACATAATACAATTAAGTTTGACTATTTTACATAGATACATATATTCTCGCCTCTTCGCCTCCAACAGGATAGACACAGACTATCGATCTGCATCTGGAACTATCCTCACAAATCTCTCTTGCTTCACTCACACCCATTAACCTTCTCATACATACTCTTTTGTTCTTCACACTACGTACACCCGCCTTATGAAGATATCGTATATCATCTTAGGATATCGTGTATAATTATGTCGTACAACTATATCGCAGCTTCAATGATTTTAAGAGATTCGCGATTTATACTCATGATTAATAATTAACGGGATTTAACAGACTGCCCGTGACCATGGCTACTGCAACGTAGCCGAAACGTCGGGTTAATAAAGGTAATTTTATTATATATAAACTTACGCGATAAGTCCCGTTAATTATTATTCAATGATTATGTCCAGTACTGGTGACAATGACATCGTCGATTGTAAGCAGCTTGGAGGGGCAGCGAGGATACCGGGAGCATCGCCACCGAGCCTTGTTCCCATCGCGACTGGTGAAGTTCTTGCTGAACCTGTACTGGCCTATTCGGATGATAGGCTTACCGGTATTCGACAGGGTAAACTCTGGATAGCTTCCTGTATAAGGTGTAGATCAACTTTTATCTTTAATACGACTATTCACAAGACAACATAAGAAACCAAAGCATAAAAATACATAAAAAAAACCCACGCAGATAATTATTATGAATGCCCATTTGTTATAATACCAATGCACTTACAAGCTTTATTGACATCCATACACCCTTACATATTGAGTTAGAGGTATTCTAAATAAGCCTTTTTTCAGTATGATTAGTGTTCAATATACCGGCATCACGTTCGTTTTCCCAAAGAGGTCTAGGCAGAGTGTGATCTCTGTATATACATGCATACATTTACATTCCCGTTCTATAATCCCTTCCGGGCTGTACAGCATCTCAGCAACACAATTATCCTTAGTCACTTTTAACTGTTTATTGGTTGAAGGTGTGCACTGAATAAGTGGATTTATTTCTAAATGCCAATTATTATCCTTTGCATTTGGGGCATCTTTGCCTTTAACCCGTATGTACTTCTAGACATTATTGTTATAACGACACGTGTTAAAATGTATCAGGCCGATATAAGACAAACATTAGGTCTGTAATAAAACAGGGAATTAAACATTACAACGATCCTATAACAATTTCTCTTACCTCATCGAACACTATGTTCTTATATGTTATAAACAAAAAAAAAATCTTAAATAAACTTATTATATTTATACAATTATACAGAATGGTAAGTTAAACAAGAAATAAAAATAATTATTAAAATATACAAACTATATTACATTGGGCCTTATTGTATTGAGTCCGATATTTAAAAATTAGGCGCTCCATATTAATCCATATTTAGTGATTGTGGTCAGTACTCTTTACGATTTCGTCTTCTATGGTAAATAGGGTAGCTTTACACATGGGATATCTGGCACATGTCCATCTAGCCTTGATACCGGTGCATTGGTAGTATTTATTGAAACGATATTTCCCGATGTTGATCACTGGTTTACCGTTTCGGGATAGTCCAAATTGAGGAACTATCTCTGGAAAATGATAATAATAAATTTGTTTAGAAACATCTGGCATAGTGATAATAAATTGAGTCCTGGAAAGTTCCATTACTACACAAATATATAACTTATATCAGTGCAACGTCTGACGTCATAAGAAAAATGATTTCATATATAATTTTATTCACTTATTGACCCACCTTCACGTCCAAATTGTGGTTTTAACTCCTGGTTTAAATTCTGCTCTTTGTTTAGTCAATATTATATAGTATCGAACGTTACCCACTGGCATGTTGTAAGAAATTAAGGTATTTGCTATGGTGATGAGGTTGCTTACGGGCTTTCATGTCACTCACAGGATTAAGATTTGACATTGATAATATTATAAACACAAGTATTATAGCACTGCTTACATAATATGTTGCATACGTCACTTAGTAACTTCACTTATAAATAAAACATTTTTATCATATAAAATTTATTGAACTTAATTTATTAAATAATAACAATTATAATTATACTTTCTAGTGACTAAAAAAATTTACATTCAATATCACCATATTCTACTTGTATCGACGCCAAGAGTTTCCTGATTTTTTTTGTTCCTCTACTGTCATACTCTTGATTCCAGCTCTCAATGATTATGTTCCGTCATATGAAGTATCTCATTGTCAAGGGTAAGTATCTTGGCTTTGCAGGTAGGCACTCGAGTGCATGTCCACCTGCCTCGGCTGCCCTTACTTGAGGAATGTCTATTGAAGCGATAGGGCCCAATCGTGATCATAGGCCTTCCGTTACGAGAAACTCCAAATTGAAAACCTGTAGGAGAATAAATTAAATAAACTTTTAACCGTGGACTAACTCAGATAACATAGCCATTTTCAATATAGTAAACATCCTTTCTACTAGTAAATAATGAATCATTGTGTATACTAGTGTTTAAAACCCGGTTGCAACTTTGATACTTGGAAGACTAGACAGCAACATAAATTATTTTGATACAATTTAGTGCCATGCTAGCTGGGACGATAACAGAATGCTAACTAGCTGCCGATCTTCATGGCATGTCATAGGAGACGATTAAGGGTCTATAGGTAAATGGGTATTAGGCTATGGGCTAGCAATCTGTCATTCTTTTCCGTATGACTTCACAAATCAAATAGTCGTGCTAAAGAGACATACAAGACGTTTTAAGCTGTTCTTGTTGTTCTGCACACCCCGAAAGGGATTAAAAGGCGTGAATGTATATGTAATGTAAGAATAATAATAAAAAACAAAAATATAATTTACGTAATTACTTTGTATAATATTCTTTAAGAAAATTTTTAATCACGATTATAAAGACAGAAATAAGTTCGGGGCACAGCTATCATGTTATATACTCGTATACACTTTTCAATATGTAGTATGTAAAAGAACACCAAACATACTGTAATACTAAAAATTCTTGTACACCAAAGCTGACCCAATTCTATCCTTTGTTGTACGTTTAGCTATATTTTCGTTGTACATTACAGTTTTTAGATTTTCGTTGTGCATTTACAACTTTTTTTTTACACTTCGAATGGATGCGAACGGCCACTGACAGGGAGAAGTGGCGTCATTTGGTGGAGGCCTATGTCCAACGGTGGATTGATAAAGGCTGATGATGATGATGATTTACAACTACCTAACTATCTATCACTGTGCCCTCAATGACTATGTTCAGTACTAAGGACTATTTCATCATCCACGGTGATTATTTTAGCTTGGCATCTGTGTTTCCTGGTGCACGTCCACCTGGCTTTGCTTCCTCTGCTGGAGCTGTGTTTGTTGTAGCGGTACTTGCCGCGAGTGATTATTGGGACACCGTGACGGGACACACCGTATTTGAAACCTGGAAGAGAACTATGTATATTATCTAGTATCTACTTCTAAGGGATAGGCAGATAACCTAAAAAGTATGTAGATATAAACTTATTCAGTCGTTTGATGACGAAAACATCGTGGACGCTAAATGGAGAGTTAAAGGTTGAATAACTAGTAGTTTAATATATCTTTATTATGACCTATATTGTTCTATGGTTAGCATTTTTTATGTTATTACCCGTGATGCCATATACTTACGTTTTCAAAGATCGACACAGAGTATAAACACATATTTAGTAATTAATGTCCTAACGTGTCTTAGTAAGCAGCGCAATGATTCTAAGAAAATATCTCTATACACAGTAATTCGTTTATCAAAAAAGACTAGTTAATACCCACAGCACTGAGCTTTGCCTCATTTTATATTTAGAATATAATTTTTGCTTAAAAGATAAGAAAAACCACATTACATAGCAATGTAAATAAAACGGAACAAACCATAACATGTGAATAAATTTTTATTCATATTAATATTAACATGGCAGCTATCTAACCGAACTTATAATTGAATAGATTATCCTTCATAATCCTCTATTTGTACGTCTATTGGAATATGAAATAGAACATATATACAGGGTCATTTATATACAGGGATTACCAGTAAGACTAAATCAAAGAAAGAACTTCGCTTGGGAAAAAACATTCAAAATTTCTGTCTCAATGGTTATGTTCAGTCATCTTGATGATTTCGTTTTCCACAGTGATGATAGTCGCTTTGCAAGAGGGCAGACGTGCACATCTCCACCGAGCTTTCAATCCCTTACTCTCACAGTACTTGTTGAAGCGGTAAGGGCCGATCTGTATCACGGGCTTCCCATAACGAGAATAACTAAACTCTGGTTCCATTACTGAAATAGATTAAGTGGTTATTAAAATAGCGTTTTTTTTGTTTCTATAATAAGCACTTCACCACTAAGGTTATGTCGGCTCAAGTACAAACACTGATGCCATGGAGATTGCACTTGTTATTCAATCGCCATGGTTATAGCAACGCCGCCAGCCGCTACAACCGAAGTCTAAGCTGCAATTCTGCTTGTTCTTCGATCTGTTCCAGTTGATGATACAAATATAATCCCAAAGGAAACATATTTAGCCAGTTTGGCATCACGATTTACTAAATATTCAGCCGAAAATAATTATTTGTATTTTCAACTTTCACTGAGCTGCTGACTTTGTTGACGAACCATAGACGACTGAAAGTAGCGTTAGTAATTACAATTTACCTTTCAATAGCTACATATACATACACTGCACATGTATATATGCTTGTTTCCATTATTTCCACGAACGGAAAGGACAAAACTTCGGAGATTTCCTGGCACTTTATTATTATATCGCCTTTCACGTCATGTCAGGTACGAGGCATAAAGTTTTCTTTACGTTAAAATACCAGACGTTACTTAAATTGAAAAAGCGAACAACTATAATATTTTTAAAATATTAAGGTAACGAAATTTATCTTACCAGAATACAACATTTTGCAACAAATATTTTCGTAAGGTACAGGAAGTGAAAACATAAATAACTTAATTTAATTTTCTATTTAATTCATAACTAGTAATAGACATAAACGGAGCGTTCAATGCTGGGTATCTCGTTATGGGACAGAGTCCGGAACGAGATTATTCGGCAGAGAACCTAAGTCATAGACATTGTCTATCGCTGCTGCAAGCTGAAGTGGCAGTGGGCCGGCCACATTTACCGTAGAACTAACGACCGTTGGAGCAAAGTGGTTCTCGAATGGCGGCCGCGTCTCGGTAAACGCAGTGTAGGACGCCCCCCTGCTAGATGGACCGATGGCTTGAAAATGTCGCTGGTAGTGGTTGGCTGAGGGTCACGAGTGATCGTGTTTTGTGGCGTACTCTTGGGGAGGCCTAGGTCCAGCAGTGGACTGACATAGACTGATTGATTGACTTCTTATATTCAATTTATTTCATATTTATATTTCTTTTCTTAGACTATAACTTTCTGATACAGAATTTCAATGATTATGTTCAGTCATCTTGATGATTTCATTTTCCACAGTGATGATAGTAGCTTTGCAAGTAGGCAGACGGGCACATGTCCACCGAGCTTTCAATCCCTTACTCTCACAGTGCCTGTTGAAGCGATAAGGGCCGATCTTTATCACGGGCTTCCCGTAACGAGAATAACTAAACTCTGGTTCCATTACTGAAAAAGATAAGTAAGCGGTTAATAGCGTTAGTAATTATAATGTACAGTCAGGGCTAAGAGTGAAATCCCAGTAACTTTTCATACGGTTTAAGTTTATAAGAACTGGCGCCACTATGCATTGTCATTGCCACTATACGTTCGCGTGCCTCGAAATGAAAAATATTGTCTTTGGTTCTTATAAACGTAAACCTCATAAAAAGTTACTGGGATTGCACTTTTAGCGTTGATTGTACATCTCAATAGATACAAATATACTGTATATGTTTGTGAGTATATATATATAAACTATTCTTTCTATTATGAAAAGAACAAAACTTCGAAAATTTCCTGTTACTTTATTATTATATCGCCTTTTACGACATGTCAGGTACAAAGGCAACAAGTTTTCTTTACATTAAAATTCCAGACATTACAAAAAATAATTAAATACTAAGGTAACTAAATTTATCTTACCTAACTACAACATTTTGCAAGGTATATTTTCATAAGGTAAAAGAAGTCAAAAAAATAAAATTCTTTAGTTACTATAAAAATTAAATTCTCTATTTAACTTCAACTACTATAAAAATTTAATTCTCTATTTAACTTGAATAATAATTAAACAGTCTTCTTATATTCTTGTTTCATATATTTCTTTTCTTCCCGTTCTATTTCAATGATTATGTTCAGTCATCGTAATGATTTCATTTTCCACTGTGACGATGGTCGCTTTACAAGCAGGCTTACGGCTACAGAGCCATCGAGCTCTCAATCCCTTACTCTCACCATACTGGTTGAAGCGGTAAGGGCCAACCTTAATGACGGGCTTTCCATACCGTGAATAACTAAACTCTGGTTCCATTACTGCAAAAGTTAAGTTAGCGGTTAATAGCGTTAGTAATTATAATTTACTTTTCAATAGATACATATACTATACATGAATATGTCCGTGAGTGTAAAAGGTTCCTAACAATAGAGACATATTCTACTAATAGAAATACCTTTTAACATAAAGTATAATTTATTTTTCAAAATATGTTTGACCAAATTTAATTAATTACACTTAAAGTCTTTTAGGTT
This sequence comes from Leucoptera coffeella, assembly GCA_030578115.1. Lineage (NCBI taxonomy): Eukaryota > Metazoa > Arthropoda > Insecta > Lepidoptera > Lyonetiidae > Leucoptera > Leucoptera coffeella. The sequence goes on from JAMBLF010000166.1 coordinate 25,503, forward strand.
GGCACCGCACACTGAACAGGAGAAGTACCTATGAAATCCTCGGCCACACGCCGCGCCTCTGCCGACCAGGCACCGACTTCCATCCGGTCCTGTATTACCTCTCAGCTTGGCTTGAGCACCAAATTGTGCCTCGGCTGGCGAAGCATCTTCATCGCTGCTTCTGAATTTCTCTTGACAACCTTCGGCATGTCCATCGAAGGTAAATGTTCTCACAGAATTAAAATATAAAAAAAAAAAATTATTAGCATCGAATAATCATAAGAACGCTTTACTCGTCCGCTTTACGCGGACGACCTCCCCAACGGGAAGATCCCCAGGAAAATACCACAACATAGAATTAAATACAGAATTAAAGAAAAAGGCCACAACATAGAATTAAAGAAATAGGCCAAAACATAAAAATTAAAGGACAACTATAATGCTCGTCCGCATTACGCGGACGACCTCCCCGATGGGGAGATCTCCAGGGAAAGGCCACAATTTCTTTTCTTTGGCTCCCATGAAGCTTTCCTGAAATCTAAAATGAGAATTGTATTATTCTTTTTTTGTTGACAACATAGTCTAAATCCATAACGAGGTAGAACAAATCCTCTATGGCTTCATGGTAGCAAAAGAAGAAAATTATATAGTAGCAAAATAACATTACATGAGATCGTATGATTTCCTGTCACTTTATTATTATATCACCTTTTACGACATGTCAGATACAAATAAGCTTGCCACCCGTACACTAAAATAGAGTATTGTACTCTTTTTGACACAACTGTACTTTATAATCTACGACACGAATAAAGTACGCAAAAATACTCTTTTTTACGATATCGATTATTTTATCGAACATTTCTGAACGCAACCATTACATTACGTCAAGTCATTTTTCGCGCGCAATATGTAAGTGTCAACTGTCAAACAAACGTAATTTTTTCTATGATTTGTATTGTATCATTCATTCATTCACGTTTGTTTCTTTGTTTGTTTTGCTAAGGTTTTGATTTAGTTTCGATACATTATTAAAGAATATAATACTCTATATTTTTTTCTGTGTACTTTATTTTTGTGCTACCTAAATAAAAAAATACTTTATTTGCCCTAAAAAAAGGTGGCAACCCTAGATACAAAGGCAACAAGTTTTCTTTACATTCCAATTACAGTCATTGCTTAAATTGAAAAAGAATACTATAGGTTTTAAAATGTAATGAAAATAATCTTACCTAAGTACAACATTTTGCAAGAAATATTTTCATGAGGTAAATGAAGTAAAAAAAAATCTTTAGTTACAATAAATTTAATTCTTTTTTTAACTTGATTAATGATTAAACAGTCTTCTTATATCCGATTTGTTTCATATATTTCTTTTCTTCCCTTTCTATTTCAATGATTATGTTCAGTCATCTTGATGATCTCATTTTCTATTGTGACGATGGTCGCTTTACAAGCAGGCTTACGGCTACAGGTCCATCGAACTTTCAATCCCTTACTCTCACCATACTTGTTGAAGCGGTAAGGGCCAATTTTTATGACGGGCTTCCCATACCGTGAATAACAGAATTCTGGTTCCATTACTGAAAAATTATTTACTTGTTAATTAAATGGTCATATCTTCTCGTCGCCACTACCGCAGTGTCTTAAAACCAGTCCTACCTGTAATGACATACGGTGCCCAGTCGTGGAACATGACAGTCGGGCTGGCTCACCGATTACATGTCGCTCAGCGAGCAATGGACCGTTCGATGCTGGGTATCTCGTTAAGGGACAGAGTCCGGAACGAGATTATCCGGCAGAGAACCAATGTCGTAGACATTCTCTATCGATGTTGCAAGCTGAAGTGGCAGTGGGCCGGTCACGTCTGTCGCAGAACCGACGACCGTTGGAGCAAAGCGGTTCTCGAATGGCGACCGCGTCTCGGTAAACGTAGTGTAGGACGCCCCCCTGCCAGGTGGACTGATGACCTGAAAAAGGTCGCTGGTAGTGGTTGGCTGAGGGCCACGAGTGATCGTGTTTTGTGGCGTTACCTTGGGGAGGCCTACGTCCAGCAGTGGACTGTCATAGGTTGATTGATTGATTGAATTAAATGGTGTTAATAACTATAGATTACGTGGTACATATTCGTACATAGGTACTAGAAACATAACGAGATCTCCTAGGTCAGGTTGCGAAGGGAAACCCGCTTTACGCAGCGTTGCTGGGCCCAAGTCCACAAATGCATTGAATTTAAATCGTCATTGGAATGGGTATATTTGACACTTTTGCTACTCCACTAACAACTTCACACCATTTTACTGCTATGGAACTACGATTTTGCTGAAACACATTTGTAGACTTTTTCAGTTGTGCGAGATCGGCTTCACGCAACGCCCGTCCTACGACATGCCAGGTACGAAAGGGAACAGCTTAACAATATATTAGAACTACAAACATTGCATAAATTGAAAAAGAGACTATTATATTTTCTAAATGTTTACAAAATGAAAATTATGTTACCTATAAACTTGTGGAACAAAATGTTTTCTAAATGTCAAGTAGAAAATAAAACTCCTTACTTAATAGAAACAAATGTTTTATTTAACTACCAACAATAAAAGTACAGCCTTCTTTCTATCTGCATTTGTTTTCCTTTTCTTTGGTTCTATTTCAATGGTTGTGTTCAGTCATTCTGATGATTTCGTTTTGAACTGTTATGATGTTTGCTTTGCAAGTCGGACGACGACTACATGACCACCTCGTCCTCAATCCCCTACTCGCACTGTACCTGTTGAAGCGGTAAGGGCCGATCTGTATCACGGGCTTTCCAAATCGTGAATTACTAAACACTGGCACCATCGCTAAAAAGATAATGTAGATGTTAAAAGATATCTATTCAAATTAAGATTATCTTACCTAAGTACAAATTATTGAAACATTATGATTTCTAAATATCAATCGAGTGAAGTAATAAAACACTCCAGTTAACATTTAAACTTTTATTTTACGTAAAAACAATGGAAAGTCTTATAGTTATTTCATTTTTTTCCCAGGTCCTGGCAAACCACTTTTTTGTAGGTAATTTTTATCCATGCATGTCGTCGACGGGTATACTTTTTCCAATATAAACATACGGTATTTGTACTTTAATTCTCCACTTCAGTGGTTATGATCACTCATGGCCACGATGATATCGTTCACAGTGGTCATATTGGCTTTGCAATGAGGGTTTCGTGAGCATCGCCACTTTATCTTGTTTCCTTTGCAGCAATAGTAGATGTTGTACCGGTAGTACCCAACTATGGCCAACCGCTGACCTGCACGGGACATTGCGTATTCTGGATATGTTCCTATAAACACAATTTAAAATAAAACCATACTAAATAATATTAAAGTAACTGCCTTACTTCCCAACATTCCATAGGGTATTGCTTCGTCACTGTAACTAATATTTTTAAATATGTTACATGTTTGCCCCCGCAGCATTCAGATTGCTAAAGAGAACCTATTGTCAAATAAGTTATCTCCGACTGGCCTGTATGTAAATTGGAAATAATTTAATGCGTTTGCCAAATGAATCATTGCCACCTGAGTCTAAACCCTTCTGCTGCGACATTAACTTTCACAGGATATACACCACAGTTTGTAAGTTCTAATTGTAATTGTAAGTTTTGTATTGTGCATTTTTGTGGCTGTGAATGAACGCTTTTATTATTATAAATCAGTTCGCCCATTTCGTTGTATATGGTAGAGGCGACTAATGGACTAATTCCTTTAGAGGATGTTTTAGTTTGGTTCATCATGATTTAGGTTATCATCTCCAATATTAAGTATGTTGTTTTCTTTCCCTATTTATTATGAAGAATGCTTCTTACGAAGCTTAACAAAGATTTATAAATAACTTTTTGTCTGTACTATTTATGAGAGTGTGTGTACAACAGTGTATATAAATAAGTTAGTTGAATGTACTAGAACTATTCAATGCTTGATACTACCCTGCCAGCAATGTATATAGCAATGCATTCTACATAAGACTATCGATCTCGACATTGTTTAAAATTAAGCTAATAAGCTAGTTTAAAAATATCTTCTTCGTTGTTTAAATATTTAAAACAATTAATTTAAATACACTTCAATATTATACTCGTATATTAAATTATATTCAAATCATATAAACATTTAATGTCTTATTTGGTATTAAAGATCAATAAACCTCTTCGTGTCATAACTTTCAATTTACTATAATAATCTATGTCATTGTCGTCAACGTAATATTTACAGGTCAATGATTATGCTCAGTCATCTTGACTATTTCGTCTTGTACTGTGATGATGACAGCTCTGCAAATAGGCATGCGGGCACATCTCCATCGCGCCCTATCGCCCGTTGACAGATAGTATTTGTTGAAACGATATTTGCCTATTCTTATCACAGGCTTGCCTAGGCGAGAGGTGTCGAAAACAGGAACTAAGTCTGTGAAATAGTACAGATATAATTAGTACAAAGTAACACAGTAGGATCTTTCAAAAATATCATAATTTACAAGAAAATTTTGAAGCTTAATGTTCTAATTAGAAAATAAATCATGATAGGTAATTATACAAAAATACGTATATATATTTGAACGCTGTTCTTTAAAGAGTAAGACTAAAATAATTTTGTTTAAAGATGATTGCGTTATACAAAAAATATGAAGGCATTTTAATAATTGTCTTACAATAAGTGAAACCTTAGGCTAATTTAATACTAAAAATGATAATAAGATTGATGCAAAAATGATACAGATTAATATAATTATAGATTGTTAATTAATATAAAAAAGAACCTACACAGCACTTACCAATTCGTTTTAAGGTTGGATACAGGAGAAGAAGGAAAATAGAAGGTAAAGGAGAAAAAATAATTTCAATAGTACAAGTTAATCTCTTTAGTCAAAGACATCTTAAACTTAAAATAAAACAGTATTCGAAAAGCATTAAAATTTATTAGTCTACAAGAAAAGTTAATCTACTGAAAAGAAACAAACTATAACCTAAAAGCACACGATATTGTGTTTACCAACTAAAACTACAATCTTGAACTAAGAAACACTCTTAAAGTAGTAAAACCTATGCTAGTTGACACCAGACGAGCCTATATTTACATTGTATTTACAATGTATAGTGCAAGTAATAAATTTAATAAGGCAAACGCAAGTAAATCCTTCGCAATTAATTTATTAAAGAAATGCTCGTCTGATCTCATCTTTAGGACCACAGACTTAACAAAGTTTGACACGACTATAATTACCAAAGATCCGTTATCTCTTAAATCGGAAGGGTGGAGGTAAAAATTACGTATGTTGCTTTTCTTTAGACTGAAGCATATTTTTTTTCACGATACTGCAAGATCTAAGGTTTTGTTAAAGCACTCGTACATTTTTCATGTTTCATAAATTTATAGACAATAGCACTGTATAAAAGGTTAACTTGGTACTTGCTCAACAACATCTTTAATGGAATAGTTATGTCAAAACTTATGTCAGCCTAAAGAAAATCTACACGTGATCTGTGACCTCTGTGTTTATATAGCAGGTATTCCCCTTGTCCTTTTTTTGGCTCTAATAGTGGAAACAAATGTTAAGTCTATGTTCGTAGAAACCTGTCCAAATAACAATTGTTTAAAAGCATTGATGTACTTATGCAAATGATGTAATAACTTCACATACCACCGCAAATTTGGACAGAAACTTACATAAATGAGGTAGGCCTCTTATTCTAATTGCGGGCACACACTACCAGAAAGATAGATTTACAAGCCTTCTTTGCATTTTCAAATATAGAAAAACATAATTAAAAAACACACGAGCTAATAATGCCATTTAGCGCATAAAAGTACACAGGGAAAATATTTGTTACAATTTTATTGAGGCACACAAATAATTTTGACAAACTCTTCCCGATACAAATTCATTAAAAACATGTTCAAAGAAAAGATACTACAGCTAAGTTCATAAATTGGTATTAAAAGTATGTTCTCACCAGACACACGTTAAAGATAGTCAGATAGATACATATCTAACACGACTCAAATTAAAACTGAAAACTAACCTCCAAAAAATATTTCATGTCATTATTACTAGCTCTAACCTAACTTAACATTAATTATTGATAAAAAATGATGTCTGCAACCACCTTAAAAAGACATTCCATACATCAAATACCAACAATGATTTGATTGGAATTATAACATTCGTTATTATTATTATTACGAACTAAACTTACTGTTAATGATGCCACTCAATACCGTCGATTCTCAACAAGCAGCAAAATTATAATGTGTCATCAGCCTTAGCAATATTGCTCAATATTAGCTGTATTTAAGCATCAAAGTATATTTTTAGTAAGATTTCTTGTATGAGGTTCTTCGCGGATGGACGAACGATATTAAAAGCGGGTGAGGCGGAAAGATAGTTCGATAGGGATCGGCCTAATGGCATATCCGATGTACAAGACATATTGGAATAATGTGCCTTAAGAAGTACCTATTACCACCGAGTACGTATGAGGAGAAGCATGGATGTCAAAGAAACGGTATTAGTTAGCAGGATAAGGAAAAATGGCCTAAAGTACACAGGCATGATGTGTTTGTAGGATACTCTTACTCAGGAATCCTACAATATTAAGTTCATTTAAGTATGTACACTTAAATGAGGTTATTATAAGAGGGTGATGATGGTTATTAATGTAATGACATAATTTTTATTTGCTTCTTTATAGACGATGTTCTTGATGAGAATTTTGCCAATCGTTGAAAATAGACGTACAGGCCCATTCAATACAATAAATCACTACAAAAGCTAGTCATTTAGCAGAGATTGTCAATTGTACGAATGGGGTTACTTATTCATTGAGTGTCACAAAACATTAAAATCTAAACCTTAGTTGCTCAAATTTTGTTCTAAAACTAACACAAAACATATGTATGTACGATTGACAGGGTATTTATTATTTAGTAGAACTACTGATATTTTGTATTTACACAAAATAATCTAAACTGGCTTCAGTATTCTACGTTTCATTGGTCATCAATGACCAGTATGGGCTGTCATCTTGGTTATCATATCGTTGAGGGTGAGGATAACCGCTTTGCATGCCGGCGATCTGGCACAAGTCCACCGGGCCTTAGGTCCCTTGCTGTTACAGTGTCTGTTAAACCGATACGAGCCCACTTTGATGATCGGGTTCCCAAAACGTGATACTCCAAACACCGGCATCTCCGAAATCTCTATATCTGAAATGATGATAACAGTCAGACACAAATACAACACAGTCTTATTCATAACATGCATCTTAATTATCTAAAGGCAGGTTAACACAGTTAAATGAAACAACGCTGTAAATTAAGTATTTAATAAAAAAACACGCACACCAATCTTTTACACAAACAGTACTTGTAATAAATTAAGACTTAATATTAAAGGAAATAAAAAACCTTATGTAAACTTGGATCGTAATAGATTGTAAAATTTTAAGCATGGGTAAATAGTCTTCAATATATTATGAGATTTAATGAAGACAGTATTAATTTCAGTATTCAGGCTATTACGATCCACTTATCGATTTATTTATTCAAACTTTAAAGCATAATATCAAAAATCCATCACTTAAAAAACTATTAGGAGACACAAAAATTGAGAATTCCTTATTACATAATTTCAAAATGACTAGCTGATCTAAGACTTTCAAGAGAGGAAAAGCAAGAGATAAATAATACAAAACACAAACTGGAGTATTTTCTTTTTGTACTATAGCATGATATCAAATGAGCACTGCTCTGTCATAACACAATATTGTATGCTAGCTTTTACTATTATTTTTAAACTAGCAAACTATTATGGGCAGTCAAAACATAATTATCACAATACCCTTACGTATCAGTGCATTTTTAAAAGAAGGTAGGAACTATCAATAATTATTATAGTAAATGTTACCGTCCTAACATCAAAAGTTACTTCACTACTAGAGCTACTACTATTAATGTATAAAGAAGCGAAACAGATAGGAAATACTAGAAACCTAATGCTACTATATTATTATTATGACAAATGTATTAAGTACATTGTTTTTATTCTAAACACGCATATGATGCTAAATATGTTCTTATTGTTGTGGAATGCTGCCCTGCTAATTAAAAACGCAGTACTTGATTGTTGTTTGCAGTTCGGAGAAAAACGCGGAAAACACATTTTCATGCAATTACGGCAAATTAAATTAAAAAAAAACCATATTTATAGAACAAAATTTTTATTTTTTTATTTTTACCCTGTTACTTAAGTCTTAAAAAGGCCAATTCCGTAAAAAAGTGAAATTGGATAAATTGTCGATTGCCGCGTTCTTGATTAGCAGGGCAGAATGTTATTAACTGTATTGAACATTGTAAGAATTGTGAAAATTGTTAAAGTTGGCGATCAAGCGTCTCTTCATATTCCTGTTTCAGAAGTAGAGGCATGCATATTTGTATGAGCATTTTCCAGGTTTGTGTGAGATCTTAATGTTTAAGAAGAACATGATCTGTGTGATATTTTGTAAGATGTTGTATGTATTAGTTCAGTATTCCCGTTTATACTGAACTTGGAATGTGTACTTCTAAACAACTCTAGCATATCTTATCACAAGCCAATACAACTACTGAATAAATTTCATTATCCACATCATATGTGGTTGTGTTGAGCCATCTTCACGACGCTGTTATGCAGGGTGTGTACAGTACTTCGGCATAGAGGGTATCTGGTACACAGCCATCGCGAAAGTCCTTTCACTGATCTGTTACGGAGATTGAAACGGAATGGGCCAAGTAAGAGTACCGGATTTCCTTTTCGGGATAAACAGTAGCTCACTGTACCAAAATCTGAAAAGAAAACTTCGTGTTAGATGGGATACTAGGTTTTAGTCTACTTTTAAGAAGAAAACTAAACATATAAATAGAATAAAATATTATGATTAACTACTAGATATTTTCACATCCTATATTGAAAAAGTGAAATTTGAAAAAAGATGAACATTTATGAGAAATAAAGTATATAATGCAGTTAATTTTAAAATAGTCACGCCTCATAAACCTTAGTCGCCTTTTACGACACCCACGGTCAATTTGGGTTGGTGCTATTCTAAGCCGGACACCACACGGCTCAAACACTTTATTTAATACATAAACATAAATTAAAATACAGACGTATGAAAAAAAGAGTTTATTTCAAACAATATCTTAAAAAAGGCAGTAAGTTAAATTTTTCACATAACTGCTATAATACTCGTTCTTAAACCATAATTTCATAGACATTTTCCTTAGACTCCTTTAGACAAATAAGAACACTAAACTTATAGTAAATAAGTACAGTAACAGCCTCTGTATCACAACTGCCTAATATACAAATATCTCTTGTCTTTATTGAGTAACATTAATAATAAATTGACTAGGTTTTAAACTGAATTACTTGCGATATAATTTAATCTCATAAACATATAAAAACATTTTACGCAACAAACAAACCATTTTCCCTTCTCCTTAAATTACGAACTCACATACATTCGTCACATCAATGTTTTTTAGACTTGTTTTTTAGAAGTGATGAATAGATAAATCCATTTAATGATCATTAGAAAATGCACTTATATTTTCCTTGTATAACCTTTTCAGTCCTATCAAAGGAAATGACAGGGTAATGAACGAACTTTTATCAATAGTTCTTAACTATCAATGACAATGAGCTGTACTCGTTAGTATTTCATTTTCTACCGTAATAACATAGGCCCTGCATATAGGGTATCGGGTACAGATCCACCTAAGCCGTGGTCCATGTGATCTGTGGTATTTGTTGTACTTATAAACGCCGTACACGAGGGCTGGCCTACCGAATCTAGAGACTGTGAAGCGAGCTGAAATAAAATATAATATTATTAAACATATGATACCAATACATGATAAATACAAGAATTTATTTCAATTATATACCCACTCAGAATTATAGTGTTGTCAAAAGTTACAACAATTTATTCTATGATAGAGTGACAGTATGGTTTATAATGGATTTTTTGTTAATTTTTGTAGCAAGTTATTTACAACCATATTCACAAAAAAAATTCAAAAACATGTACACAGTTGTACATTTGCAATGATTAATACTACCTACATTAAACCAATAGTTTTGTTAAAGTTATTATTGTCTTCATTGCCTAGGATAAAAGTAATAGCAAATGAATGCCAGGGATTTTAGTTCGGGAAATATACATATGGTCCATCTAATGTGAAAATAGGGATATTGTTTTTGAAGACATGTTTAATAAAATAATTAGTGTTTCATAAATGTGGTTTATAACGCAAAGGCGCCGTATACCGACCACTGATAGAATTGACTACGTAAATCACAAAAAAGATAAAGAAAATGTTTAAAGTATAATAATATAAAACGTTCTTTAAAAAGATTACGATATTTACTTTCATAAAATCACAAAGAAAAATATCAAATTTGCCTTTTTCTTACCTAAATCTGGTATCAAACTCAAAAAACTTGATTAATACCGAGAGCTCTGTTTACCGACCGGCTGACGCCTGCCGTTCCTGATTCCGACCACTGAGGTGCCTGATTCCGACCAGCCGTAACTCGCCTGCTAAAATACCTTCTATGCTCACAAAACGAAAGAAATCAAGCCTTTAATATAACCCCGTAATAAGTATGCTACCTGCTTGTAAATTTCTTAAAAAAAAATCGATATTTTATTGTTGTTGACAAAGCAAATCATGCTGCGAATATTTCGTAGGTAAAATTTATTTGTCGCGGCCTTAACACATAGACCAGCGTCAGTACCAAAGTGGCGTAGTCCCTCTCTCATTATGAATTGACTTGATATGTAGGGTCGAGAAGAACATTCATTGCCGTAGACCTAAAAACCAGCTTTTTATGATGGTCATGGAGTGGAATTGAAACTAGAGCGTTGCATGGCGTAAGCAATTGTGGAACTCTTTTTGAAACATCCGGGTGGCTGACAAATAACACTCTTGTGAGAGCTGAAGGGCCTCATCTTTGTCACCTTCTCTTCTGCGAAACCGAACAGTCACTCCATACCTAAACTTATACCGTATTGCCCTTGTTCGCTTTCAAGGCAACAAAAGAGCTGGTATGAGACGGTGAATGGGCGTAAACGAAGCCAGAGAGATTGTCAGGATCGTTCAAGGTAACGAGCGATAGTATCTGCTCATCCCATTAGCGAAGCGTATGTTGATTATCATGAATGCTTTAGAAAGACAGGATAGTATGTCAGAATCTCTATAAGAAGTGAACGATCAGGAAGTGGAACAAGTAAAAAAGTGAGAATCTGGTATATTTGGCAAGTATGTTGACTAGATATGGTGAAGGTCATTATAGAGCGGGGAAGAGACTGAAATAGGGAAATATGACAAACGGGGTTAAGATAGTTTGATGACTGGTCGCTGGTTGAGAGTGGATTCAAAAACGCCGTTCTGGTTCCTACTTTTATATATGGTACTGAATGTTGGGTTTGGAAAAAAGTATCACGGTAGCATAATGCAATACAGATCAGGTTCCTACCAAAATATGTACATAATAGAAGATTATGTGATAGGGTAAGGCAATAAATGAAGGCGTGAATGATGCCGCATTAAAGAAGATGGTGAAAATATCAAAAAGAATGTTAAGGTTGTTTAGGCAAATGGAGAGGATGCATGAAAGTTGGCTACGAAAAAATTTACAAAACTTAGATTGGTAGCGCTGGATGAGGCAGGCCACGTAGAAGTTATGCTGATCTAAATTATGATCTTCTCAAAGTGGGTTTACATAGGGAAAGGAACAGAAGACACACGAGATCTTTATGAGGATCGTTCAAGGTGGCGAACAATAGCATATTCCTATACCGTTAGGGTAGTACAGGGGTTAATATATGTAATATATAATAGATGTATGCACTAAACACCTGAAACTAACACATGCAGACTGATCCATGTACTAAGAAACCAAAGGTTCTTAAGTTGGACGGATACCGGTACATGGTGATTAAATCGTGTCCCGATTCCGACCAATCATATTATTTCGTAATAAAATTTTAAATTTTAACATATCTACATATTTTTAGTACTTTTTTACATTATTGACACTTGACTAATATAACAAAATAGCAAAAAAGTAATTATATCTGTTTAAAATGACTAAATAGTAAGCATTCAAAACATTCAATGTTAGACGTAATGATACGTATTGAGAATTAAAAGTTAAAGTTTAGACACTTTTTACAAAAAAACTATAATAGTTAGTATTGGTCGGATACAGGTCTTTAAAATAAGAATAGTCTTAAGAGTAAGAAAGTTAACATGAAATAATCTCACAGCTCATCAAACAAATGAAAAATAGCTTTATTCCCAAAGTACGAAAATCCTGTATCCGACCAGAGTGGTCGGTATTCGGAACGTACTCTTTTATAGAGGACCAGATACCGACCATTATTATTTGCTTGATATTTTGAATAAAATACGCAAATATTACTTGCTGATTGATATCGACGGTGCTCAACAAACCAATAAATGATATGATGCAAAAATACTACGAATTAAGCAAAGTTTTCTTCAAAATAATCCAGATCTTCGTTTACGCCGATTTATGTTTTTTTCGGATCCGATTTGTCCAAAAAAATTCCCTTGCGACGATTTCGGTCAAATGAGATATTTGCTGTTAACGTATCTAAACCAAATTTTGTCTTATAATGTAATATAAATTTATGAACTAATTGAGCGCAAATTCATAACTTTAACGTGAAATTTATAAGTTTAGGAGGGAAAAAACCAAAATGGTCGGATACAGGAGGTCGGTCGGTATACGGCGCTTTTACGTTATTCAACTTAACAACAGATTTTATTACAATATAAAGCTAATTCAATTAAAAAATATATATCTTTTTAAGACTGTATGTAAATAAATAATACTTAACGTAAATGTTTGTTCTGCTTATACAAATAAATTAAAATATTTTAACTACACTATGAGACTAACTTCTATGATGACAAAGAGATCATACGAAATAAATATATTAAGGGGAAACAATTTGCATATTAATTTAAAATATATTATCTCAGACAAAATTATAAAATGGTAACGAAAAAACGCGATACAAAGGAGAGATGTACGTTCTTATAAACAATTTTTCAAAGCGATTTCGATCATAACATTTGAAGCTTATGATATGGTCACTCAAACATTATTGGAACGCATTCATGTACCTAAAATGCCCGTATATACCCTGTGACTAGATTTGGAAGCTGTAACCAATAACAATTTAAGACGAAATGCATCAAACTTTCATAAAGTCGGAGGTAATAATAACGTCTTATATGAAAAAATATTTGTTATAGGAATTCCTAACTCATCTTCCCTGTTAAAATTCGGTCACTTGTATATTAAAGCCGCCCCTATGAAGAAGCTTTTTTATTTTTTTAATCCTTATATTTCTAACGTTTCTTTTTCACAAATCCTCTCTCTCTTGCTTTACGATACCGTTCCCTGGCTTTTCTTCTCTCTTCTTCTAATAAAGCTGGATCGTTTTTTCTTCTCTCTCTCAACTTCTTCATTGTAAGCCTCTTTTGTTCTCGCCTCCTTTCCTTCTTTTCCTCTTCTGTCATATGCTTTCGTAGTGTGGCCATGTAGAGGAAAAGTTCTGTGTGCATAAAAATACCAGCTTAAGTGAAGATTACGAAATACTTTTGAAAAAAATATATTTTTTAAGTGTCGAAAAATATGGGAGTTTAGAATTCATTCATTTTATAAAATTGTTTTAAGAATTTACCAAAACAATAAAATCTCTTACCTAATCAAAGATATTTTATGACACCTCAAATTAAAATAGCATTAATTGTACCTTACCTATTCTAATATACTGCAGTTCCACCTAGTCTTGTCGTGGGATCCCGTGCCGATTCCTCTCGAATCGAACTGCGGGATTAATAATAATAGGTGCAACTTTATACATAAAATGTTATTGCTGACTGTCATTGCATAATCTGTTTTCTTCAGAATTCAGCGGTGCGCCTTGATATTTTACATTATAAATGAACATAAATATTAAATTGTTAAATACACACTGTCAGACAATAATAGTATCCGATCGCAGCTTAAGTTTCAAAGTAGGCTAAAAATGTAGAATTTAAAGAGGGATACCGAAATCTAAGTATATGGATGTTGAAAAATAATGTATAATAGGTGTTTGTATTACAAAAAATTATTCATAAAAATAATACTTCACTGTATAAATGCAATGTCCCAGGACGATTTTAATTTACACATGATTTCAAATAAAATTAATATAGCAAATCATACGATTATGTTAAATATTAATCTACATCGTTAATCATTTTCACTGTATAATAACGCGAAACCCCTAAATGTTACAACTTCTAAAAGTTACATGCTTTATACGTCAAAAACACATGTTAATACTTCAACATTAGGCATGATTATGGGTCTCAAATATTCTGATGACTTCATCGTGGACAGTGATGACGGCGGCCCTGCAGCCGGTCTTTCTTCTCGTGCAGTGCCACCTGGTCTTCATGAGGCCCTTGCTGCCACTCCAGATGTTGAACCTGTCGGAGCCATACACCAGCACCGGATTCCCGTACCGAGTCCTCTCGAATCGAACTGAGGATTGACAGAAAACATGAAAAGTGAATGGGTAAAAACCGCTCAAATATATATTTCACAATGTATCAATGCATTATTATTTCACCTTCTGTATTGTAATCCAGTTGAGTATGAATAAGGGGTTAACAATTTTTCATGAAGGTCCGTAAACAATTGGACTTAAAAGCCATGTTGTGCGTGATAAGCTAAGTAAATAAACAAATAAAAGTTCATTTATTAAAAATAAAGAGCACAAGTAGGGAAATAAAACAATCTTTTGTACTTGACGCATCCATGTTATGACGTTAATAATAAAATATCACGAAACTTTTACCAATGGAGTATTAAACAATATACGTATAAACAAAGAAAAACAAGATTTAACTAGCGACATCTCTAAATAAATAAACGTTACTCGCATTACATTCTGGTGTACTCAAAAAAGGTTTTACGATTCAAATAAGCCGAGAAACTTACACACAAATTATTACATAATCAAGGCAGATTGGTCAAAATTACATGCTAGTAGTTAACTCGAGTATTAGTCGTTAAAATTGATAAGGTTCTAGTATCTATTGGCGCTGGTGTGCGCTTGGGGATCGTGGCAGCCCCACACCCTGACTATGGCGTTGTCACAGGTGTGCAGGGAGGCTTTACAGCCGGCCTTGACCTTGACGCAGACCCAGCGTGTGATGCGCCCTCTCTTGTTCACCCTGTTGAACCTGTAGCGGCCGATCATTATCACGGGATTGCCTCGCTGCGATTTGCCGAACACTGGCTCCAGATCTGAAATTACGAATTATATGATTAGTGCAATTATGATCTAATCATGTTTCTTGTTACATAAATGTAGGCGTGCAAAATATATTAAAACATAATGTTTTAAATGTTCTTTATCGTTTCCTGATCAAAACACTAGAATGAAAAAAAATCAAATTTTACTTTCACTTTAAATATAAGGTTTTAAATAAAACTGGTATGTAAATTGATTGAATACATATAATTTAAATTAAAATATCACAAACTTGATTCATTAATACTAAAAATTCCAATCTAATTGAATCGTATTATTCTTATCAATACAATAGTTGTCACATTCAATCATACTATTTTAAAAGCGTGTGTAGATTTTAAACCTATATTTTCATTTCCGAATTATAAATCATACCTGTCATTTGCCTTAAAATAATAGCACCTAAAACTACCTGTATTCTACCGCAACGGAATAAACACATATTTACATTACGTCACGGGATTCACATACATAACAATTAGCAATAGTCCGAATCTTTATTGCATTGCACACTGGTGACACATCCTTAAAAATAAACAGGCAAAACTATAATGTACTTTTAAGGATTAAAACTAAAATACATCCTGCCTAAATCACCTCAACTTTCACCGCGCGGGTCAGGCAGTTTGGGCCAAAAATCTTTAAGGGCCGGGTACACGCCGCCCAAATGCAGTGCATGGAGAGCCAGTGATGACGTGATGGGGTTAATGAAGGGTGGAGCCGGTGGTTTGAGGGAGACGAAGGCGCCGTTGCCACAACGAGCTTGGTGAGGCGGCGCATGGTTGTGAGGCTCCACTGCGCAGTGCAACCGGCCTCCGTTCATTCGGACCCTTGCCTTGCATCCGATATGCTTTGAAGAGCAGTAAAAGAACCGGGACCCCACTTGGGAGTAGGTATAGCCTTTGAGAACTAGGATGAACTTGCCCCGTTCAGTTGGAATGAACTGCACATCTGAAAAATTTAGACGCGTTAGTTTTGTATTTGAACTTCGTTGTCGTAAATAAGTATAAAGTAGCTATATTTCGTTTGACATACGAAAATAATGTTAAAATTGAGGTGGAAATCAAAACAATCTGATTATATATAACTGTATTATAATTTAACAAAACAGGAATGCATATCGTGCTTCTTAGAGTAGAATGAACTTATAATTCTCTTATGTTACGGACGAAATGTTCATTATCATAATAGTTACATTATTTTTATAAAGGCATTTCCTTCATTGTAATAAAAAGTACGCAACGTACGCAGGTGTTATTACATAACATTTTAAAATATTCCAATTAATTCTGACACTCCGAACCAAATCATGAATAAACTTTACAATTACATAACAGAAAATATTTTAAAATTATTTATTATTCTTAAAATATAACAAACATGATACTTTAAGAAACTCGGGACAACATATCTAGCCACTAAGCTACAAAATAATGTCATTTTAAAATATTTATTATGTTACAATTCAAATAAATAATATAAAGATAAATGCGTCATCTTAACTCATTTGCTCCTTCTTTTATATTATGTTAATAAATAAAAGTAACATTTAAGTATATTACAATATCCTGAGATATTCGAAATATTTACGTCATCGTGTCAGTCGAAAAATTTCACTCTTAAATTAATATCACATAGAATTTCTATGATTCAATCTAGATAAATATAAATAAGGCGATGTATTCATAATCATTATTGTAACTACATTTATGGTTTCCGATATAGAAATATATCATTAATTCAAATTATTATTGTAGCATCCATCTTCGCAATTTCATAGATGACTACCCCGCCACAATAAAAATGGAAGTATGTAGTTATACACAAGCCGTGAAGTCAAAGTATTCTATGCACCAATGTTAAAATAACTATATTTCGAAATAAATTGATTCAATCATAAACTGAACCTAACTTATATGTATGTCGCTTTCTGTGAAATGAAACTTTTTATTTAAATTTATTTTATAAATAAGCATAACTTTAGAAAAACAACCTTTCCGCATTAACTAGCAAGCATAGATTGTCAATTTCTTATACTTTGTTAACATTTTCCAAACCTGAAGGATGTATTATTCGTGTTAATTTTTCATACAAAATGCACAAAAAAATGCACATTTCACAAACATTCATTCATTGTAAATTGCAAATTAGTTAAATATCATATCAATATCAAGTTAAATAAAATAATTCTATATATTTGGTGAGTAGTAGCCAGCATACTTTAGACCAAACAACGAACATAACGAATGTTTACTATTGGTTTACTTAAATATACTTTAATAGACAGTTTTATTTAATATAGAGTAAATTACTCTTGCTTATCAACAGGAGGTTGAGTCTTTGGTCGCCGCGGCTTGTCATGTTGATGGACATTGTATATCTTGATAATAGCATCTCCTCTAGTAGTAAGCTTCGCCTTGCACCCTTTGTCACATCGGTTGCAAGCCCAATGTGTTTCCTGTCTCGAATTGATGTATTTGGAACGTTTCTTGAAGCGATATTCACCTATCATAATCACAGCATTCCCCTTTTTGGACCAGCAATACCTTGGGATGAGACCTGGGGAATAAAACTGAATTAGACATGTGTAAAGAATTTGCAGATCTTTTTTACCGTTGTATGAATAGTTGAAAATAATTCTATACCAACCATAAATAAGTAGGTACCAACGTAATCTACTTAAGTAAATATTTTATTGTTATTAACGTAGCTCCCTTTATGGCTACTTGTCAAAAACGAGAACGCATTTGAATGAATATATTTTATATGTGCTTTGTTTGTCACTGTAAATATACAATATCCTTTTAAATGCAAAATACCACCTTTAATGAAAAATAAATTTAACCCGTAACTTAGACAATTAGACACCATACTGAAAAATAGCGATGTTAGAAGTACATATTTAACCATCGAGTGTGTACGTGGTGTATGAATGTCAATGCGAAAAATGGGGAGGCGTTATCTCCCTACCTATCTGTTCGGACCAGCGAAAGCGTTATGAGTATGTTATTTTCCTAGTTAAATACAGAATTTTAAACTTTATTTAACAGTTAACATTTATTTTTTTCACAAACACAAGTATAAGAAGAGCTACAACCAAAACCATTTAGCAAAGCTTATCATAGCTGTCTCAAATTCCTGTAGCCAAGGACCAAAATAAAAGCTTACTTCTATCGCTGTTTTATGCATATCTTTTAGATGAGATGTCCTCATTAATTATTATACCTGTAAAATAAAGAATGCTGTAAACTTTATAACTTAGCAATTATCTTATTTGGGTCATTTAAGTGATATTAATGTGAGAATAAGAATAACGATTAAAGAGATAGTTCTGTAAGTTTGAAAAAGGGTTAAGTATATGAGAGAATATATATTTTTGAGGATGGTCCTAGAAATGTATTAGACATAAATAATAGTGTCATTAATATTTACCATTATCAAGATCTTAAACAAAAAATATTGTAAATTATTTAATACGTTCTCGCAAATATATCCAGTATCCAGTGATTGTTATAATATATCAATAATAATTTATTGTTTATTTATTTTCCTTACAATTACTTACCACACTTTCATATGTAAATAAGTTCCATCTTTCAACAAAATTAGATTGGGAGGGTCGTGATTATGAATTCCTTTCCTGATGGTTTCAGAATTATCTTGGCCCCTGAAGACGATTTGAGCCGAACAACCGCCTCTTCTATAACTCGAACATCGCCACTTTCGCGCATTCAATTTAGAATACGTGAATCCGTTTTCATACAAAAGTTGACTTTTGTTAACAATGATGTATTTACATTCTGAATCTGTAAGGTAACAAGTCAGTTATTTTCTAAATGCACAACGACGATTTCCCTAATCCACATACGATATTTTTTGTCTTTGTGAAGCTACTTGTTTATTAAATGAAATAACAATGAAACACACAAATATAAAGTATATATTAGCATATAATTTGCAAAAACATAAAAGGCAAGATCACATGAATTAACATTATCATAGCACCTCATAATTTCCTAATATAATTAATATAATAATTTTGAGACTCATAATACATCACCTTTCGTTACATGAATTTCATTCACGAACTAAGTATATTAGAGTGACTATCGTCACTAGGACTACAATTATACATGGCATGTAAAATACCCCCGTGGAATACCTGGGGCTACTAACTAGGTACTGAGATTCTATTTACTATAATTAAACTTATTAATTAAGAATAAATCCAAGCACCAATACGAGTACACATATCTCTAATTTTACATTGATTCTTCTAATTTGTTTCATGTTTGAGAAGTAATTTTATTTAAAATAACCACAGACATAGGCCGCAAATAAATGTACAATAGACCTCACAAGAATTGATTTATAAGGAACATAAATTGTAAAATTAATATAAAAATATACATCTAACCCTCCCTTTACAAGTATTGAGGTCTACCATTGTACTTATGACTACGCAACAACCTTATTTTTATAAAAAAAAAACCTTTTCAGAAAGAAACGGAAACAACAATTCCCGCAGATATTTTTCCTAAACAAAAAACTCCGTAGGTAAATGAGTGTGAGAGTTTTTCAAATACACTATTTTCCCATCGTCAATGTAGAGCACAGCCTTGCAGCCTTGAGTCCGGTGGGTGTAGCAGACCCAAATGTCATTCCCGACACTCTGCTGCTTGTCGTGTGTAAAGGCGAACTCACCAACCTTCATCAGGCGTTCACCAGTACACGAGGTGAAGATCTTAACTGGAATTTAAATCCATCGACATTAAAGAAAACAATATTAGGAAATCTTATTATGTTTAGAGAAGCGGACGCTTAAAGAAATTTAAAGAATAAAACAAATGAACACGCAAACATATATTTGTAAAACACAACATAATTGATATCTCAATAATTAATAAATAACAATTTCTTAATCCTCACCTCGATGAGGTTAAAATTTCTGTTGGCACGTCTTGCATACTTTCATATACATCTTGATTATCTCTTTTGAAATATTACAGTATTTTGTTTTCAATTCCATTTCCATTACTTCTGCATTCGGATGACCCAATATGAGGTGCAATGTGTGAAGAACTCCGAAAAATTCATCGGTCGCGATGTAGAATTTGATAGTGTGATTCGTTTCATCCTTCGGCTTAATCAGTCTTTCCTTCCCATTAATTTCAATAATATCATAATTAGACAACATTTTGTAATCGTGAAAGTCTTTGTGAACTTTATTTTTAATATTCTTAATTTCTTCTATAAAGTCATCATATCTTCGCCTATCTAAAAAGTAAGCGCTATTACTCTTTTTACGTGCCAACAGATTATCTAGTTTTTTATTGAATTCATTCTTGATTTGTGCCATATTTTCTTTCGAAAACAACTCTATGCCTGCAATAACAAGAATTTACTGATTAAGACAGACTATCACAAAAACATCAGCAGAGTTTAGAATAAAAGATGGTTGGGTAGTCATGTCATGTGTCCACCCAATATCTACCTTACGAAAAACATCAAACCTAATAGGTATTGAACATTTTATTCTCAATTATCCAAATCTATTTAAGACAGGATAAATAAAACAAATTTATAATTCATGGGTATATTTATTTTGAAGATAATTCTCATTCTGGTCTGCAGAAGCGGCGATTACTATTATTTTTACTGTGGCGATTACGAGTTTATTATTGATTAGGGTCTCCTTAAAAGGGACAGCGGGCTCAGTGCTAATTGACTACTGTTTCTTCATCTCAAGTGAAGAAGTGACATATTATGGGAGAGGCCTACATCCAAAGATGGACTGAGATAGGCGGACGATCATTCGCATTATGACTAGTCAAATATATTTCAGAGTTTCAAATACTGTCCATCTGGCATTAACATAAGTTTCGGTGGTTCATGGTTGTGTTCCAAGTTATATGACCTGCAATCGAAGTCTTCTTCCGAAAACTGCATCCGAGCTCGACAACTTCCTCTGCGACTTCTGGAGCAAATCCAAACATATCGGCTGCGTTTAAAAAAGGTGTAACCATTGATTCGTAGAAATGTGTGTTTTTTGATTTGTATATAATCCATCTGTAATTCTAAAATACGACGCAGAATTTTTAACAATATCAGAATTGCAGACTAAAACTATAACATCTTATTCATCTATCATTCTTTAATTACACCTAAGTATAAGTAGAGATAATACCATAAACGACAATTAAGTGTGCAGTGACTCTTTTTGACAGATGTTTTAACTCTTAGATCTCAATACGCTCCGATAACATGAAAACAATGTCTTATTTCTTATTTTTTTATTATTCTACTAAGTATATCACTAACTCTGCTAACTGGATTTTCGACTGACGTCGTATCGTCACTGTTGTTTTCTGACGTATCATTAAGCTCAAAGCGCTCGGGATAGTTGGCTCTATAGAGTCGGTAATGGCTTAAGAAACTTGAAGAATCCATGTCTAATCCTGCAATAAATAAAAATACATATGTTCAAACTAATGAAATAATGATCAAGAAACATACAAATATATATCTAAAATTATATAGACTACAATAATATTTTAAATAAGAGTAGTAAATCTATGTTAAAATCGTAAAATCTAATTATTCTGTGTGTAGTTAGCAATATGAAAATTGTGAATTGTTATGTTAACAGATAAGATTAGACATTCTTCCTAAGGCGTAAAGTGTACATAGCGTGAAGAATTGAAGAGCACAGTGCATGAGAAAGGTAAGAGAGATTTGTCAGGATCGTTGAAGGTGGCGATTGGTAGCCTATTATCTCGTAGAAGTAAAGCCTTCAATATTCGTATATGTAAATATGAAAATCAAATAACACTGTAACTAGTAACTGTATTACTATTTGGACAAGAAAAAGTATAGCAAACAGGTAACTAGTTGTCTATTTTAATTAGCTTTAATACAAATGGCATACAAAGTATATAAATAAATTAGTTAATTTTATAATTATAATATATACAACATAAAAGCTACACACATCTTTCATAATTATTTAAGATCTCATAATTAATAGATACATTTCGATAGACAAAACATAACAAAATATACGCTTTACGAGTTGTATATACACACTTCTTTTTTATTGTGGCGAGGAAGATAGAGGCTTGAGAGCCGTTCTTCGAAAAAATTCGAAGTCATGTTAGGTATGGGCTTCTCAAAGCCCGCGATTCACTTGATAGACAGCACCCAACCTGATAGGTAGTGAACCGTATCGCCGCGTACAGGCACTGGCTATTATCTTTCCCGATGGATAGGCAGGTCTCTTCACGATGTTTTGATGAACAAAAGACAAAATTTTTCACTTATACGCTTTGTAATAACATCCCGGCGAGATTTCAACTAAAATTGGAGGAGTATGAGAGTGGATCGCGTAGGCATATCTGATGCCGCCTTTACTTTGGTCCAGTGACACCCTGGCCTTGCAGCCCCTAGTCCTGGCAGAGCAGTACCAAGTGTTGTTCGTGCGGGAAAAAGTATAGCCCTGGTACTTCAGCATTTTAGCTTTGCCGTTAAGAGTTATGAACTCGTAATCTGGAAAAAAAGAAAGCTAATTTGACAGTTATTGTTGAAAAGTTGGTTTATTCATACGTTGATCATGAAGTGTGCTATGTACTCGTTAATGATGATTGATTCTGTACAAAGAATGATAAATTAAACTACAAACAATTGTTGGAAAAAACTAAAGCTCATTTATTTTATACCCCCTTGAAAAAAAATTGTATCATATAACTCGACCTTAAGTTTAAAACTTTATAAAACTAAATGTGAATGAGATCCTATTAAAGCAATACCCCTATAATTAAATCACAGCTTTATACAACAGTAATACATTCTATTGGCATCGAGATCAAAAATCACACTGCAAGCCTTACTTTACTCCTATGGTCAATACACGATGTGGTCGCCATCCACAGATAATAATTCTATTAGATATTTCTTCATCGTAATCGACATCACGTTACCGAAGTATTCCAATAACTAAATAAAATTTAAAATCAAGAAATTATTTTATTCTAAACCTCGAATGACTAGACAAAGTTAAATTCACACTTAAATTTAGCTTCATTGATATTGGAATGATATTCTCAATTCGCACGATATCAGTGCATATAAATTACGGTACCATGCCACAATATGTCATGCGCTTGCTCTATCCTTAAAACATTTTTGGTTTCTATATCCTAATCTAATTCACGGTGTCTTTAAAACCCTTTCCAAATGTACTTCACGGGGTCTTCACATACTTTCCGCTGGGTAACTTCGTGATATTCGGAGGTTCATGATTATGTATTAGGGTAGACTTAGAAAAGTCTACCAGTCCGTCGGTGAGCTTCACTTTCGCCTTGCAACAGCCCACTTGCATCCTGGAGCATATGTACCAAGGACGAGAGTGGTCTTGGGCGTACGTGAACCCTCGGAACAACAGTAAATCCTTCTTGCGGTTCGTGGGTATCATTGCGTAATCTGAAAGCAAAAGGTGGTGATGTGACTCGCGAAATGTAGCATACAAACCATACTTTTAGTGTGCATATGGATTTGAATACACGTTAAATACTTAAACAATATGAAAATATAATCTAGTTGAACACCAATAGTACTAACTACATCTTTTAATTAATTATAATTGTATTTTTTCAATGAATTTGACAGTAAATGTAACATTTTTTATTTAAATAAATATTACAACATAAATACTGGACAAGTTAAAAGACATGATTCAAAATTAACATATATTTACAAGATTTAAAAAAACAAAACTTAATAAGATTTGGTTCGTCAAATTAAACGTCGTTTCATTCTTCCGTGATGCTTTATGTAACAAAAGAAATCCTCCGTCCACAGAACTAGTATATGCTGTATATACTATTTATCATTCCGGTCATAGAAGGCTTGGCGTCGGGTGGTGAATGGTTATGCTTCCAAACACATTTGGAGAAGTCTACGCTGTCATCTGCATTCAATTTCACCTTAGCCCGGCATCCAGACCGAAATCTTTGCGAGCAGTAATAATGCTGGGTGTAATTGGTTTGAGTGAACACATAATTCTGAAAGAACACTCGAAACTTGTTCGGTTTCCCAGTCGGTACTTTAATAAAGCCGTATTCTGAGGACAAAAATGTTTATTTATCAGTACTTAAAACTATAGTCTAAACGAGTAATAGTGAACATGCATAACGACACTAGACGGTCAGGTGCGGTGTATCGCACAGTGTCTGCGTTCACTCAAGCATTTATGAAAACATATTTCTAGATCAATCATCTAGAAATATGTTTTCATAAATGCAATTGGTAAATGGGTTGTTAAGAATTCCATAATACGATTCATCACGTGGCTGTAACCATAGAGAATAATAATGAACAAAAACATGTTTACAATTTAGTTTTATTGCTAATTTAGTGTTTTCGAACATCATATACTATGTACCTTATACAGTATGTACTTAAATAAAGTAATTTTGGATCATTCTAATGCATAATGCTAATTGTGAAAACATAAAATATGTTTTCAGAATTCATTGCATTTCTTCAACCCTAATTTATGTTAGGAGTGAATCGCCCAGGTTAATAATGTGTCACTGTTAAAGAGTAATTGACGTTTTTTTAAATAGGTCAAATTCTCCTAAATCTAGAACCAATGTAAAACAATTGAGTATTACGATAATACGAGTATAAAACCTTCAAAATTATTTTAAGATCAACAACGAATACACAGTCGTCTATGGTTCATCAACAAAGTCAGCAGCTCAGTGAAAGTTAATAACAAATACAAATAATTATTTTCGGCTGAATATTTAGTCAATTGTGATGCCAAACTGGCTAAATATGTTTGCTTTGGGTTTATATTTGGATCCTCGACTGGAACGGACCGAAGAACAATCAAGAGAAGAATTGCAGCTTCGACTTCGTTTTTCTTCGGTTGTAGCGGCTGGCGGCGTTGGTGTAACCATGGCGACTGAATAACAAGAAGTGCAAACGCCATATGGCATCAGTGTTTGTACTTCAGCCGATATAACCTTAGTGGTGAATGGCTTAATAAAGAAATAAAAAACAAAACAACGAATACCTAGCACTTTTTAAACAAAAATGTTTCAAAATACAATATATAAATACTGTTTAAAAAACCTTGTAAACGATAGAATATATGTAAAAATATCTATGAACTAAAAATATTACTATCAACTTACAAAACGTGAGAAACAAATATAATTTAACATCAATACAGAGATCTAAATAATGATTTCAAATTCGCACATCTTTATATGTATACGTACATATGGAATATAATGTGCCCTATTTTAATTAATATTGCACAAATCTACGAGAAGCTTCTAGACCCTAATTCATCCATTTTCAATAGTCATAATTCTAGATCTATATCTCATTCTTCTTGTAAGTTTAGCCTATTTTGACAAAAGCCCCATTAGCCGTCCTGATATAAGTGGGAGGATCGTGATTGTGAAGCCAGAAGGATTTAGCCACATCTATTCTCCCGTCGTTCCCCAATTTCAGTCTAGCCCTGCACTCGTGAGCCAGTTTCTTGGAACAATGATAGTGAGGTGTATAGTTGATCTGTGCATACGTATACTTCCGGAACATCACTAAACTTTTTCCCCGTTTCGTCGGTATCATTGTATACGTGAAGTCATCTGAAACATAACATAATCATAACAGAGTTATTGTAAATCATTGTATGTATATTTGAGTGATTTTTGTACATTTTATAGTTATTACGATTGGTGAATAAGTGACACAATATTTACAGGGACATCAAATGTATTTAATTAAATCTTAACGAAAGTACCATCTTTTAGTTGAATGTAAGAGGGAGGTTTATGATTGTGTTCCAAAACTGAATTACGTGGATCTATTCGTTCGTTTCTATCAATCTTCAAAAAGGCTTTGCAATTCTGCGATAAGGTTTTGGAGCAAATGTAGCGAGATCCTTTGTGGCAATACGTATGATTCAGATACATTATGAGAAATCTACCGGTCCTCGTTGGTATTTTGGTGTAGCTTAGGTCTGTAACCATTATTCAATCATAAATACTTTTTGGATGCATTTTGATATTAATAATCTAACAATTAGGTAACTTTTAAATAATACAAATTCAAATAATATAACTGAAATTTTAACCCAATTTAATTACATTTATATCTTAAGTTACTTCGAGGTATATTTTATAATAATAAAAGTTCATATACTATTCATTATATTGTAATTTATACATTCAATTGTACAAGAGCGTTTTAAATAATAAGTTATCACAGTTATATTCAAATAAATATACAAACAATACTTGTACAGACACAACTTATCATAACCCAAACTTATATAAACATCTATTATAAACACTAGCAGTTTAAATTTTAATAAAGGCGCCATCTTTTGTCCGCATGTAACGAGGAGGTCCATGGTTGTGCTCCAGGTAAGACTTTGGTAGAAATATGAATCCATTATCATCCAATCTGATCTTAGCTTTGCAGTTCTCTTTTCTCTTAGAGCACAAGTACCAAGGCTGGTTGCTTTTTTGGGCGAACGTATACTCTCGAAACATTATCAGATGTTTACCGCGATTGGTCGGCACCATTTCGTAGGTCAACTCTGTAAATACAATTCGGTTAACGCAAATACGTGGCAAAAAGAGAAAAAAAGAATACTATGTACATGTTAGCATTTGACATTTAATGTATAGTTTATCATCATTAACGTAGGTTATTGTTAAAACTAGAGGACTAATAACCAAGTTACATAATAAAATAATATCATAGGTACCAACATAGATGAAAATTGGGTATTTAAATGGAGAATAGAATATTCTATATTCTAATGAACAGTTCTTTTGGGTTATTTTATATATTATTTGAATCTTCAAAGTATACTGCACATATGTACCAAATTTTATGTTGACACTACAAAAATTCACATAGATACAGATTTTAGATCGATACCGACTTCCATTTTCCATAGTGCAAGAGCGGTTGTGGTCAGTAACATGCAACACGTGAGTCAAATTTATTTGAGAGGCTATTTAGATTTACTTTTATTAATACTCGGTCAACCTGACTCAGTTCTATTTTAGTTTCATTTATATATAAGGGATTTAATTGCGCATTAAATAAAACCAAAAATAAAGATGCTTCTTAATTCGAGGAAAAATACAATAAACATCAATTCGGCTGTATAACATTTATTTCACTGTAACCTGTTTTCTACTCAAATTGACATTTTAACTTATACAACATGTTAACTTATAGTAACTATGTACCGGCAAATGTCTAACACATTAAGATCTTGACATGATCCTTATGTATAGTCCAGTGCTCGTTCTCACATACTTCGGAGGCTCATGAGCATGTGAGAGGTTCGATTTACTACTATCGATACGGCCCTCATGGTCCAATTTCAGTTTCGCCTTGCACTCTTTCTTGGAGCAATAGTAATGGGTCGTTTTGTTCATCTGGCTGTATGTGTACTCGCGGAATAGGATCAAATCTTTGCCTCGGTTTGTCGGTATTTTTTTGTACAACCAATCTGCAAATCATAAATGATCAGACCGTGTATGGCTTGAACAATGATGTTAAGTTCATTGAGAGCGCTGAAGTGGTTCGGAGAAAAGAAAGGTATACGTTTACATTTAGATATATTTTGTCAGTACAACAAATTTAATAATACTAATTAACTTACATACATTATATCTTTAACTAAAATAATATAAAAACGTGTCATTAACTGATAAGGTATTAATGATAAATTCGCTTACTTATAAATTGAGAAATTTTGTAACTAATAGTTAACAAATAAATTTATTTCTAATGCTGTGCATTATAGTGAGGGGTAAGTAGTTATCTTATATCGTAGTACACAAAATTATTACATACGTATAAGTAATTATCCCATAACCTTAACATAACTTTCGAAGTATAAGTGACGCTGTTAGACTTTTACTTCAGACGGACACACGTTCCGAACTTTCTTGTAACTTAATAACTACACAAACAGATTTTCTATTCAAATTAGGGATTGAGATACACTTTTTAAATAATTATATTTCTGAATAAATTGCACAGGTTCTTTTTTCAATCACGCAATACGCACCCACCTTACAACTATTGCGTGACATGACAGATCCTAACGGATGCTATACTAAAAGGTACATTATCCAGATGTCTTGTCTACTTAGGTACTATTTATTCGTAGAACATAGCTAATATAATAGATAATTCATAGTTTGATCAACTGCCCATCGCTGCTTCTGAAATACGCTGGGGGTGGGTGGTCATGCTCTGCTGTTACCATAGCTATGTGTCCGTTTTTCTCCAATATGCATTTAGCGTTACACTTTTTCTCTACTGAACAATAGTAAATATTGGAGCTTTGACGCTTCTGATAATACGTGTAATTTTGATACATTAGAAGAACTTTACCCCGTCGAGACTCAAGGAACTCGTATTCTGAAAGTAAATAATTTATTAGCCCAAACAACAATATCGCACTTAATTTTACATATTACTGTCCTACTTAGTAATCTAGCGAAGATATCTATTCTTGTTGCTGTTTTAATATATTATAAAAATAAAACACTTTTTATCAAAATTTATATGTTTTATTACTTAATTCTATTGATGTATCACTTATCCAGAGGAGTAGAGTTCCCTCTCTACAATTGCAGAGTATTTCATTTATGACCTTACTATCATCATACATCACAACAACTAGTCATATATTATTAATTGAATGGATATTGAACTTGAAACCTTCAGGCCCCAGCCTTTTTGAGCCACTCCCACTTCAGAACTTTTATCAGATTTTGATATAACGTCCATTTGATAACTGCGTATATTTTGGAGGGGGATGATTATGTTCAAGGTTGGAATTCCCAATAATAATACGTTCATGGGCATCTAATTTGAGTGCAGCTTTACATTTGGCTCTTACCCTTTGCGAACAGTAAAAGGCGGTTTTATAATTTTGGCAATAGGTGTACTTCTGGAACAATATCAAAGCCTTGCCACGCTGGGTTGGAATTTTATCGTAAACTGAAAGAGGAATGAGCATCAATCAATTAAGGAAATGGTCCGTTAGGTTAAAACCAGACTCTATTTTGTACACTGAGTATTTTAATAGGTATCGTTCCACAATCACGATCAATACTTACTCTAATGTATGAAAATCTTTGATGAAAAAACAGAAAGTAATAAAAATTTATCATTAAACAAGTTAACTATGTCTGCTATGAGTATTTCCACAAAATAATTCTTAGGCCTTGTTCACATGTAGTCCATCAGTTAACCACAGAGAATTGCGCGGCCCGTGAGTGTGATCCACCTTAGATTTCTCGATATTAATACGTCCGTTTGCATCAAGTTTTATCGTAGCTTTACAATCGGCTCCTAGTCTAGCCGACCAGTAATAATTTGTTTTGTATTTTTTACAGTACGTATAGTTCCGAAACATAATTAAATGATTTCTACCCTTAGTTGGTACCAACTAAGATTAGGTCAAGTCTAAAAAGATAACATATAATAAAAAAAAAAATACAAACAACGGTCGGCAAAACACAAACTACTTAAGTAAGTAGTTAGTTATTTCGTCGGGATTAAAACTTACAATAAGCGGTTCAAACTATAAGCACTAACTTGTCGTGACGTTAACACGAGGATTCGTTGGGGCCACAGAATCATGTTTTCTTTAACACTACAGGAGATATTATAGGTATAAACTGCTACTACAGCTATAAAAGTACTACTAATCATGTAAACGTTAAAAATAGATTATTTTCTTATAACTAATACAGAATTCACTTAATATCTAAGTCAGACTACGTAGTAGCTAATCATATAATATTTACAACAATTACGAATGAAGAACAAGCTTCTTATTAAAATACGTACAAGTCTTGTTTTAACATTACAATTTACTAAGTTATTTTCAAATCATTTAAGAAAGTTACTACATTGTGATAAATAGAAGTCACTATGAGACCATAATATGCATTTTTATCGTTGATATAAAAGTACTACTAGACACAAAATAGCTTTATTAAATTTTTACGAAGCTTCCATCGCTTAGACGCATATACCGAGGTGGATCGTGATTATGTTCGAAGTTGCACTTCTCAATAACTAGACATTCATTGTCATCCATCTTGAGGGACGCCTTACATTGAGCGCCAAGTCTCTTGGAACAATAGTAATTAGTTCTCTGATACTGACAGTAAGTATAGTTTTGGAACATGATCAAATTCTTTCCTCGTCGAGTCGGTATCTTCGTGTAGGTTAAGTCTGTAAAAACCAGACGTGCCATATTGTTATCGAACAAGTTGTAAACCAGTTTACATGCTAGTCAAAAGCATGCATTACTAGGGCAAATAATTACAGGTAATAAGACGAATTCATGATCTATTCCATTTAATAACGTAGTAACTAGTTTTAGATAACTATCGTACATCCCGATCTAAAAGCTTAGTGTAGTAAACCTCCTTGCTAGGTGGACCGGTGGCCTGCAAAGGGTCGCTGGTTGTAGCCAGATAAGGACCACGAACGATCCTGTTTAAAGTCCAGAAGTGAACTGTATATGATGATTGAATCTTCAAACATACATTGTTTAAATCTTGACATATTGTCCGTTAGAAGTGCGGTAGTATTTTGGTGGATCATGGTTATGGACCCAGTAAGATTTCTCTTGGACGATACGCGCGTGGGAATCCAATTTTAATTTAGCTGGACATCGTTTTCCGGATTTTCCTGAACAATAATAATTTGTAGTCTCATGGTCTTGTGCATATGTGTATTCACGAAACATGATCAGGCTCTTCTTACGGTTTGAAGATACTGTATAATATGTTAGGTCTGAAATTAAATGCAATATTGTCAACAAATGATTGTATCTATTCAAAGACGCTGTGAAATATTGCATGTATACGCAGGTATTAGTGTGGTCAACGCACCACCCTAAAGATCCACACTTAGGTAAGAACTCAAATGAAAGAGAGAAAACATTATACAAAATTATAATACAAATCAACTCATCGGGTTATCAGCTGCTGACCGGTAGAAAACAATAGTTTTTTTACAGAAAAAAATATTGTAACTAGTACATAAATTTGCACAGTACGTTAGGTGTTAGGAATTATCAAATAATACAGTTACCATATGAACCTTTAATACAATATTTGTGACAGGATTCTAATAATTAACTAATCTTTACGTAAGAACCTCCGGCTTTCACGTACACGGGAGGTTCATGATTATGGTCTATGTCATATGACACAATATCACCATTTAAATTCAGTTTGAGCTTAGATTTACATCCGCTTTTTTTCTTAGAGCAATAATAGTAGCAAGTATAATTTTTTTGCGAATACGTGTGCTTTCTAAACATGATTATATTTTTATGTTTTCCTGGAATTAGTTCGTATGTTAAATCTGGAAGAAATAAATACATATTATTAAAGTAATTAACTAGATAATTATCGACATCATATACGGACGAATTTTGTGCTTAACATTTTGTTACTAGTTATTACGAATTCAGAATAACTACTTATTTAATGCGGATATTATAATAATTGTCATAGCTTTATTTAGTTTATAATAATAATAAATCGAGAGAACCATTCTATTAGCGCATACAAAGTAACAATGAATTCTGCGAATTATCATTTTGCGAGGACACATTAAAACAAACCTTTAAAAAATGCAGTCATTTAATTAGATCTCATTGCCCTATCTATTATTTTAACTTAACATAACATTGATTGAGCGTCTTCACATACGTAGGCGGTTCGTGGTTGTGTTCGTTGCAGTAGTCTCTGATCTTTCCATAGTTGTCCATCTTTATCTTAGCCTTGCACCCTTTGGCCTTTTTGGAGCAATGAAAGTATCGTTTGTCGTTGCGTTGCGAAAAAGTGTGCTTTCTGAACAGAACTAAGCTTTTGCCTCTCGGCGTCGGCAATATTTCGTAACTTAAATCTGAAAAGTGAGAAAGCAACTATAAACATAGCGAGATCCTGTTTAAACCATTCATCTTAGTTCATGTATGTTCAAAATTTAAAATTAAAACGCAGGCTGTGTTAAGGGTGAAAAGGGGTAATCTGTTTATTTACATAATGTACATTTGTATACAATTCGACTAGCAACTGCTTATACATTATTTAAAAGTAACTGGCTCGAATTAGACCAAAAACTAATAAGATGACAGGTATAAGGCACAATGATTAGCTTCAGATTCAATATAGTGTAATAATATCAGAGAGTTTTGTTGAATAGTTATAGCAAAATTATAAAATTATTTAACAATAAACATTTAGATTCAACAATAAAAATACAGTACACGATTATAAATAAGTACAGTCCAAAATTGGTAACCTTGAAGAACTTCATTTTAATTATGTACGATCGCGTTACATAATTAAATTACAATAAACATAATAGCTTTTAAGATATAATAAATTCATGTATGAAAACAAGACCTATAGATTAAACCTCATATAACGAGACACAAGTGTTTCTAAAACTGAATTTCCACATCCAAGTATAAAAACGATCATCCATCACAATTAATAGCAAACCGATCTTAAACCTCCATTTTACTCGACCCTGGCACAAAATGGTCTCACAATACATTTGAGAAAACTTTGACTTCTTTAACTACATTCTCCTGTAGAGTATTCACCATAATTCCATATAGAAATAGATCTATCCCAAGTCACGTGTAGTATGGTGGCGGATGATTATGATCGTTACTAACGAAGGCTATCTGTTTCTGACTGTCCAACTTCAGCCTTGCAGGGCAGCCTTTCAGCCTCTTCGAACACCTGAAGTAAGCTGAAGTGCCTGAATGATGAGCATACGTGTACCCTTGGTACATGATCAGGTACTTCCCCATCCTTGTTGGTATCACGTCGTATTCCAAATCTAGAACAATATATCAATGTATTATATCAAATCTGGTTTAATTAGTTTGGAATAAGTTGTAAAATTTACCAGCTCGCTTTCCAATTATTGTAGGATGATAATATATCTATTTCAATATTCATTCAATAATAAATAGCACAAGAATAAATAAAAGTCTGAAAACGTATCGTCGTCGCAGTATACCGTGTGATTACTAGTAACTATATTACTTATAAAAAAACTTATTAACTTGAACAATTGATAATTACTTGGTAGTAACTATTTCTCTATCAAAAACACCTTTCGAATAGTTTTGAAATCATGTCATAGTATACAAATGGTCATATTAGTGGAAAATCAAAGAAAAACTATAGATAATGTAATACAGTTGCTTTTATTAAGTAGAAAAATTCTTGAAAATCAAAATGCTTACAAGTGAATATAATAATTTGATTACACATCTATAGTTATTTGGTTTTTTTTTTAATCAGGTTCCGTCTAACTTTACTATGACTAACTTCAAAGTTAGTTGAAGTTAGAGTGTATGTAAGTGAAGTGATCCTCAACCGATTTTAATGTAAGCTCCTGAAGCGGTTTTGATATATTTTGGGGGCGGATGTGGATGTTCGTCGACAAACAAATCTATTTGCCCTTCCCTATTCAAACTTATTTTAGCCTGGCAACCTTTGAATCTTTGGGAACAATAATAAATACTGTCAGTTCTTCTTGAGAACGTATGATTTCGAAATAATATCAAATATTTTCCTCCCGCTGTAGTTATTTTGGAGTACGACATATCTGAAATAATAATATTGATATAACTATACATTATCTACCAATGGTTTCGTTAGAAAAAATACATGAATACTAAACACGATAGCTAACTACTGCATAATAAAACGGAAAAAATATCTTAGCTGAGTAATTCATACACA
The DNA here is from genome assembly GCA_030578115.1 of Leucoptera coffeella. Taxonomy (NCBI): domain Eukaryota; kingdom Metazoa; phylum Arthropoda; class Insecta; order Lepidoptera; family Lyonetiidae; genus Leucoptera; species Leucoptera coffeella. The sequence continues at coordinate 59,764 of JAMBLF010000166.1, forward strand.
AGGAAACTTCTGGAACATGATTATTATTGTATCGTTTTTATCTGTTTAACAATTGAAATATTAGATCATCCTTATAGCTATCACTGCAGCCATGCAGTTATCCAGTCTTTACGTAATATCCTGATTTAGTGTGTACATACTGCGGTGGAGGATGGTTATGCTCCAGAACATATTTCGTGATTCTTCCATCTGCTTCCAACGTTAGTTTGGCCCCACATCCCGCCTTTTTTGTCGAACAATAATAGTTCTTTTTATTGTACGTTGAAAACGTGTACTGCATAACCATTAGCAATTTGAAGCCTCTGGCCGTCTGAATAAAGGTGTAGTCTGGTCCTGTAAGAAAATTTGTTCGTTCTAATACCTTCGAATAATTTCATTATAATGTTACATGATGTATCAACAATTTTATTAACAAAGATCGAAGAAAAAACAATGTACAAAAGATCGATCATTTATTTACAGTATCACTTAACATAGTTCAGTATTATTTTTGTCTTAAAACTAGTATAACACACTACGCGGATTAATTAATTGTAGGAACTTTTTGAATCTGAATCAATCGGCGCTTATTCCACAAAATAAATGCGTAATTAGGTTACTTAAAAAGTATATATTATTCATTGCACCTTATTAAATATATTCTTTCATTTCGATTGAAATTTAATAAAATTCTTATAATTTCTTAGTATATTCCTTACTATATTTAACATTGTTCATAAAACTATCTGCCAAGTTTTATGTATTCCCCTAAGGCTGTCTGTACATAGACTGGTGGTGGATGCAAATGGTCTCCAGAAGAACCAATAATCCTGCCGTCTTTACTGAGCCTTATCTTAGCCTTACAACCCTGGGACCTTTTAGAACAGTAATAAGTGAGCCCATTCATTTTTGAGTAGCTGTAATCCCGGTATAAGAGCAAGTTCTTTCCGCCCCTCGTTGGTATCGAAGTATATTCTGTAATGAATAAGTAGTATTAAATTTACTGTGTAATTGGTACATAACTGTCCAAGTCTTGTAAAAGAGGCCCTGAACTACATGATGAAAACAATAAAAATAAATTCTTGTTTACTTGTCTTATTCTTCAAGTACCTATTTATCTACATATTGTCTACTAACACCTGCATGATACATTAGGTATTAATACTTAAACTATTCTTTAGAGAATTGAGGTAAGTTGGCCATAAGTTACAGGGTTATGATGGCAGAGATACTGAGTATTAACAGCTTGTTAGCCTATCGGCAAATAAATTCCATTAAACCCCATAAGTACTCAAACTATAAATTAGGAAGAACTAGCATCCTAATGGATTTACAGACACGATTATGGTTATAGAATATTGTGTAGTTTAATACGATAATGAGATTAAGTATTTCACATTGGGATCCGCCTTTTATTGGATTGAGTCATAGCCAAAGAAGAACGACCTTGATTTCGCATCATTCTATTCGTTAAATACAGTTTTGAAACTTAGTTACTGTATAGTATAATGTAGCTATGTCATTTTCTGTATTTGCATAAGCAGGGGCCTCAAAACTCATGTACTAAGTCATTCAAACGTATTTCATACAAATACACAAATTTGTAAGTACTAAGTTGAACTTAGAATTTTAAATTTATACTAAAAGTAATTTTCTAAAGAATCTTTAGTCTACACTTAATATAAACCTTAATTATAATACCCAACGTCTAAAACATTGTCATAGTAAAACATAACATGGTCTTTTCACTCCACCCCTATTATAGTAAGACCTAATATTTTTGTGTTAGTGTAGTGATGGGAAATGAAATTGTCGTAGTAGGTAAGTGTTCAATATGGAAGTTCTTAACACTATGCGCTGTTGTAAATTAGATTGTAATGTTGGATAAGTATTTTTTAAACACGGAGAATACACCTTAGATTTCTCATTAATTGGTTTAGTTATTACTCCATTGATTTTGGAATACATTTGAAAGTAATTCAACGTTGGATATTCGGAAGATTAAAAAGGAAATAATAACTGCAACAGTCTGTTTACATATTTATTTAATACTGTGTTTTTTAATACACATAGCATAAATGCTTTGTGTTTGAGTACCATCATGTTCAGTAATTAACAAGTTGATTATCAATCATATAAATTACTTATAAATGTACCTATATACAAGATAACTTATAATTTTACAACAATCTTAACTCATCAACACGTTACGATCTTCTGTATTTTTTATGAATAAATAAATTAGCGAATACAGATATATGAACTCGTATACAGGTAAGAGTTACGTAAGTATACAAATAAGTTTTCTGTAATACTTTTTTGATAGTTAACGTCACAATCTTTTCTATTAAATCAGTGCTTTTAACGATAGATACATTCCCAATGACCTCATTATCTATGGCTGGATTTTCATATATTCCCCATTGGCTGTCTTGCAGTACACCGGAGGATCGTGGTTGTGATACAAAGAATAATGCTGAACCCTACCGTCTGGATGCAGCAGTAACTTCGCCTTACAACTATTCTTCTTACTCGAGCAATAGTAGTTCAAGTGATCCATTTTCGAGAAGGTGTAACTCCGGAACAAAAGCAGAGGACTGCCGCGTGTCGTCATTATAACGTCGTAGCTCAAGTCTGGAAGCACCAACGCCACTTAAAATAAAATAAAACAACAGCCCCAGTGAACGGAATAAAGCCACTAAAATGGATAGAATAAAAAAGACCGAGTATTGTTTCAGATATTTTATTGTTTACATGACATTCTAAGTAAATATTTCAGAATTAACAGTTTTTCAAATCTTTTAATATTTATTTACGCCATTGACACAGTATATTTCATACATCTTTCATCATAACATTCATAGGAGCCCGCTTTCATTGCGACCAACTTAATCATTAGCATATTACACTTTGACTAACTACCAATAACAAGCAAGGGTTACTTGCAGGCTGGAGCGAGTAGCCAACTCCGCTAAAATCAGCTTAATTTCATTACTTGGTCGTACTTGTTTCGGTAAAAATTAGGTGAAGGATGATTATGTTCTCCTGCATAATCTAGGATTTGCCCTACCGAATCTAGACAGACTTTGGCCCTACACTCTTTTTTCTTCTTGGAATAGTAACATTGGAGTTTATTTATTTTGAAAAAGTATGCTTGCGTAACAATAGCAAATTATATTTCTTATATGAGAACCGGGTCGTATCACGAAAAATGAAAACAAGATTTTAAAACAAAGGGTTAGTGATTAGACAGATACTATCTGTGTAGAGAATCAATTCATAACAAAAATAAGGCATCGGATTTCTATCTTTTTCTGTTAATATGGTTCTGCCAATGTCTTAGGTAGCGAAGATTTCCCAAACAAGACAAACTAGTTGGCCTAGGCTAAACTAGTTCTTTTGTCTTGAAATCTTATTTGGCCGGTAACATAGGTTAGGTTAGGCTAGTTTAGCCTAGGCCAAACTAATTTGTCCTGGAATCGAGTTTGCCGGTAAGAGATATATTCACCGCGTTATTAGCTAGATCTTTATAACCTGCCCGTACTTGTTTCGTATGAATTTAGGAGGAGCATGATTGTGGTCATCTAGATATCCTAGGATTTGCTGTTTTGTGTCTAGCCTGACTTTCGCCTTACACCCTTTCTTCTTCTTTGAGCAGTAATAGTGAAATTGACTCATTTTTGAAAAAGTATGTTTGCGGAACAATAGCAAATTGTTTCCATGTCGGGTCGGAATACTAGTGTACGTTAGATCTGAAACGAGACTAGCAAATGAGATTGTCGCTATTTCATTATGTATATTGTAATGTCTATTTAATATTTCGAAACTTGTAGTCAAGTATTTTTATTACTTATTATGGTATTTTTAAACGCATTTGGGGTGTTCTATCTTTCTACATTGATAACAAAACATGTTTAATATTAATTGCTATAACTAAATTTATAAATTTAATTAGTATATTAATTCACACAGGTATTTTACACAAGCATGGTGTAGGCTCCATATAATTCAACCTTTTTTTTCTTTTTATCTATAAAATAACATTAGTTGATATATCTGTTTTGGCATGCCTGCTTAATGCTGTTGCACCATTAAGAAGTTAGTGTTAATGGTCACTATCCACTTATCCCAGCTTTAATATCCCAAGAAGTATATAAAAAACTATTCCTTGAGTGCAAAACTGTATACAATATCTATTTAATGTATTATGCCGCAATAGGGCAACAGTAGAGTGGGAAGAGAACCCTAGAGAAGAAATACAATAATAATATTGAGAAGCTAATGAATAAAAAGAAAGACTAACTAGTTAGGTTCCTTTATTGATTCTGTATGAATACCGATCACATTTAGTTAACCCCTTTAACTGCCGAATTTTTCTGCAATAGTTATTCTGTTCATTTTACTCAATATCTTAAGGAAATCTTCAATTGATACGAATATAATTGCCATATTTGGTCTTGAAAAACTTTGGAGGCAGATGGTTGTGATCACACTCCTCCTGCCAAATATTACCATGAGTATCTAGCTTAATAGCTGCCTTACATTTTTTGTGACCAACAGAACAATAATACAGGGTTGAAGTATGTTTAGAATAAGTATATTCCTTATACAAAATTAGGTTCCCTCCTCTCTGTGATTTCACCCACTCATAGGAACGCTCTGCAAGCAAAATACAGTTTATAGTTACCCAAAGTCACATATGATTTTCCGGATTTTGAACTGCTCATAAGATACACCAAACAATGCACAAAACTTCCTATTATTTGCTTAATTATATCATTATATCAATTGCTTGCTTTCATACTATGACATTGTATAGTGTAGTGCTTGCGCTTCAATCTGAAGTTTTCTTATAAAAAAAATATGCATTGAATAAATTACTTAATTGTGGAAATTGTGTGTTGGGGAACGAAAACTTTGTGAGATCCTGAATAGGTCATAGTTAGTCAGTACTACTTCGTAAATTAAAAATACATTTTCACAATTTATTAACTACAATCAAGGCAATCTTAGGAAGACATTTTCTGATTACTCAGAACATTTAAAAAAAAAACAAGTGATTTATTGAGGAATCTACCTTTCATTTAAATAGGTAATAGTTGACAGTTATCACTAAATGGTGATAGATTCACCATCTCTCTAGTTAGGCTCTTTATGCTTTTGAGTGTCCTAAGACCTTTAGTGTCTATGGTGGTCGCACAAGTCCTTGAAGGGGATATAAATATAGTTATCTAAAATTGTTAAATTTAAAGATAATTAGAATTTTACCTCTTTATAGCTCTATCAATTTGAATTACGTTTTGATACTCCAGTGAGGAGAATCAGATGTGTATTATTATGAGGTATAAAAAATCTAGAAAAATTGTATAAAAAAGTTTATTTAAAACAAAAAAACCTTTATATCATTGATAAATATCAGAAGTAACATATTAATATTCTTAAATATCTTTAACCTAAAATATTTTTAAAATAGTCTTTATTCAATATTTACATGAATGATTAAACTGAAATTGATGTCTAACAAATTTACACATCAGAAGTTGGAATCTATCTTATAAAATATAATTCTTAATCAATATTTAGTAAATAATTATAGATTAAAATAAATCTAATAAGAATAAAACTAAACATTAATTATAATAGGTAATTTAGAGTTGTCATAGACTTTTCAAGGTGAAATATTCACCATACACCCTTAATTGACAATTAAAATTAAAGCGCACAGATTAGCCCATCATATAAATAAATGGAGATAGAGTACTTTCTCTTATTAAAATAAGAAAAAACATATGGACTAGTTTATGGACATTTGTAGTCATTCATGTATGCAGTAGAAGCTATGGCATTTTAACTTTTAGAGTATCATTCAAGAAGATAGTTAGATATTTGACATTATTAATTATATAGGGCAGGGCTGTCCAAACCACTGCCCATTGAACCTTTTTAACCGACTTAAAAAAAAAGTTCGGTTCGGGTACACCGACTACAAAGAGATCTGTACCCACTGCATATAATACGGCCCACCAATGTATTTAGTCCTTTTTATTGGCCCTGGGTCCCATCTAGTTTGGACACCCCTGATATAGGGTAAAGTCTTAAGATCTTGTTTGCTTGTTTACTTTCACATACACAATTAATTATCATTAATCTTTACATATGAACCGTCTTTAGTTAGTTTGTAAACTGATGGTGGATGACAATGTTCTTCGTTTAGTATAATTAAAGTACCATCTTCAACTAATCTAACTTTTGCTTTGCAACCTGTGCTCCTTCTTGAACAAAAACACATATTACCAGGGCATTTGCCCACAGAATAGGTATAGTTTTTATACATGATTAATGTGCCTCCTCGCGATGATTTAATCAGCTTGTAAGTGTCTGAAACAACATTTACCGTACAATACTAACTCAACAAGTAAGTTGCTATAACATGGTTGGTATTTATTGAGAAAAAAACAATACACTTTAATTATTGCATAATTTATTTTATTATAAAAGCAATGTTGAACAAATTGTCATCAGTTAGTCATAAAATTGCTGTCACTAAAAAAAAATTTTAAACCAAACAATATTGCAATTCATATAACAAAAATTAGGGAATTTGCAACTCTATGTTTTACCGTACGTACTCAAAATGAGTAAGAACAATAAAAGGGTGCAGCAAAAACACATAATGTTACTGAAGTACCAAATAAGGTTTTTTCATATATGCAGAAATTGAAGGGTGGTATTCATCAAAAGTCAGATAAACCTGTTGTATTTTATATAATTAAGGTTAAATAAGAAGACTCTTGGTTCCCTGTACCAATTATAACCACATTTCACAATTGTATGCACAATTGCAAACTTTTTAAGGTTATGTTTTGAGTATAGAAATTGCGCGGGTAAAATAATTTGATGGCTAGTCGTTCTACTACATATTCAAAATCTAGAACTTTTATCACACAAACTCAAAATGAAATTAAAATATTCACCAATCATCTGAAAATACATATTTATAATACAGAACCAACAAAAACGCGTCGTGAATTGCAACGAAAATTTTCACTTACCTGCATCCCGTATCAGCTTGTCACGGGATCATATAGTAGAATATAGTATATGTAGTCACTGAGAGGTACTTATACACTAATAAACACTCACATTCACTTTAAAAACACATTATTTCAAATCTAACACTTTCACAGTTCGTTGTAGCAATTATCTAACTTATACGATACTCGACATTGCACACATAATTTTGACATACTAATATTACTTCTCTCTTTTCAGAAATTTGCAAAAATCACGAAAACTGACGATATATCGTGTTAAATAAAGGTAAATAACAAATATTTTAGGGAATTGTAAATACAATTCAGTAAATTCACCCGAAAACTGACGTAAGGACGCGATACAATACAATACGAAAACGTCAACTGAAATTAAGAAAGCATGGCATCGACAAACCTCTGGCCACACATAGTTAATGTGTTTGTCTATAGCAAGCGTGAAGGTTATAAAATATTTTCCTAGTCAATGACAATTGACAATAGAGTTTTACTATGCGCGTGCATACTTATTTTCGGTTAACATAACTACTGAACTACATAATTTTACTTAGTTACCTATCATAATGTGGTTTAATTATCAAACCATATGACATCACAACCCCAACTTATATATTCTAAAAAGTGACCTACGCGACATTCCGATAGGGATTGATGGACATAAATGTAATGTAAATGTATATATGTAAAAAACCAATCATAATCAAAGTACATCTGGCATTATATAACAATGATATTATGTTTGTTACTGCTAAACGCGCTTTGATAGGGGTGAACTAATTTGATTAAATTTTCGTATTCTCGTACTACAAGCTTTGAAATAATAAGCACGAATAATTTATTAAGTAATAATAACTGTGAAACACGATTTCAAACTAAACTTTGAGTAATATTACGATTTGATTGCAATATCAATCAAACGAGAGATAAAAAAACCGTCGACTGAATATTTGTTAGATAAACAAATAAGAAGATATGCACTTAAGTAAACAAGAAAAGTTAATATTTCCTTTTTTCTCTACGTTACAATGACTTTTTATATATTAATCAAACCGTATTAACGTAGAAAAACCGTGATAAAGCCCAAAGAAATAAAAATGTCTTATCTTACAATATTTCGTAACTTAACTTATTATTATTTTAAGCCCTGGCAACATTGTTGATTTCCGTAAACAACATTAGAGATCGCGCCACATACGGTGGCAGTTGGAGGCGTCGCCACAGTCGCGTAATTCAGTGTTACCAGTAAACACGCCAAAACTAGCACTCACTGTGCCATACGGCTCGAAACATTATAGGTTTCATTTGTAACGATCTTTGGTTGCAGAGCTATAAACTCAAATAAAACAAATTAATATATCAAAGTCAAAATATGTTTATTAAACTATTTCAAACATGATTAATAATTAACGGGACTTATCCTTCTTATTATATATTACATATATTATGTGTTCCTTCACTCTGTCCGCAATAGACCGTTTAGTCTGTTCGACGTAGGATTTCCCACAGCTGCAATCAATCTTATACACACCCTTATATCTTATATCATGAGTATAAATCGCGAATCTCTTAAAACTATTATTTCAAACATGGCACTGAGCATTGTCTTTACATATTTTTTACCGAGGTTAGATCAGCGGAGACCCTAGCTTGGAGAAGAACTAACAAGAAACTCCGGAAATCAATTTATTATAATCACCCTTAACAAACATAAAAATTACAAAGAGTGGGCAAAAAACACAACGCTGGTAATACTAAATTTACCTTTCATACAAAATAACACGCAATGGCGGAAACGTCAAATTTAGTTCCAAGTTTGGCTACTGCCACCGTATGTGGCGGGTACTCTAGTACTTCAACAAAAACAAGCAACCAAAACTGGATAAAATAAAAAATCTAAACTTTTGGAATATTTTTATGTTTTGGTAACAAATATTAATTTATTTATCATGTACAAATGTAAACAAATTTGTTCGCCTATTAGAAGTTAAAGAATAACACCAGTGCTTATTTGGTTAATTGGATGTAAGAAAGTAACGTTACTGTGTTTGTTATGTTGTGTTTTGTGTATAACCTGATTGTTATCAATTTCGATTGAAAATATTCATTGTATTATATTGCGGTTTTCATTATTATTAGACCAGTGCATTATCTAAAACAGTTTATTGTAGAAGTGATAAAAATAATCATGTAAAGTAATGTTTCATTAGAAAGTATTTTCTAATATTAAGGTAAGTATGTAGAAAACCTATTTATTAGTATCTTGTGTGTCTTGCTTAGTACCATGTCTTCAAATATAGTCTCTGCAACAAATAACTTCCTTTTGTAGTTATGTAAATATATGTAAATTCTTGTTAGTTAATATTTAGTTTTCAAAATGTCATTCTACCTTTACTTCAGCATCATTTATTTATTTGAGAAATATTATTGCATTATTATGGTGTACTACCTACTTTCATAACTTTTGTTTTTAATGAAATCATTTGTATTGATTTCAAGCTCTATATCCCTGCTAAAGGATCACAGGAGTTAAATCCAGTTGCAAGGGATAATTATGTGTAACTATTAGGGTATGTTATGTTGTTGGTTCTTGACTTAGCATTGTTTATAACTGAACTATTTTAACTATCTATATTTTTATTAAGTATTATTAACCAAAATTATAATGTTTCTTAATAATAAACAAATAACCTATATTTTTGTGTTTCATTAAATTTTTCCTCTTATTGTTACTATAAACTAAGGTAGATATAATGTATAATTTTGTTTGTGAATATTTCAACCACATAGTACTAACATTTATATTTCCTTTTTAGGCCCAGTTTTGATCAAAAATGCTGGTAAAAAGGCAAGATACACACTACTCTATAAATGCTTCACATACACAAGAAGGTCAAAATCTAAAAAAGGTACAGTGTGGAAATGTTCCTTGAGCAAAAAGAATGCTTGTGACGCTACCCTGACAACAGATGAATTCTTAAATGTAGTCATTTGTAAAGGAAGCCACAAACACAACAGAATACCCATGAAAACTAAGCATGTGTACTTCTCTACTGAACAATAATGTGGTTAATAACAGGTATTATCCAAAATCCTCTCGTCCTGCTTAGTTTACAGTAAGTTCTTATTTTATTGGACCTGTGAACAATTGGTGGGAGTGAGGCAAGAGAAATTTGACATGTTTGTTTAAGGTGGTAATTGGTAGTTTCTGCAAAATAGAGGCATGAAACCTATGTATGTTTGATATTAGTGATTTTTCTTAGTATTATTATTAACTCTTGGTACCTGCAGAGTAAAATATCAATTGTTTTCTACTTATGATACAGACTAAAAGCTTCATTTGGATACTTGAATGGTGTGAAACGGGAAGTAAATATTAATTAAAATATTAAATAGTAAGTTTTAGTATTATAGTTCTGTAATGTATAAAGGTTTATAATTAAGTAATCATAGTATATCTTAAGTTTTATTTAAAAGATGAATTGTTTTATCAGATGTAAAATCTCTGTATGTTTTTTATGAAATTAATAGTTATATGTGCATGATGGCAATCTAATGCTCACTACTTAAGGTTGTGTTTTCTATGTTTGTTTATTTTGAGACATCTACCTCATTACAGATAATTAGTGACCACAATATTTGTAATTTAATGTAAGTATATTAATTAATGGTAGTTTATAAAATGTAACTTAAAATCATGCTACTGTTTTAAGTGTGTGTAGTTTTATGTTTCAAATGAATCAATTGTCTATTAAATAAGAATCAATTCGGAGTTATATAATTGAGTTCAAAATTTACCAAAATAAATGTTTTTTCCAACAATTTTGTTTCTTTTTTAAACTAAATTTATAAGTGTTAAATTTTTTACAAGTAAAAAGTAAGAGTTTACTAGAAAGAAGGTAAAAGAAATCATTTCTCTTGCAAAAGTGCAGCCGATACTTATACATATTCGACAATGGCTCTTCTAAACGTAGGATTCTAAACATAAAGTAATATTTACTACTTTTTATTAGGTAAGTATAATGCCAACTGTATATAGCCGACATAAGAAAGACTTCTTGTCTTTATAATTTGGTAGGTTAAGCATTTTTACTTTTACCAATAACTCCTGTACCTGTTGAGACTCCTCAAAGTTTGCTTATTATAAATAATACAAAGTCCTTTATTTGTTTCAGTGAAAGTGGTCACATCAGTATCTGGGGCACCATTGCTTCTGCTCAACAACTATTCCTTTGTTAACCCATCCCCTGTACCAGGCGGTGAACGATGGTTTTGTTCGGGTCGCGTCATGTACGATTGCAAAGTCTGTCTTCATGTAAATGATGATTATGAACTAGTTTGTACTTCTGGAAATCATAATCACACGCCCCCTGTATACGAAAAGACAATAACAGGGTTGTATAAAATTGTTGAGACGGAAATATAAACATTTTTCTTGTAGACTCGTTTGTGTTTACCAACATTTGGCGCGCAACATGTTAGTAATCAACGAAATAGTTTAGTTTTACAACATTTTCGGTAATGGCAACAAACACCAATACGTAAATTTTACAAGGTTATGTAGGAAACTACTTCTACGTTAATATCCTACGACATGTTGCTGCGCTACGTTGTTTTTAAACGGTGCTGTACATGTTGAGCGTCTCATTTTGCGCGTCAATTGTTGTCTAGAGTATACGAGGCTTCAAGGAAAAACTATTAACCAGTTGCTCGTCTACATCAGTGGAAGCACTGAAACTAAATGTAAAAATATATGACTAGTTTTCAAATAGAAATCACACTATATGAATCCTGATAAATCTCGGACCAGGGAAATGCGTACAGAGGCAACATTTATATTTTGTATGATCACTCTTTAATATAATATCTGGTACAACTTAAAGGTAATGGAAACTCACTAGTTGTAGTTAGTAAGGTTAAGTAAGGGCTGTATTTTAATGTTATCAAAATGTACGTTGCATAAAGTTTATTTGTATTAACAAAGATGTTGGAATATACGAAAATTGCAGTTTTGTAATATTAGTTATTTTAATTCAAATCCCCTACGAAAGTATAAGGTATAGAATTTTCATACACATAAATAAATTCATTGAAATACCTATCAGTGTAAGCAATCGCTGTTCAAAGGATTACCTACTAATCATAAGTTCTCAGCCTTACAATTCAATACTAATACGTCAAATTTTCACAGACGATGAAGCTTCTGCGCTACTTAATTCTTGGATAGATGGAACAGATTCCTTGTGGCTTAAAAAAATAAAGCACGATCGGAGCCAACGTAAAAAGAAGGATTCTCAACGAATAGACTGGCTCTACACTGCACCAAGTAAGTCTTATGTTTTGTACTGAGTCTTGCTATGTTTGTGAATAGACTTATAAGTTCTGTCGAAGTCTTCGGGATTGAGATAGTGTACGTAAGAGACGTAAGCTTACCAGTAAGAAAAGTCGACGTAATGTGTAAATGCATTTTTCTAACTAATCGTGTTTTTGTAGTATACGGTTCATTTCACTTAGATATGATTGTGACTATAACTCAAATGATTTAATTGTAGTTTATTTTAAATTTAAAAGCTGTTGTTTGTTGCAGATTTGGAGTTTTCATTCATCCCATCACAACGCGGACATAAGCTCTTAGTGTACAAAGACTACACTTTCAATCGTGCAGATGATAGACATTGGACTTGTACACAGAGACGCAACCATATCAGATGTTCAGCCCGCGTCAATTTGGACAAAAATGGCGTCGTCATTAACCACCCAGTACACAACCACGATCCGCCCAAATATGTGATGACTAAGGAAGGCTATTATTGTAAAATGCACGAAGCCTCGCTCCCTGATGCCAAAACGCTGTCAATATTGAAGGATGGGCAACTTACTGTACCAGGGTACTTTGTAAAAAATGAGCGTATAGGCGGGTTAACACTTTGAAATCTGATCGTGCAGTATAGTCAAGTTTTGTATGCAAATGGCATGTTCGAAAATTTATGCTAATTGTAAATTTTCGTTATCGGATGTGGAGTGTCCTCTGCGTTTTATTATGCATGCATACGTCGATGTTCTCTATCTCTTGTGGTGTAGAGAACTGTGGAGATGATACTCCTTAGTCACCTGAAAGATTGATAGTCTGGTATTGGTATCAGTTCAGTTTCAGTATCAGTAGAATTCACTTTCGATGACATATCGGGGATAAAGGCAGCTAGCTGGTTAGCATTTTATTTACACCGAAATTTAAATGTTCTTTGAGTTTGGAGATGATGATGATCAGCGGTCATTTAATGATATAATGTTTGTTTGATTCGATCAATTTACAGCTTTTTCTCGTGTTACTAAAAGATACATATCTAATTTAAACTAGCTTTTATACAAAGTGTTATTTGTAGTAACGACGGCGATCAATTTAAAGGAATTAATTTATATATTTTATAAGTTTATTTTAAAAAGGAGACTTGAAATCATGTTTATATTTATATATATTTTAAAGTATCAAACAATCATTTTAATATATTTTCATAAATAATAAAAATCTACTGTTCTAACCCATATTGGTGTTAAGATATCATAGGTAATTATTGTACCTATATGAAAAAAATCGTTTTTACTGAAAATAAAACATAAGACATTACATTACGAACTTGTTATACACTCAGTTACGCTCTTATACATGTTAACAATGTTCAATTTTTATTTGTCAAAGTGCATAATGAAGATTTCTTTAATTTGGTTAATGTAACAAGGGAACATGATATTATGTTGAAATTAAAAGTACCAAACTATTTAAGGAAAAAATAAGATTACAAACATCAACTGACGTACGAATTATAGTACATAGTGTTATTATTAATATAATGATAAACTTTTATAAAAAAACTTTGTTTTATTTTTCCTCTACCATTAAAAAAGTGAAATACTCACATCATTTTATTAATTAAATTAATTGCTTTAATTTGTTTTTCATGTTAGACGACGCAGAATTTGATAATGAAGAATTCACGATACTAGAAGTTAAAAATGACGAAGATACTCCTATTGATGACATCCCAAACATGTTAGACATTGTCGATGATATCCCCATTTACATCGAATCCCAACGTAGTAAAAATACTATTCTGCAGTACAAGGGACATAGGTACAGGAAAATCTATGAAACGAAAAAGGGAGTGCGCTGGGTGTGTTCTAGAAGCAAATGTTGTCGAGCCTCCGTCTTGACTAGCAAGTTGGATGAAATCATTGAAGTCTGTGGGGAACACATTGATGAACCCAAGTCTTTAGATAAGTCCCTTTTAGATACGTGTTATGGTGAGTATTTTTGTATGTATGTATTAGTTTTTCTATCAGTTCTTACGAAACGAGACCTTGAAATAGTACTCGCAGAATGTTCATTACTATTTCAAAATAGGTATAGTTTACACCGCGCCACTATCCTATCAGAAATTAGTTTAGATTCTAATCTAATGAACACCTGTACAAATGTACGATTATTTTCAATATTTAAGTTATCTAAATTAGAATTAGGAATATAAAAATAAAATGCTTTGGTACAAAGTCTTAACGAAAGAATTCTCATATATATTTGATATTTTTTCCTGCAGAGAAACCTAGCTTGCAGCGTTCTGGTAAAGGCAAACAGCATCTCAAGTTTCGCAAATATTCCTATCGCAAAATATACGAAACTGGGGACTCCAAACGTCGGTGCTGGATCTGTTCCACTGAAAAGAGATGTGTGGCCAAAATATTCACAGATCTAGATAATAATGTCCTTCGAGTGGTCGGGCATCATTATCATGATCCCCCGTTTTCTAGGAGAAAATGATACATGTGATGGATGAAAATAAATGATAAGTTTACGTACCTGAAGTAGTTTTATTCTTAAGTATACCCAGGTATGTGATATGGTGATTTATCTCATTGTACGTCGACTGTACTTATATACGATGATAAGGGATATTTGAATAATATCTGCTTACTTAAAAAGAAAAAACTTAAAATTTTAATAATAGATTTAAAACATTATTAATTACTCCTGCGCTAGTCTGGTCCGTAAAAAGAATGTATGTCATAGGAGGCGTCTAAAGGACCAGGGGTAAATGGAATCTGTTGGGCTAGCAACCTGTCATCATTGTTTCATTATACAATACTATCCCAATATTCATGCTAAAATGTGGCTGAGGAGATTTTTTCAGTTTTGTCCTCCCCGAAAGGGGTTAAAGGACGAACGTATATGCATGTATGTAAATGATATCCTCATACATCTATGTACAAAAATTGACATCCAAATCATATTTTAAAGTAGAGCTATCACATTCGTGCTAGTCATAACTGAAGATTGAGTGAATATCGTCGTGTCAACTTTTCTGTCCAATCCAAGCGTCACGGTAGTGAGTCCATCGCTATTCAGAAATATAACTTATTCAGGTAATACTACTAAATACGACATACCTGTCAAAAGAATAGGCTTCATATAATAACCGTTCGGTGTAAAAATCTGGTCAAGATTAATTTTACAAGGACGAATGATGACCCTAAACGCTGAAACTCCATCGTTATTACTTCTTCTAGGGTAAAAGGTTTTTGAAGCTTATCTTACGTTTCACCTGTCAGGCCAGCTCTTTATGTCGTTGTAGATTTAAACCGTCTCCGCTCATCTTTTATGGTATACTACTCATGGAGCTGATAGTCTACTATTAGTGTTAGTTTTTAAATCACGACAGTTTGTTAGTCACTTAACTGTTGTTAAATGATTCCTTGTTGTTATTGTGATAGTTCAAGAGATAAAATTTGTATTTGTGCTCCATTAATTAGCTCTATTACTTGTTTCACATACAATTATATGTGATTAGTTCTTCCCATTGTTGTTTTCATAATCGATTTAGTATGAATCTCGTGATATGAAGTGTCGTACTGATAAAATGATATAATACTATCTATAGCTTTTTGTATCCAGTGTTTAAAGTAAATATCGTGAGAGTTCTGTCAATTAATCGGAAATATTTAGTAAAATTTTACGGTGCAATCAAATTGTTGTTATGATGTTGAATATGGTTCAGAAAATTAGAGGTTATATTAGTTGTTAAGTAATAACTATTTCATAGGCAACATTCCACCCATCCACCACTTATGTTATTAAATAAAACTCTTACAGTAAATTGTTGTTTTCATTACTATTATAAGACAGTACCTATCTTAGTTACTATTTAGAATCGACTATTATTGGCATTAACAACTTTGTTTTTTGGTTTCAGGTATTTTTATAAATACGAGAGGGAATTCAAAGCTGTTCATTTACCAGAATCATACATTTAGATTTATGTATAAAAAAGCATATGGAAGTCAGTTATGGTACTGTTGGTATTTCTTCACAAGATGCTGTCCAGCGAAGCTACGAATCAATGATTCAGGAAAAGTCACAGAAATAATTAGCAGGCACAACCATGATCCGCCAACATGTTGGATGACCCCAGATGGTAAATCATACAACCTACCTCCGCTGCCTGCAAGTGCTAATATTGAAAATAAAACTGACTTATAGATGGTGTACCAAATTAGTTTCTAGACCAATGCGTGGCCTTAACTTTTTGCATTTACATTGATTGTGCTTGTTATATTGAGATAAGTATTTTGTAATATAAAAGTGCTCTCTTATTAAGTTTATTGTAAGTGTTGAAATTGGTACTATTTTGAAACATTGTTAAATGATAACAGATTTTATTTCTAACTGCCTAAAATGATTTATGGAACTACAGAACAAGAATTCTTGTGAATGTAGCAGATGTAAATACTCATTAAAGTGTAATTAACATAGAGCCAACAGAATGAGGCTATACGTACATTATGACATAAGTTTTAATATATTATAAATACCATCAAATTGTGCCTTTATTCATAAATATAAATCTTTACAGAATCTCTATTGGTGTATCTCATTTCCATTATTTCATTTGTTTATGATTAAAGCATACATATAGGTAGGTATATGTTTGTCTCACAGATCATATATGTGCATCTACCCAACTAAAAGGAATTTCATTCTATTTGAAATAATGTTTTCTACCACACACCCTCGTATATATACCTTTCATAAATTTAATTAAATTCAATAATTGAAGCATCCCCATTTCCATCTTAGACAATAAGTTTCCCTTATAAAAACTGTCCATCATTTTATTGTGATCCACCAGAAAATAATAAAAAATAGTATTTAATCAGTGAAGATATAACTCATAAACCCAAGACAGGTAAGTACAGATATTATTTAAGATCAATATAAATAAAGTATTATATGATGGAAGGGAGGTGGCATAGACCACCTGTTGTCATGCATGCATTACAACTGGATGGAGTATGACTGCCGTTCATCCTTCTAGCTCCTACAATACCTTATGTTTTGTTCCTCTGTGTAGTTATTTATTGTACTTATATTTAACAATTATAAACACTAATAATAATTATAATTAATGGGGCTATGTATAGTGTTATGGGTGGCCAGTTGATTTCTCAATCGGCACGTATGGCTATTCATAGGGCTGTGCTGGTTCCAACATTGACTTATGGTAGTGAAAGTTGGGTATGGCAATAGAAGCATGAAAGTAGAATCAATGCTGTCGAAATGTGGTCACTGAGAAGCATGTTAGGAGTGACATTGAATAATAGATTTAGAAATAGTGTGATAAGGGAAGGTTGCGGTTTGAAAGAAGATGTAGTGACTATGATTGCAAAGAGCATGCTTCGATGGTTTGGACATGTTATGCGGATGAATGATAGCAGATTGACAAAAGTAATATATATGAGTGAAGTAGAAGGGCGGTTACGTAGGGGCCGGCCTAATAAAACATATAACAGTCAGATAGACGCTATATTGAAAAAAGGTGACGTTAGAAGTACCTATAACCGCCGAGAGTGTATGAGAGGATGTATGAATATCAATGAAGCGAAAGTGGTCTGTCAGGATCGGGACAAATGGGGATCTGGAATCTCTGCCTACCCTCTACAGGGAATCAGGCGTGATGTGTATGTATGTATAAACACTACAGTTTCACTGTGCTACTTAAGCATCAACATACTAAATAACAATGCTAGACATGCCTGTTAACTATGTATGAATAGACCATAGTACATAATATATAAGTATGTAGTTTGTAAGTATTTGATTAAATGGTTTTCAATATCTACTTAGCCCTTGGGAGTGACATTGGGTGTTAATATGTGGATGTTTCAATAGGGTAAATAGTAGGAAGGTTGCTTATCCTTAAGGTAGTCCTGTGCTGTGACGTTCAACACTGTGATATTGAAGCAGCACAAACCAAAAGGGCTAACATTTCAACTTATGTATGAAACTAAATGACAAAAACAAATGTGTTCACAACCATTAACCCTTGCGGGGTAGTCAGAGGTTCAGATGTTCAACTCCACAATTGCAATAATTCTATGGCCACATCAAACCTATGTGTGGTTTAGATAGCAACTCAACATTTCTTATAAGCCTCCTGTAACATGTCAGAGCAGAAAGGCAGGTAACTACATGGCGCTACGAGTACGTAAAATATTGACTAGAAATTAGGCTTGCTTATATCTAATACATACAATTGAAAGTATACTAAGCAGTATTTGAAACCAAATATATATAACTACATTATTATGATAAGTCAAGCTTAGTCCGACCAACAATAACATTGAAGTAATTTGTTCCAATCAACTAACAGTACATCTAACGCCATCTACGGAATTATTTTGGAACTAATTAAAGACTACTAAATTAATGAATACTCGGTAAAGTGACCGATGTAGGGCTTCCCATATTACGCAGGATAACTAAGTATTTAAAAGTATAGAGAAAAAGTTACGAAGAAAATGATTATTTTCACATGGTTGCACCGGATATCCGCCATGTTTGCAGTAAATGCGAACGAAATCGACGACGCGTTTCGACCGCGCCTTTATCTTGTCTATGGTCCTTCCTATAATATCGTGATGGCTTCCTTTTAATTCGGTCGTTCATTCTCGAAGTAATTCGGTTCCCATTCTTTTTCATGTCAAATTTGACAGTGTTTACTTTCGTTATTGTTGACAAAATTTTAATCACAAAATAATTTAATCTAATGCTTAGGTTTATTAGCATAACTAACATTTTTACTGAATACTTAGTTAAGGTTGATAGATAACCTAAAAGTATGTCATTGCCAGGCCAATGTAGAAAACTAGTTGTGTCTAAATATTCCTAACCTGTTTACAAACATAATGTTTTTGTTTCATTTGTCATTAGTTTTCGGTGCTGTTTTTATGTAATAAATTCAATAACAATGTGCCTACTTCTTATATTCAGTGTTTATAATGAATTTACTCTTCACAATATTCCTAGGAAACTAGAATATGGATGATGTATGTTGGGTAAGATCACAGCTGAATTTACTAATACTCATAATTTTTCAGGAGACAGAATGTTCTATGTACCTTCTCGACAAGGGAACAAAATATTGGTTTATGACAACTACAGATTTCACTTGCACAATAGGCTACGGAATAGTCTTAGCTGGAAATGTAGCTTCAAGAACCAAGGCTGCACCAGTAGAGTACTTACTAGTTTAATTGGAGCTTTTATTAGAATTGAAAACTTCCATAATCACTTACCAGCTACACCCAAAGAAGCTCTTGCTAAATCTCACTATCCTGATGAAATTATCAAATCTGTTTTTTCAATAGTTTAACTATTTATCAGATATGTTTATATTGTAAGATTACTTCTTGCATGACCATGTTAGAGTTATTTTTGTTGCCAAATCAGATGTGAATGGAGTACTGACTGATATAATATAACTTGTTTATAATGTTAAAATATAATTGATATACTTATACTATAATTTACTCTTTAATGAAGATAATTGTGCTACCCAATCTAAATTCAATTTTAATATGATACATAGATATGGATTTATTAAAGTTAGTGTCAATGTCTTATTTATGTGAATAAAAAGAACAGTTATTGATATAAATACATATATCTTGTTAAAGTACAATCTAATGTAATTTTTAAGTGGGAATAGTGCTATTTTAATTATGTTAATGCTATAAATTGTTTCCAAATAAATCATTATATTATTATATAAAGAAACTGTTTTGAAACTATGTGAGAATAAAAGTTTATACAAAAGAAGACTTGTATTGTTATTTATTAACCCTATAGTATCTGCTTGTTTGTTTGGCTTATAAACTATATAGGCTTGTTGTTTATGTGACTAATAGTCTTTATTCTCATTGTATGCAGAAGCTTCGAGAGTTTTAAACCTGAATTGGCCGCAGATCTACTTTGAGAAGTTGTCGTCAAACTCGCAACAATGCAATATTTGCCAAAGTGTCATCACACATACTAAGGATGAAACCAGGATGATAGATGACCTGCTAGACCATATCAAGGTGAAGCACCAGGAGCTGTATGCCTTGCAAAAGGACCATTTAGATGGAAACATGGGGTTTCAGATTGAATTTATACAGGTACGCATTTACACATATAAGTTAGTATATTTGATTAGACTTTGGATAGGCATATTGAGTGATTCTAACATATCTATTGCCTCACTCAAAACTATACATCTTCTCTTGATACTGCACAGTTCTAGACATTATTTACTTGAATTTATATGTATTTTATGTAACTTTTTGTGTCCAATCCAATTAACCACCTTGGTTTCTATATATGTTAATTCCTTTAAAAAGAAAAATTGTGGAGTAAATATGCACATAGTACTGTTGTTGGTAACATTCCATTGGAGTCCTTAACAAACTGGATTTTGTAGTAACCTTGTGAAACTAAATTAGCAGAATGAAGTTATTTTCTATAATCTGTAAGTAATTAAAATGGTTTTTAATGATTTTGTAATATTTTAAGGTAAATGTTTTGAATGAAGATGGCGACAAAGTTGTAGATGTTTCGGAAATTAAGGATAATATCATTGAAAAAATTGACGATTCAAAAGAAACAAAATTCATAATGGCTCGTGAAGACACACAAGCACTACAACCAGACAGACGTAAGTTATATTTGTAAATGTACATACCTATTGGCAAATGTTGATAGAGGTGGTTCTTAGCACCCCCTGCCCTAATGAGACCTCTAGTGTGACTCAAGATAATAGGGCGAATGAGAACTGGGGATTTGTGCCTGTACTCAACCGTACCTGTACCCACATGGTTAATCAAGAGGTTTTCTTTTCAATCATATTCTATTCTTAGCGCTCAGTAACTACACGTACTACAACAGTAGAACAAAGACCAGTACCCCTCTACATATCTTAACTAAACTGTTACTCAAATTCTAGGCAACTCAATGGGACAAGACAGCAGAAAACGCAGCTGGGTCTGGAACTATTTTGAGAAGCTAAACAGCGTTACATTTAAGTGCACGCTATGCAGTTCAGTACTCTCCATAAAGGGCAGTAATACTAATAACATGAACCGCCATGTCAAGAGCAAGCACCCAGTTATATACCAATCTGAAATGACGCCGAAGAAGAAAGATGTTTCAGTGTCAGACGATGTGGCTTGTGAAGTGGAAATACCTGATACGCCTAAAGGAGATGGTAAGAAAGGTGAGATTTAAAGGCTTCTTAACTTAATCTCACGAAAAACACCCGTTTTAACTACTATTTCTATTGAGTGATTGGTCTATTGAGTCACTAAATTCTATTCCACAACTCTTTCATTTAATTCGCTCAATGGGAGAATGAGAATCAGCAGATTCTGAGTTTAGTGTTCTATTCTAAATGGCTCGATGGAATCAAAAATCTACATTTGACTAAATGTCTACAAAAAGAATGAGGCGTTAGTTTGAGGAAATCCTTACTTGCAAATGTAACTTTATATAATGTGTTATTTTTTTTAACATTTAAAGTAACATTTCTGGCCTTTTGACTACATATTTCACTCAATAACATTAAAATACCTTTCATGTTGTGATACGAATATTTTTTTATCCTGCAGATATTACGACCCCCCAGAAAACCAGACGCAGTTGGATCTGGATTTACTTCACGCGCGTCTCCCCGACCATAGCTCAGTGCAAATTGTGCAATAGAAACATAAACCACGGTGGCAATGCAACTGGCAACATGAATAGACATCTACGATATTTGCATAAGGAAATCTACGCGACAAGCATTGAGAACCAAGAGGTTAAATCTGAAGGTATGTATCATTCATCCTATTTAACTTAAACAATTAGGGAATTCTTTGACTACCCTTTGGGATAGTCAATGGTCTGTGTGTATTTACTCCTACAATGAGCACTGCCGGTCACCTCTACTCGTAACAATAATATATTAATATAAAACCACTTTTAAGATTATTTTACCAAATAACTGACCTGTTTAGTATCTGTGAATTGATATGTAGTCTATACCCGTTACACTGGGTACCTATCTGATAAACATTTAAGTAGGCCATGCATGCTCTTTGCACCATTGTTAATCCCTCACAGATCTAAGTAACCAAACACATTGGTGGTGATTCAACACTTAAACACATTTAATTCCAGATTTGTCCTGGATCTGGAAGCTGTTCTCGGTGGACGAAGAGAACTTCTACAGCTGCAAGATCTGCACCTACAAGTGCTTCAAGTTCAACGACATGACCAAGAGTATCCTGCTCATTTCCAACCACCTCAAGATAGAGCACGGGGTGGTGTCGGCTGATCAGATCATTTCAGGTTAGTCACATAGTTTTGTTATGCTTGAGTGCTCAGAACCTCGGGAACAAAATATCTCCTAGGTCACATTGAGTATAATTCTCATGGTAACAATGATATGAAATATAAAACAGGTAGTCCATTGCTCAATAGACAGTTACAGTCAGTCCCGCCTTCTCGTACGTAGATTGCATTCTATCATTGGATCATTTTAGCTAAAAATATGCTGAAAGTGTTGTGATTCATTCAATATGTATACATGCATACACATTACTGGTACATTTAGTTCTAAAATATTGTCCTATAATACACCTAAGAACATCTCTAGGCCTCTCATCTCTTCTTGCGACATGCCAGAATATGGGATTACTACAGGATCAATTAATAATATTTTCAGTATAAAATCCATGCCTATTCTTACCTGACTAATAGTGTACTGTTCTTTTAGGCACAGAGTCATCGGAATTGGACGAGTGTGTGGTGGCCGTTGACTTCTTGAAGGGATCTGAAGTTCCCTGAGTTGCGTCAAAGAATAGAATATGGCAGTCTCGAAGACAAAAGATTGTTTGATTTAGTCCTATGAAGAGTTCAACATTATTTTGCAATTTATCATGTATTTCAACCTCAGTGAATTGTTAAGTGGAAATTGGTGTAGTACTACTTTCAATCACGCATTTCATTGTTCGTATTTATGCTTTGCAACTTAAACACTAGTAACTAATAAAATAGGATACAAAATGTCCAAATTCGTTGTAATGATCTCCCATACATATCAATAAATTCAAAGCAACTTGTAAAAATTTAATAAGTGTGCATAATAACTTGACAATAAAGTTTTTTCTGTTTGTAATGTAAAGCAGATTCCATCTCTTTTTCATACTATTTCGGTGAAGTTAACATACTTTACCAGTACTTTAAAATGCAATACATATTTACTAATGACATGTATTAACAGTGTAGATTCAAGGCAACGATTATTGATTTTCTTTCTCTCTATCTGTGTATTATTGTAGTTATTTAAAACAATATCAACAATCGTTAAACTAAATCATTTTATTACATGCCTAAAATTATCATTCTATCAACTATATGTAATTTGCGAATAGGACTCATAATTCATTTGATTCTGTCATTTTTTACATTTATTCCTTTGAAATAAAGTTTACGCACTACTTACTACATATCATTAACATATGGTTTATAACTTAGTATCTTATTAATTATAAGTTTTCTGACATTCTTAACTTAAAGAGAAGAAAGGTTATATGGTATAGTTTAATTTACTTTTTGTGGGACGCTTATATTAGTTTATTAATTTGCTTAGCTATAGATAAATATTGTATTTATAGTAAATACTTAAAGTTTTATATTTAGTTTGGCTATGTGTGTGTTTTATTTCGAGTTTTAAAAATAGTATATAGTTAATTTTATTCAAGGTTCCTTTTGTAATGTGACAGTTTAGCTTTTTAGTTACATAATATACTGTGCTATTTATTGTAAGTAACACGTGAACTTCTTAAGATATTTGAGTTTAATGTTATAATGTACGGTTGCTCTTTAAAAAAAATCCTGGAAACACTACATTGTTTTCTAATTCACTCAATCATTAAGGAGTAGTTAAAATTACATGAATATAGAAAGTTATTTCTTTTAATTCAGTCTAATACTTGGGCATTAAAAATGTGGATACAACTCGTGTAATAATTATAAGTAAATCATACGTTATTGATTTCTTATTGATGCCACATTTCATGTAGGTTAGGTTTTGTAAATACACTATTGTTTATGGAATATGTATTTCGCTTACATGTTAATATAAGTAAGTTTGCAATGAATTCTAATAAAATAATAGTTTTGGCTAACTTTGGACAAGTTCAAGAAAGTTTTAAATGAAATGCAAGATTAATAGACAGAATTAGATATTTTATTTGACTTTAACCTAAACATACATGTTTTATGGTAAATCAACACCAAACCATTATAATAATACATATTTTCAATGTAAATCTAAATTTCTCATAGCTATATTGTGTAAATTAACGAGACAAAAACATTGTATTTAAGAAAGAAATCGTTAAGTTTAGCAAGTGTTTTTGCTAGTAATAATCACAGTTTCATACTTTTTAAAATCATAAATACGTTTGTAACATACATTCTTATTAGAGTTAGTTAAGATTTTGTTCCCAATACTTTAACACTAATATAATTTTAATACCATAACTCGTACTTTTCTTCATGAACTCTCCTTAATAGTAAAATAAATAATAACACTTAAGAAGTGCCGGTAAGTTGTTTTAATTATGTAGTGTCGTCATAGAATTAAATACGTTAACTTATACCAAGTTAGTTGTATTGATATGCTTAATCTATTGTTACATTCTTATTCGAAAGGTAAATCCTTCACAGATTACATGAGATCCTTTTTAACAAAAAAAATTTTTATGCATCTAAATATGAAGGAAATTTATTGGGAATGCTAATATAATTCTTATACTTTGATAATCTTACAGTGCATTTAACGTAAGTGGTAAACTAAGCTTTTATGTTTCAGGGCTTCAGCATTATGTAAGAGGGTTTGGTTAAGAAAAACCTTCATTATACTTACTATTTAACTAACGAATATAATAGTGTAAACTTCATCTAACACCGACCTTTCTATTCCAGTTACATTCCAAAGATCGAGACGTGGCTTCATCAATTTGATCATAAACGGACACAAGTTCGTGAAACACGAGACGTACAGTAAAAGCGTGCGATGGGTGTGCGCGAAAAAGGTGAAGGGATGTCGAGCCAACG
This sequence comes from Leucoptera coffeella, assembly GCA_030578115.1. Taxonomy (NCBI): domain Eukaryota; kingdom Metazoa; phylum Arthropoda; class Insecta; order Lepidoptera; family Lyonetiidae; genus Leucoptera; species Leucoptera coffeella. The sequence continues at coordinate 85,261 of JAMBLF010000166.1, forward strand.
TCTCTACCATTGGGAACTACATAGTCAGGGCTTTCCTTGAACATACCCATGCTGATTTAGAATACATAAGCTAGTATTCAACATGTAAACTTCACAGGGATAGTGCTGTCTCAATGTTGATAAGGTTGAATGGACAAGTCTTGTTTATAGCTTTATAATTGCAAAAAGAAATGCTTTAATTATAATAAATGATTTAACCGTAAGTTAAGGTCTAATAAAACATGTGAAATAATTTATTTGAACAGGATGAGGTGGGAATTATGCAGAAAATACATTAACTCGTATTTTTCAAAGATAACTAGAAAAATATTAAGGTTTCATCGACAACAAAGAAGCTCTTATGTGTTTTCTGTAAAATTCGCACTTGAAATATAAGCCTTATACATTCTGACTAATATTGCGTAAATAATATATGTAATTTTATATTTAAACTTTAAATATATATCTTACAGTAACCACAAGATGGCTACAGGTCTATGCTAGATTTATATATTAGTGTTTATTAAGATAGTCACGCTTAATTAAGGTCTACGTAAATAAAATTGTGATATAAAAATCAGGTTCAAGAATAATAAAATATTTAAAATTTTGTTTTAATACCATCTTTGATCATATAAATAATATTTTCGTGCTTTATATTTTTTATAAATGGGACTTAAAGCGTCTGAGTGAGTTTTTGATATTGAAATTACGGACAATAGTTTTGAGTAAATATAACATTAGTGACTGTGTTGCAGTTACCTTTAAATCAATTTGTATAACTTTATATATGTGTATTTCGAAGTCTTGTATATGAGCGACGATTGATTCAGATCAAATCTAAATAGGGACCATTTTGTACGATTATTAAATAAGTGCCTAATTGTTAACAAGTTTACTGTTGTAGAATAAAATAATTAAGTATGTCAAAATATTTATTTTAATGTTCACTTTCACAATCATAAATGTATATCGAGTTACAGAGCACCGATAAAAATATTTTTACTATTTATTGTGGTTTTTCTTTTTTGTTTCCTATTCTTCGCGTATGACTAAATCCACTTACTAAATAGTAAATATTTTACCACCTCGGAAATTCTTGCCCTCTGATGGAGATATGAATTTGATTTGATTCATTTGATGATACGATTATGTAACATTCCTATCTATCTACGTTTAGCCATTACATTGTTTTTCTTCCAAATTTATTCAATCAATCAATCAATCAGCCTATGACAGTCCACTGCTGCACGTAGGCCTCCCCAAGGTAACGCCACAAAACACGATCACTCGTGGCCCTCAGCCAACCACTACCAGCGACCTTTTTCAGGTCATCAGTCCATCTGGCAGGGGGCAAATTTATTCAAGGGGTTTATAAGAAAACTATGTGTATATATAAAGAGAAGCTTTAATTGGGGCATAGCAGTAGATAAAATAACATGAAAAAATATTAGCACTAATATTAAATCTAGAAATATTTATTCGCATGCAACATTGAATTGTAATACCCTTATTTAATTATTATGTTTATTAAAATTATTATGTTGCCAGAGCATTATTGCACTAATCGGCAGCGATATTATGTCATGTTATAATAGTAATAGCAGTATTATATTATCTGTGGTAATAGTATTTACGTATATACATACGCACCATATACCGTATCCCTGATAGCGTTAATAGCGTCCTAAATATACTCTTCGAATCTAATGAATAGACTTTGACATATACATAACTTAAAATTAGAACTAAATTCCCGAATCTAGGCTTATGACATGCTAGAATGAATTGGGAACAAATGTACGTATACATCTGTAACGTTTTCTTAATACTCTATATGTACTTGTTCATTTTAATACCTAAGTATTTGCATCCCGAGGAATCATAAGATATGTTTCCATTGTAATCCCTCGAAGTATCAATTCTACACATATGTTTAATACCCGTTCACGGAAAAATAAATCATACTCGCCTCATATTAGAGAATAGTTGCATAAGTTATCTATAAATTGACCAGCTGATAGACTCAATATACGTAAGGGATTACAGACATTTAAAATAATCACGGATGATTATGTTCCACATTAGCAGAGATGACATTCCGCATGTTGGTCATCACCGTTGCTCTGCAGCCTTGGTTATACTTCCTGCAGCGCCATCGAATCCTGTTCTGGGCAGAGTAGTGTTTCCCAAAGTCGTAGCCTTGGTATGAAAGGGTTAATCTACCGTTACCCTCTTGACGCACTAGCATTCCTGGAACAAGGGGTTGATCAGTCAAGGTACTAGTTTGTTTCTATTTGGTTAAGACAAAGTAAACAAGAGTGACGTTCGTGGTTTTGGGATAGTGAATAATAACAATTTTGTCCTAGAGTATATGTTTAATTAAGATCGTTTACAAAATTTTTACTACGGTGTACATTCACAAAAACATGAAAACATATGTAGATATAAATAATAAACACGTAAACACATTTTCATTATACTTTACTGTTTTGGCCAAAGGGTTCCAAGCCTACTAAGACTAACTTATAACGATTTGAGGTAAAATAACTAAACTATCCTGACAAGTTTTAGACTTGCTACATAACATCTAGATTGTTTTATTGAAATCTAATCAAATTGTTTATTAATGATTATGTAGCAAGTTATGCGACACGACGATATTCAGCTTGGTCATGACAGTAGCCTTGCAGCCGCGGTGGAATTTTCTGCATCTCCATCGCACCTTATCCTGGACTTCGTAGTGCTTTCCGAAAACGTGTCCCATGTACTGAAGAGTTGGCCTTCCATCTAGTTCGTATGTCACTACAGCTGAAGAGATATTTAGTTATTATTATGAATTACATTAACACGTCACGTCAGTTGCGAAGAACCTATGTTAGCATTAATAACTAGAATCACATTTATGTAAACGGAGATATCTATGAAGCGAAAATGTTATGGTAAGATCGGAGAAATGGGGATCCGCGATCTCTCTTCTAGAAGATAACTTACCAACTCCGCAATTGCGGTGATACCTCTGAAACGGATAAAGTTATTGATGCGTTGAATTAATGAAAAAGACATTGATATGAGGATTTATTTACAATTTGAAGCTTGACAGTCTATTAATAATGACACAATCATGATATTTTTGCCCTTAGTCAGTAAGTAGTAAACAAAATCCTTAAATATAGTTAGCTTATTATACCATTAATAAAAGAAAGCTTGGAATATCAAAAGTAAACCATTATCATTATGCACTAGATTTTATACTACTTGTTTAACACACTGGAGGGTGTTTGACAAAAAAATATAATAACATTCCTTCTAAAGGCATATTTGTATATTAAACAAAAATTTAAGTAATATTTAAAAACTTAAAATAATTAACTTATAAATCAAATAAATCTAAAAAAAGTTTTTTTAATTTCGTAATAACGCCTTAGTTACGTAATAATGACTATAACCAATCATTAACAAACACATATTATTAAGTTCGTTTTAAAAGGAGCATAATATAAACAGTAGAGATTTTTAACTGATTCAACTGTGATTATGGGTGTTATCTATTTTAACGATGACCTCATATTTGGTGAGGATTTTGGCCGTGCATCCGTGGTGACATTGACTGCATCTCCATCGTATAGTCCCAGATTCTGACCGTTCGTAATGTTTCCTGAACTTGTAATTGCCGAACATCAGAGTTGTCATTTTATTGTATTTCACCACTGCTGGGCTGCCCACGTGATGCGGATCGTTCATGCAATAAAACCTCTGTCCAACTGTAAAGAAGGCATTTATCATCATTTATCAGGCATTTATTAAAAACAAAAAAGATGCAGGCTAAAGCAGAATATTTAGATAGCAAACACAAACCAGTTTTTCTCAAAACATATATTATTAGAAAAATATTTGAGCAATTTGTTTTTGAACAAATTATAACAAGTAACAAATTTCATTTACAATTTACATTATAGTGACATTGCTGCTGCTTCGTGAACTAGGTGATAAATGTATCATCATGATATATATTTATCATCATGGGCATTCAATGAAAGACAAGCATTTGAGAGCAGATCCAGTTAATTTCTCGTTCCGGATCAACCTAGTGGTTGAAACTCTCATAACATTGGTATAATTTCGTAGATAAATCACAGATACAGATATTCAATGGTTATGGTTGTTGTTTACTTTTATTATAACGTCGAATTTGGTGATGATATTGGCCGTGCAGCCGTAGTTCGTTCTGTTACATCGCCATCTTGTCGTACCCGACGCGTGACTTTCGTAATGTCTGATGAATTTGTATCTGTCGACCGTCAAACTTCTTTTAAAATCAATTTCTCTCATTACAACCTCATCAGGAAAGTCAACGACTGATTCTAAAATCTTTGGACCTGAAAAAATTTTGAATTTTCAGACCAAACATAAAACAGATCAATGCCATGCTAATATGATTAAAAAAACGCTTAATTATTATTCAAAAACTGTTTAATAGTATAAACACAAATAAAAATATTTCGCTAGGTGAGCTAAGCAATAGTATGTGAATTACTTTCGGAATGATCTTGAAAAAGTTGTTTGTTTATTGCTTATATGGACCAGCGAAAAATTACAAAAATAAATTGTTTCATAAGGAAAACTTAAAATATATCTTAGTAAGTAATTGTATTCAATCTACTTGATTTAGGTCATTTGTAAAACTTATCATAAAAACTATTTAAGTTTGTTTCTCACTGCTCGTGTCAGCTTCTGATTGATTTTCAGTTGTTTCAGAACGATCACTTTCAGTTATTTTTAAAGACACTTCAGTTGAATCAAGATCATTGATTTCTTTTAAAGGTAGCTCTTTAACATTTGCATCTGCCTGAGATTCTTCACTATTCTGTATCGAACTTGTAGGTTCTTTGTCTCCCGTTGTACTTTCAGTAACAATGCAATTGGATACAGTATCACTGTTGTTTTCTACATTTGTTTGATTAGAAGTTTGTTCTTCAGCTGATTTATTATCAATATTTTCTTCGCTGTCAAGATTCAACTTTTCTAATTCAGTAACTGGGTCATTCGTCACAGCAGTGTTATCCTCAATGTCTACAAGACTAAGGTTAGCCGCATTGCGTTCCATTTCTTCTCCATCAGACAAGATCTCAATGGGGGCATCATCTCTGACTACTTCTATCACGTCATCATCATCGGAAATATTGCCTGCGTTGATCAGAGGATCGCATGCCACGAAATCCAGATCTGTTATTTTGTTTGGATCTGTAAACATATTAGGTTTTAGTTCAAAAACATAATTTACTTTTAATAACATTTGAATTGAATAATGTTTTAAACTATAATTATGAACTAAAATTAGCCATTTAAATTTCAATGATTTTATTTCCAAGATCAAAATTTTAAAAGTACATTTTAATAGGAAATATTTGTATCAGTTAGATCGCATATGGGTTTAGTATCTGAGTTTCTTTCGGGGCAGCTCGATTCACTGTGGGATGGTGGTTATGTGGAGTGAGAGCGAATATTTCTGTGCGACCTTCCAATATGTAAGCAGACGTTTTCGCATAAGATTTACACCCTAAGCTTAGTCTTTTTGAACAATACCACAGCATGCCTTTAGAAGAAACGGACTGGTAGGCGTACGAATACCTCTTGTGGATTAACATCGGATGTTTCCTGTTCACTGTTCGCACTATGTTGCCTGAAAAAATAATGATTTAATTTAGTTTCTACATTCAGTAACAGATAATTTCATAACAACTCTTATTAGGAAACTCTTAAGTTGGAAAAAATATATTCTCGAAAAGTATTTTTAAACACCAATTGGCAATATGATTCATAGAATTTATTTGCCCTTAGGACAGTTATGGTGGTATTTGTTGGAGAAGAGATCTATATAAGACAATACTATTATGAATTAGGTTTATACCAATTACACAATATAACATAACATTTATAACAAACAAATAACGATTGTAATTTTTTTTTATTATTTAGACTAAATTGACTAGTTTTACTCATAGTATTATTCAAAGTAAAGTTCATTTTCACTATTCAAATTTGTCTCATCTACATCATCCATGAAATTTCCGTGGTTGCTATGACATGACCCATCTTCTAATACTCTTACTATCTGATATATATTGGTCTTTACGTAAGCTTTACATCCTATGTGCCTTTTCAAACAATTTCACAGCACAATATGAAGAGTATATTGTACTGATACTTATGCTCTTTGTATAGCAGTAAAGAATTACAAATTTACCTCTATTACTTAGCAATTATACAGAAAACCAACCTATTATACATAACAAAAACAGGTTTACAAGGGTGTACCTATAGAATATTTAATATAATTTCCCTTGGTTGAACAACTTCGAGGAATAAAAAAGATTACGGTGCATGTATGACTGTAGACCAGTTTTCGTCATTACCCATTTTAAGGAGAAATAAAAGGCAAGTTAAGTACTCGTATGCAGTGTATTAATTTAAATAAAGTATTATGGGACGGTAAGTAAGAAAAAATAACTTAGATTCTTTTACAAAACAATGATAAGTAATATATGATGCATGTGGTATCCAAACTTAAAAATACAAAAACAGATAGACTGCGTCGTTGTTTCTAAAGTTTACTACAATTAAAGAAATAACATTTTACCTATATGTACATAATTCAAAGGACTATTTACATGACAAGATTTTTGTACTCATATACTCTACAAGCTTTATTTCCACATAATTTTCTCGCCTCGAGTTTCATAAATAACTTAAAACAAAGAAAATGAGTTCTATAGAAACGTAATTAACTTAAATATAGTTATTTAACTATTAAACTAAAAAATGGTAAATATTAACAAATGGCGGCTTTAAAGCTTATTTAAATTCTTTTCATATTTTTATGTTCCTAGGAAGCTCTGTCAACAAAACATATAAATATTTATAATAATAATTACTTTCATAACCGCAGCAAATCTTACAAAGGCTATAAATTCGGATATAATGGTAATTTCAGTAGTTATCAATAAGCAACGGATACATTATACATATATGGCAATGACATATGACCATGCCTTACTCCACTAATGCATTTTAGGCACAATATTACTTCATAGTTATTTTTAAACACTCGCGATTTATACTCATTTTATTAATTATGTGAGACCGGGTCAAATCACGATAAATTTATAAAGATATGTGATTACCTTCCCGCGACCACGGCCTATGCAACTGGGTCGAAACGTCGGGCAAAATAAAGGTAATAACATATCTTTATTAATTTACCGTGATTTGACCCGTTCTCACATAATTAATTACATTACTTCAGTATTGATACAGTAATACTTCAGTGGCCGTAATATGACACTTTTGGCACTCCACTAACAAATTTACGCCACTGAAGTGCTATCGAACTACATCTGAAGTACTACTGCGTCTGAAGTACAAAAAAGCTACTCCACTAATCAAACGTGCCATCATATCAGTTCAATAGCCTTATTGGTACTTCACTATTGTGTTGACAGTTTTGTCTATGCTCAATATCTTAAATTTTAATAAACACATATTTTTTTAGTTTTAAAGTACTTGTTTTGATATCAATACGATTAATATTATTTACAAAATAATAGCACAATAAAGTTGTTTTACTTACATTAGCGGAAAATGTTTCAACTGGCGCCGTATTTTTAATAACTTTTTAACTGCTCAATCATCAATGCAATATGCATTAATTGGCATTGCCACATTATTATTATTACTGACTCGCTATTGAGTGACAACTGTGACAGAACAAAATTTAAGCAGAGTGCCACTTTTACAGTCGAGAATCAGTAATGACGTAGTAGCGACGTACTTGTATGGCTGTCATAGTAATTAGTGGAGTAAGGGCTCATGCTTTATTCACGTTATAGGGGCCTCTGATTGAAGCCAGAAATAATATATTTCGTGTGTTATATTTCTTATACATTCTAGTACCTGTTGTCTAATAGCGTAAATAAATAATTAACTATGCCACTCTGACTATTTCCCCGCTTATATTTGTATGGTATTTAGGTGGGGGGTGTATGTGTTCCCCGTAACATTCGAAAACTACGTCTATTTGATCTGCAAAGGTCTTCACTGAGGCCCTGCAGCCTTTTTTTCTGGACGAACAGTACCACCGCACAGTGCCCGTATGTCTGGCGTTTAAAGCGTACGTATAGTTCTTATATAGTAGGAGGGGATGCTTCTTTTGTTTACTTGTTACTAGATAACCTGTAAAAAATGAAATATACATGTAATAAGTGTCAACTTGTAGTATGGTTCATTCATCGCAGTTTAGATTTTTTATCAAAATAAAATCACACATTTATTAGAAAAATAATGCATTAGGAATGAAAAGTGCTTGCCTTAAATTATTTTTTATTTGATATCGCAAACATCTAGTTGAGTTGTCCCTGAAAATATTCAGTTTACAATGATCAGGTTACCATCATCACGTCAAAACTTTGTGACTATTCCAATGTCCACGGTTTAACAGGTAACCTTTATCCGAAAGTGGTGAATCCAAAAGCTTACAAATATACTTTTATATGGTGATAGGGAGTTTCCTAAACGAATCTTTGCATTCACAGAAAGGAAAAGTCGGGATGGTCAACCATCCCGATCCAAACTACACTCAACTAGAATAATTTCAATGATCTATCGTGTACCAGTGTATCCACGGTTACTACCATTGTGTATCATGTATGGGTGATAACATGTTGAAAAAAAATTAAAATATGATACATTTCAGCTGTTTTATTGTTAGTGATTCGACAATATAAATAAAAGGTACTTTTAAAGATTAAATAAATAAGAAGCAGATGATGATGAAGAAGTTAACTTAACTATTTCACCTAGGTTGGATGTGTATATGTTTGGTGGATTGTGTGTGTGCTCTCCACTCGATGAAATTATATAATATGGTGCATGTATAGTCGTTTTTAAAGATGCTTTACACCCTGCCTTGTCTTTAGAACATCTCCAGATCCATTGGAGTAGTGATTTAGTGTGGACAAAGTATGTGTGGTCATTGTATAGAAGTAGGGGGTTAACACCTCGTCGACTTGGAATCAACGTTCCTGAAATTAAACAAACAAGAAAACATATTATCAGAAAACAGAGTATCATTAAAATAAGTTTTGATTGAGGATATAACAATTAAACTCCAGTGTTTTAGATAATATAGAAAAATCTCTAATGAAATAGTTTTTGTATTGTATAAGGAACGCATAAAATCTGCGGCATATAGAATAGAGCAAAAAAATAGTATATGACATTTTATTTTAAGACTTTCATTTATATTCATTCGGAATAATGAATAAAATAAAATACAGTTTTGGAATTAAAAGTGTTTTTTTATCTATTTTTTTTTATCTATGAAACAAAATTTAAATTTATTAATTTAAAACGATTAAAAATTTATTACCATGTAGGTTTCTTTGCAAGTGCGTATTACATTGTATCGTCGTTCAAAATTTTGTTATCTCAATACTTGCCAAATTTTATACATGTACATTACATTATTTACATGAAAACCTAAAAACTTCATTTATACAAAAATTACAAATTGAAGCGTTTTATGTAGAATCGTATAATAATTATCAATCTTGTGACTATGTACAAGGTCTATGATACTACGAGTATATTTACAAATAAATATTAAACAGTAATTGTATCCTAATAAAATTGCGATGTTGTTTCTACTGGTCAGCCAAAAGCCTATTTTCTCTTCATGTGGAAAAAGTGACAAAAGATTTTTTTATCAAGAGGCAATACGTTTACAATCCATTCCTACCATCCTAATCATTAATCCCAAATTATACTCCATCCATTTATGTTTTTTTCTTTATATCTCTCTTTCGAAATTTAATAACACGTACTTGTACCTACTTATTCTTAATAGTACCGTATTTGCCTGTCCTCTCGACTATAACTCTTCATCACATTCCCGTCAGTGTTCATGAAGTAGAAGGGCGGCTTGTGCCCATGCACTCCAGTCACCTCTAGCACCCTGTCCATTCGGTCCACAGCTGTCTTGATCCTCACTTTACATCCAGACTTAACCCTGGAGCAGGTCCAGTAGAAATAGCCAGCTGTGCGCTGATGCAAGCAGTAGGAAAACTCCTTGTAGACGAGCAATGGGTTAACACCCTTGCGGCTTTTGATTAGGGTACCTTTAAATAGAAATAGAATGTCAGGTATTAGATTAATATAATAAGGTAAATTATCGCCTCTACTTCGATGATGAGATAGGCAGAGATTATCGAGCACCACCGTTAACGTTCCTGCCAAAATTCTGTTGGTTTCTATGCCTATTAACCTTCTCGTACATGCTTTTCTGTACTTCAAGTTAGCTGTAGAGTAAATATATATATATTACACGAAGAAGGACGTCGAGTGGCTCTTACCTAACACGCTTTTGAAATTTCGAAGATGGGCACTCTAGCCTCTGACTCCCCAGCCACAATAAAAAAGAGAGTGCGTATACACAAGCCGTGACGCGTATGTTTATGCGTACTACACGATGGAAAAGGCTGAGGCCATATATGTGATACATATCTTTATGTAACGAGAATGATTTTACTAAATGGGAACCGTAATCTTCGCTTTCTGCCTGTAAGTAAAATGGATTGGCTTGTACGAGTAGGAATGTTTTATATGATAAAGGAGTCTTGGTTATTGAGGATATTCTATAAATTATATTGCATATTGAAAATACAATGGGACCAGCAAAAGACAAAAAACCAACGTCACGAAGAGTTGAATTTAGATTTATTATCATTGAAATATTTGTTGCGTTACCTAGTTATATAAGAGGTTTTTTATTTTAACTAGTGATGTCGTCAACGAAGTCGAAATGTTTTTTTCATCAGCTACACATTTGTGAGTAGGTTCACGAATGATAGTCCTGCCAGCACTCAAGGTAAACGATGCTTTGCATATCCTGGATGAACAAATCGACAAAAATGCGGAACTCTTGTTAACTTTGTTCATACGGTACCTGTACCCGCCTTTGTATAAGCTGCTAAAGCTGTTTTTACTCTCGATGACGGTGAATACCCCTCTCTAGTACATAGATGGCTCTGACAGAAGCGCGGTAATTTCTGAAGATTCCCCAAAAGAGGGAGATGGACTAGTGTGCAAATCGGAACCAAATATTTGATCAAAATTCCGAGCGGAAATTGAATCATTGTTTGGCTCTGAAAGTATGATATAGTACAACCGTCATTTTATTTATTTAATACGTCAGTCCTAGGGGCTTAGACAGGGGCTTGATTGTAAAGACCAAAAATTTTGAGGCATGGTGCGAATTTGTTTATTTAGTATTTGTCGTTCTTTTGGGTGCCCAAAAGTTAAGTAATACTTACTACTAATAATACTTGTTTACTATAATATTTATAACACTGTTAGTAGGTTGATAATTTAATTATGCTAAATAGGCATTAAAATAACCTATGATTTATCGTACATGAAAAGCAGAAAAATAGCCATTATTACATTCGAGTATATTATTAAACTTTGATCGACGTGCCTAACAGAATAGACACAAGCAGGAGCGATGTAACGAAAGTATTTTCATGATATGAACACAGAATAGTACAGTAAAAACATTCAATGGAAACAGGTATCAAAATCTTAACCAACCTTAAAGGTTCGTATCTATTCACAACGGTACCACGTTTCCCAAAACCGGGAAATTATAGTTACGGGGTGCATGATTATGCTCATCACTCTGATAGAGAATATTGTCCATTTTATCCAAGCTGGTCTTCAAGAGTATTTTGCAGCCCTTAGGCCGTTTCGTGCAGTACCACGTGACAGTTCTTGACGACAAACTAACTCTCGTCTTCATGAACGTATACCCTTTGTACAATAGTATTGGATTCGTTCCCTTCTGACTTCGTATTAATACGCCTGAAAATTACAATTGCAAATATAGTACCGTGTTAGCTGGGACCAAAATATGTTAGAATATTGCATGTCGTTCAAGCGAACAATGGTTCAGGAACAGGTGGAACAGGTTCAATGAAATTTTTGGTCCATGGGCTAGTAATTAATCAGTAATGTTCTATATTATGTCATCCCGAGCCTGATAATTGTGCTATAATTGAACCAAGCAGATGTTATATTTCCGAAGTTTCATGATCTTATGTTTTGGTTGACCTTAGGGAGGCCTATGCCCAATAATGGACTGGTATATCCTAATTGATATAGCTTTGATGTTTCATACTTTTTTGGTTTGAGCATATTATACGGATGAATGACAGCGCATAGTTGATGAGGAAGTATGTCTATGTTGATGTTGGTTTGATAAGTATCTGGTGAATATTTTATATATATAAAATATATATACACCTATTAGATTTAGTATATTATACCACTATAAACAATGAACACGTGAAACATTCACCAGTCCTGCTGTAGGTGATTCCTATACGGGACAAGTAGGCTTAACGTGCATGTTGTTGTCTCTGTTCATGTGTAAATGTCGAGTGTGTGCAATGAAGAATAAATAAAGTGCGAAACGAGTAGTGATTGATGAAAGACGTAGCTACAATGAGTCGATTTTGTATGATGAAGAGGACAGTGCAGTGGAGTGATTCGGTAATTTAAGAGTAACCCTCTACTTACGGGAAAATGGAAATACTCGTAATATCGCTTTCTAAAGTTGTCAGACCTAGATAGTTCCAAAACATAGACGTAGAGGCAAGAGGCGAGGTCAAGAGTTTTATAAAATCCAATTTTATATATAAGGTCAGTTTCTCAATCTTCAGTCAGTCAGTATGCAGCACGCAGGATGGATTTAATTTTGTTATATTTTGCTACACCTTGTCGCTTACCTCTCCTACAGCAACTAGACAAATTGAATAAAAATCAAATAAAACACAGATTGTATTGTCGAACACACCGAAAAGAGATTCTTATATTCAAACATTTAACTGCATTAAAAATGTACAAACACTAAACGTTACGTTACAAAATAGTTACATTATCTTTACAAAAAATTCATAAGGTCACTTTTTTCGCATGATTTAAACAAAAAATACTAGCAGCAAAATACAATAACAAAAGCATATTTCATTATTTCTTTGAGTGTAGATACTGTACAAAAGATACTTTGAAATTATTGTAATTTAGCTTACAATTATGGTATTATTTTTTTATTATTCAGCATTTTACAATAATCGTAGGTCATAGTCACGTAAGAATAACAATTGTTTTTAATTACTATACTTAATATCGGAGTGGTTAGTCAGGTGTCTTTACACCAGATATTTTCACTTTTCTTATGCAAATAAATTATAAAAAGAAAAACCTTGCGTGTCGTTACAGCAGAATTCATATTTGCACTTAAAAATTAATGAAAAAAAAATTAAAATTGATGAAAAATGTCGACAAAATTCTCATGATATTTATACGCATATCTGGCTGGAAGCCTTAGGTACGTAAGAGGCCTATTTATGCCACTGAAGGCAATCAAAGCCTATGAGAATTCACAAACTTCATATAATTGTTAAGGACACGTGAACTTATAAATAATATTTGGCTGCAGATGGTTGTGCTCGTTCTTGAGGTACAATATTTCGTAGGGGTTGTCTTGTCCAGTTTTTATCGATGCCTGGCAACCTCGATTCTTTTGCGTGCAATACCAAATGATGTTTCTCGTGGTCGAGCCGTATCTTTCGAAGCTATAGTCCATGTACAGAAGCATTGGGTACTGCTTGCCTTTCTGTTGGATGAACGATACTGGAATTGGAAAACAGACAGTTATTTACAAAATTGAGAATTTTTGGTAAACTTATGCTTGTGTTCATTAATGTATAGTGAATTCACATAATGTATATTTACTAGTTATATAACGAATGAATTTAATTAATAATAATTCCCGATATATGTACATATTAACGTTGCCAAGGTTTCTGATACTAATATATAGAAAAGTTATGTATTTAAGTATGGTATATCCGTATCCCTGCAGAAGGATATGTAGAGATAAAAAAAACCCATTTATCTTTAACGTATTTAACTAAAATTTCCGCAGCAACAGAATTTAAGACTGGGCAATGACTATAGTATCCTAAAATAACAGTTCTGCAGAACGTACTAGGTAGATTACCGATCTATGTGACTTAATTGAAGGCTAAGTGAAGACACATGTAATTTAAAAATAATAAGTAAGGGTAATAAATGCAACTGCAAATAATCATCAATCCTATTTATTAATATTCGAAATCACAATAAAATATTTGACGAAAAGGAACACACATGACAATATCGTAATCATAAGTTTACAAAACGAAATAATAATGACTATTCGAGGGAAACAATATCTAAGGTATTATTATATTATTTATTACACATATATTATTATGAAAATGTTTATACAAGCTAACACCCAGGTGCTTATAACTACGCCATTTTAAATATGCGACGTACACTTCAAGAAACTATTTTTAATTAAGTTAACTAAGTATTTTTTCATTAGAACCATACATATATCGTATATGTATAGCAAAGTAATCTTAGGTTATTTTTCTCCTAGCTATGCTGTGTAATAAGTCAGCAAAGCTACTATATATAATTGTACTTTCTCTATTGATATTCAATTAATTATTATCTATAATTTATCGATTGTTACAAGTGGCTGAGTGTAGCAAGGAATATAATAAATTAATTACAATAACAATAATTTATTAAAAAAACAGGTACAAATTTATATTCATCACCTTTCCGATGAACTACAAAAGTATTTTTTAAGAGTCTACCTTCTTATGTAGGAAATCGGTGACCTATATGGCAGACAATACAATAAAATGGCTAGTGACTAAACGTATACTTATATTAAATGACTACTAAACATCATCCAAATGACTTCTGCCGATTAGAACGTATCGACATTGATGGCAGACATCAGGTTAGGCTTATATTTTCTTCTACTAAAGCTTTCGTGTCTACATTTAAAACAAGGACTAATACCATATATTTTCACTATATAATAAAATCACTACTCGTATGTAATGTGCTATTTGTAAACAAAATTGGTTTACAATTATATAAAGCATCTGAAACATTGACTGATATGAACGCGGTATACCGTTTCATAAAATGCCACATTAGAATTGTGTACATGAACATACAAACATCACATTACAATCTAAAGCTACCAATTTATCTGCAAATGAAATTTTTTTGAACTTTGTTCTTTTTGCCATTATTTTACACGTATAGCTGCAATCAACCCGTGTATAACTAAAAGTCTAAATTATATTAAAGCTAAATAAGTTAAATAAATTATTATGACACTCTAAACGGGCCAAATACAGTAAATAGTTGCAGTTAATATTAAAATAATGGATTCAAAGTAACAGCAACATTCAGATAAATACTTTTTCCATTTACCAGATAAATTGGTAGAAACTAGGACATGACACACAACATTGAAGTTACATTCTTAAACTACATATCTGAAACAAAAAACAATATATTACGAAATTCTATTTAATAAAATGTGAGGAAAATCTTCAATTAATACTAATGAGTAAAGGAGCTATTATGACAGTGCTGGCGTGCAAATATGACGTCAGACTTGTAAGTAAATGTACTTTGCATCGTAGCCCAACTTGCACCTTGCAAGCAATTTCTTATTTCCACTATGCAACATGCATTCAATACAAGTGACTGCAAACTTGCACGCAAGCTCTTCCATAATAGTAACCCGGCCCTTTATAAGGTAATGGTACTGTACCACTGCCTTATATTGGCTTAAAGGAAACTCCTAAATCATTCATCACCACTTATAGTGACAACAACTTTTGGAGAATTGTGATTATGTTGTCCGTTGCAGTACACAATTTCGTCCATCTTGAATTTGTTGGTCTTGATGCACGCTTTACAGCCGTTGGATCGTTGGGTGCAGTACCATATTATGGTGCGACAGGTAGTTGCCATTCGCATAAAGCTGAAGTTCTTGTACATTAAGGTCGGATGTTTGCCTCCGTCGTTCTTCATCAAGATGGCTGAAACAAGAAAGCCTTTGTCAGTAACCGAAAAAAGTAGGTTGTATATGTATGTATATCTAACTTACTACTCTAAATATTCACGACATTTTATGAAAACATTAGATTTGAATAGAAACACAACGAAGTATTCTCAAAGTTTAATTGAAAGAGAAAGAAAATTTTTAAGAACAAGATTTACAAAACGTGTTACAAGAAAATAGATTTTTATCCTAACTACTAAGATTTATTTAAACATGACTCTTTTGTTCAGAATTGAATATAAATAACTAATCATACTTAGATCACCACCTTGAACGATCCTACCAAATCCCTTGGCTCACTCACACCCATTAACCTTCTCCACCCTTGTCACGCTGGGTAATCCCGCCTTATGAGTAACCCAACCTAACCCAGTCTCCATTTTTCGTCTGCGTAAACTTGGGCGGTGGATGAGTATGTACACCAGCTCTTGAAGCCACTTGAACCACGTTGTGTGAATGGGTCTTTAGGTTGGCCTTACACCCTTTCTTAATACGCGAGCAGAGCCAGATGCAGTGCTTTACATTTTGCTTTTTAAGATAGTAAGTGTAGCTTTCGAATAACAGGAGCGGATGAACTCCCCTCGTGCTTGGGATCAAAATGCCTGTAATTGAAAATGGGTTTTAGTACGTATAGAAAAAGGCACATATGATGATGCCTATACAATTAAATCTGCTTTGTGCCCTTATTTATTCAAGCAAGGAAATAATAGTAAATATTACAACGATAATATGTGTAGGCATAGGTTTTTTAAGACCGATTCCTATGTAACTACCTTTCCACTTTAATCACGTGTATCATATGTAACCGCCATGTATAAGGTGTGAAAATATAGAAAAGGCAAAAGTGATTATCCAGGATCGATATAAATAAGAATCCATAGGAAAATAGGCTTGTATGTATGAAATAATAAAGTAAGTTATACTAGAAGTAACCGTGTTGTTTCTTTTACATAACTATAGAAACTGAAAGACCGTGTACTTTTAAAAAGTTAATAATTTATTTAAGGCACACATACTTACTTACTAGGTTATTAAAGATTAGTTTCGACGTAATTGTACTAGATTGCATCACAATACATTTTACACAATGATTTTGGTACATAGTTTTCGTATAAGTATAATAAATACAATAATATTAATGTAAAATAGAAAAATAAAACTACTTATGGTAAACCAAATTGTTGTAAAAAAGTAATATTTTTTTATGGTAACAAAGCAAGTAAAGTAATTTTAATTTGGTCCTACGAATGAGGCACAACCTCGCATGGGTATGAACGAATATTAGTACATATCGTTACATTTTGACAACACTACAAGCCTACAAAAAACGCTTGAACATTCCCGCAAATCTCAATTGATATGCCAAACATGATAATTGAGATTTATACTACTTGATTGTTATTGCCATAGAATTGAGCTTATGATGAGGTCTCTTAGCAATTTTTTAGAGGGTTGGTAGACTTGAATGCACTAGTCTATTCATGAAGAAGAGTTAATAGTAAAAAATAACCGAAACTGAGTTCATACAAATCGATTTTATAATTTTCTTTCTTTGCACCGTAACCATATAACTGTTATAACGACATAATCGCATTATGTACGAACCTTTACTTTTTATGCTTTCATTACTAAGTAAGCGCTTTATTAACTCGTCTCCTCGATAAAATTGAGGCTAAACTTATATAAAATAAAATATAAATATATCGGGTGCTGCCGGAGGACCAGTGATGCAGCCTAGCTGCATCGTATACTTATACTTTTCACTGCATCAATGGTTTTTTTTACATATATTTTTATACATGTTTGTGTTTTGTTAATGTAGTGAATAAAGTTTCTTTCTTTCTTTCAAATGTAGGTCTAGCATTTGACCCAGTGGCCTTTTTTGGACAACACATAATTAGGGGGACCATGAGTATGGTTTCCGTATACGAAGAGTACTAAATCCACATTTTCTGGCGAAGTCTTCAGTCTTACTCGGCAGCCGGATTTGACGCTTGAGCATCGCCAATTGCAGAACTTGGTATTCCTGTCATGCCATATGTAGGTGTAGTTTTGGTACATGAGAAGGGGATGCTTCCCAATTCGACTCCTTATTAATGTACCTGTAAGGTTAGGGTACTTATTTTAATGTACTGCTTAATGGTGATGATTGAACAATCTTTATTAAGGCTTAATATTGTTTTATAAGGTACACGTAATATTATTACAGATTTAAGATTGTTTATTTGGGAAACATGGCCTTTATTAAATAGTGTAGAAAGACGAAATAAAAAAATAATATAATATAATAACTACTAGATATCATATACAAAATAATTCGAAACCTTTATTGTCCTTCGCGGATTATAGAGACGTGAATGTAGCCAAAACACAAAATTATTTGTGTATTCCTATAAAAACAAACGTATCGTGTATTTATATATTAAGGTGTAAGCATGTCAGTGAATCTAATAAAAGTAGTAAAAATAGGGCTTTATCATAATTAGGAAGAATGGAGATCCATGATCTCTATTAAAATAGGAAATGAGTGTGATATGCATCTATCTATGTACTTACAACACCACGTTCTTTGTACATACCTTCATTCATTACAATAGAAAAAAACAACTGTTCTTCAAATAACAATAAACCTTTATCAAGGTACCCACAATGACACAATACGAAATTACAATAATATAATAAATATCAAAATTGAATTAAACAACACGAAAATTACATTGCAAATTTTATTCCATATTAACAATTCATTACAACATAATTATGCCATGGCAATCATTGTATTTGGTTCGAGGCTTAAAAACAAATTTTTACATGATATATATAAAGCCTGATTCCCTTTAGAGGGGTAGGCAGAGATCAAGAATCTCATTTGTCCCGATCCTGACAGACTACTTTCGCTTCATTGACTATCATACATCTTCTCATACAAAACTCGGCGGTTATAGGTTCTTCTAACGTCACTCTTTTTCAATATAGCGTCTCTCTGACTGACATATGTCTTATTGGGTCGACCCCTACGTAATCGCCCTTTCACTTCACTCACGTATATTCCTTTGGTCAAACTGCTATCATTTTTTTCAATCTCAGTCACTTTATATTCTTTCAAACCGCAACCTTCCCTTATCACACTATTTTAAATTCTACTTTGCAGTGCTGCTTTTGAGTGATTCTGCTTTTCAGTGACCGCATTTCGACGGCATTGATTCTACTTTCATGCATTATTTGCCATACCCAACTTTCGCTACCATAAGTCAATGTTGGAGTCACGAATAGCCCTATGAATAGCCATACGTACTGATCGAGAAACCAACTGGCTACCCATAACACTATACATGGCCCTATTAATCTTATTACCTGCACACACTCTACGTTCAATATCTCTCTCACTTTTTCCGTTAAGTACTATAAATAAAGTACCCAATTACACAAATTATAATCTTAATATTATGATAAATTCTCACCGCAACATCTATTTATTATAATTTGTATTTATTAACATTTAATCCACTGGCCACTCCTGGTTTGAACATAGTGGGGAGCATCATGATCATGGTTCCCAATCACTTCGATCACCTTGTCCATGTTATCCTTGTCAGTCTTAATCCTCGCCTTGCAGCCAGATTGCACACTGGAGCAAATCCAACTGCACATCTTCGAGGTCTTAGTGCGCCATATGTACGTGTACCGTTGGTACATAAGTAGGGGATGCTTCCCTCGACTACTTTGGATTAATATAGCTGCAAAAATATTTACTAAATTATTATTAACTAGCGACCCTCCAGAGCTCCGGCTTCGTACTTCTGATTATTTAATGGATGTTATTATACATTTAAGCCTTTTTCTTGAATCACTCAGTCTATCTATTAAAAAAAACCGCATCAAAATCCGTTGCGTAGTTTCAAAGATTTAAGCATACAAAGGGACATAGGGACAGAGAAAGCGACTTTGTTTTATCCTATGTAGTGATTATGAACAAGATAGATACATTGCAGGATTAGCCCTTATAGATCTAAAACAATAAATTAATCAAGTTAATATGTAGTCACTGACATGACATGTGACGGATATATTGATGGTGGAAACCATTTGACGACCTCCGTGGCGCGATCGGTTAGACGCTTGAACGCTAATCGTGAGGTCCCGGGTTCGATTCCCGGTGGAGGCAGCGTTAAGAACTACGCTTTTCTTCTAATTTCTAGTCTGGTCGTTGATTATATATGCTTTATATGGATTTACCTATATATAATAAGTATCTATTTCTTAAATTTACGTTGACTAGTATCCTTAACACAAGTCTTAAATGTACTTACCAAGGGCTAGCCCAATTGGTGTAATAATGTCCAAATATTATTATTAGGTAACCAGATAGTCAAGACAGGGAGTAATGTAATATGTGGTAGACCGTGTCTCGGTGTAAATTTAGTATAAACGTATGCTAATAACATAATTGTGATTGAGTACATGCAAATTTATTAAAAGGAACTAATTGTTTCATAATGCAGTTTCATTTAATAATAAATTATGAATATAATTATTGACGTTCCCTCATGCTTAGAAACTTAACAAGACTTTATCTAACTAATGCATTGCAGACCAACAAACTCAGTTGATTTTGATCCATTGCCCACATTTCAGTTGCCTGTAGTTAGGCGGCGGGTGTGTATGCGGCCTGAGCACTCCGACTACTCGGGTCTTGTCGTGATTCCAGGTCTTCAGCTTGCTTTTGCAGCCTAGTGCACTGCTGGAACATTTCCATACACAATGCTCCATATTACGGTAGTCAAAGGAGTAACAATACTTTTCGTAAAGTATCATAGGATGGACATTCTTTGAACTCTGAATCAATATACCTGAAAATTGAACACAACAAATTTTTTAAACGTTATCTCTTATTAACAGATACTGACGCTAATTACTTTCAATGGAAAATTATATTCTTTTCTTCTTTCCTACAGACAGCTGCGTTGCCTAATCTTTTCACTAATAACCATTTTTGTCATCCTGATAAGTATTTTTTTCAATTAAAACCTACCTCGGTGCCGATTTTTTTTTAAAAATATAAAGGATTGTATATTAAGAAGCAAAAGTAACAGTTTTACAACTTTTATTAAAAAAATATAAAACATTTGGTACGTTTCATGGTGTCAATAGAATCACTAACCGTTTCTTCACCAATACTTTAAGGTCTGTTAATGAACGCTTATAATATATCTAAGTACGTCTTACGCCACTGTCCCAATGTAGTCTGAAAATGGGTAGGATTATGGTTATGTTCACCAATGACACATTTCACGCGATCCTTGGCCGATACACACGTCTGCAGCTGAACCTTACACCCCTTGTCACATTTACAACACCGCCAAACATGGTATTTCGAAGTGGCATTTCTGTATCTGTACGTGAATTTATCATAAAGCAGCAGTGGATGTACGCCTTTCGAGCTTTGGATAAAAGTGCCTGAAATATATGTAATAATTAGGATTATAATAAAAAAGTATAAAAAAATGTAGGCATATATTTAATATAAAAAATTTCAAACATTAAATTAGATTTGCATATAATTTATATTTCATTAGCTAGCATAATTACTATTAACATAAGGCTGTTGATCAATTTAATAAATTATTGCGAAATTGTCAATGTAGTCAGTTTAGATAAACGCTCATTGACTCATTCACAGATATAAGAATACTATACTAGACTCAGTGACCGCATAATACCAGTATTAAAATGTCCAATATGAAATCAAATGATGACAAACTCCGTTATTCAACTTTTGTTGTTGCCATCCTATGGTACCCCAGTGTTACAAAGGGCCTTCGTGAGACGTCGCCAACCGCTCCTGTACTGTGCCTTGCGCTCCGCATCCCTCCAATTCAACCCTGCCGCCCTCAACTCAGCGTCGACTGTGCGCTGACAGGTTGCGCCGGCCGGCCTGGGCGTCTGCTCCCGCGCGGCCTCCACGTTAATGCTGCCTTGGCGATGTTGTCCTCCGATCTTAGTTATTATTCAACTACGTAACTTAAACCAATGTCCCGACGCAGTCTTCACATACTCTGGAGGAACATGATCGTGCTCGCCAATGGTGCATTTGACATGGTCCTTGGCTTCGGCAAAGGTCTGTATTAGGGCCCTGCATCCCTTGTCGTATTTGGTACAACGCCACACATGGTACTGTGAAGTGGCATTTCTGTACCTGTACGTGTATTTATCGTAAAGCAGCAGTGGATGAACGCCTTTAGAACTGTCGATGAAAATCCCTGGAAATAATATCAAGGTATATTATTATTACAAGGACATGAACTATAGGGTATAAAATAATATTTAACACTAGGATTTAGTTTTTTGATATGTCTTAGCCCTGTCATGTTTACTAACTTAGTCGTAGCGGATTTTGGTTGAGCGATTTATGTCTTTATAATTAAAAATAATCATGTGAACACACACACACAAGAAACACTTTTAAAATATATTTTATTACCAGATCGAACGTAGAGAATAGAAAACGATTTTCTACAACGAATATTCTGTTATTTATTCACTCACAGCTATAATTAATGACAGGTACATGTAGCTATAAAAATTTACAATAATCGAACTATTCATTTGGCAGCACAACATACATATAAAACATTACAAGCCACCTGTTCATTTAGTCACCGTAACTTTTTACATCTCCTCTCTGTTAACATTTACACCAATTCCCAGTCTTAGTCCTCACATAATTAGGAGGTGAATGATTATGTTCCCCAATCACATATTTGACCAGATCCTTTGCATCAGCATAGGTCTTCACTTGAGCTCTGCACCCAGCTTCATACTTGGTACATCTCCAGTGGTGGTATTGGAGATTCCTGCGTCTATATCGATAGGTGTACTTATTGTGAAGGAGTAAAGGATGAACTCCCTTTGAACTGTTGATCAGAACGCCTGAAATCATTGTTGTATGTTCAATGTTATGAATTTAATCTATTGGATATTTGATGTATACAAAATAAAAATATCTTTCAGACTCATATACCCAAGTGTGGTAAACAGAAGTTCAGACAACGGTCTATCTCCTAAACTATGGGATAAGCTCGAACTCACATGTATAAAGAATTAGTTGATTTAATTGTTATTATTTGTATTAAGTATAATTATGTTATATACGAGTATATCTGTCCATTTTTTACATTTCTTTATATGCCATGGCGTTTGCACTTTTTGTTATTCCGTCGCCATGGTTATGCCAACGCCACCAGCCGCTACAACCGAAGTCGAAGCTCCAATTCTGCTCTTCCTTGTTCTTCGGTTCGTTCCAGTTGAGGAACCACATATAATCCCAAAGCGAACATATTTAGCCAGTTTGACATCACAATAGACTAAATATTTTGCGAAAATTATTATTCGTATTTTCAACTTTCACTGAGCTGCTGACTCAACTAAGACAAACTAAAAACGACTGATCTGTCC
This sequence comes from Leucoptera coffeella, assembly GCA_030578115.1. Lineage (NCBI taxonomy): Eukaryota > Metazoa > Arthropoda > Insecta > Lepidoptera > Lyonetiidae > Leucoptera > Leucoptera coffeella. The sequence goes on from JAMBLF010000166.1 coordinate 108,737, forward strand.
ATTTTGATATCGCGTAAAGTATAATCGCTTTTTATAGTAATATTTTAGATTGTTTGCAAGTTGTAATATGTTTTAAATAAAAGATAAAATAAAAAAACAATCATTTTATGTATCAAAAAAGTAATGTAATATATTAATCTTTTTACAAGAATTTCTAATAACCTACATTAAAAGGTAAAGCTACAGTCTTACATGTTGTATGTATCTACGGGTTTTATTTTCATTATTCATCTTGGAATTTTGCATCATAAAATATTACAAGTATATGCAATCGCTCTTATTAATTCTCTAATAATTTAACTATTGTTTATTCCGGCTGTCTGCCTGATTTCCAAACTTCTTCAACAATTGTTTTGACCGACTGAATGAACATCTATACTGATTCTAATAAAATTTGTCCTTGAACTCATACTCTAAATTACGTTTACCGACATTTGATCCATTTTCCTGACTTAGTGACCTGGTACCTAGGCGGCGGATGGTTGTGGTCTTCTACGATATACACAATACGTGTTTTATCTTCCAACGAGGTCCCGATTCTAGCCTTGCAGCCAGCATTCACTTGGGAACACGCCCATCTATGGCCCTTTAGGGATTCATTGCGGTACCTGTACGTGAACGAGTTGAACCATAGTAAAGGGTGTATGCCGCGGCCGCTGTGGATTAGAATACCTGTAATTCATAGCTTTAGTAATTAAATACATCTTGGGGTACATTGATTTTATTATAATTGAATGAATATAACACATTATAAGGTTATATATATACTACTTTATATCTTGTCTATATACTGTTGGCTGTATAAATGAAACAAATATTAATAAGTAAAAATCTGAATTCAGAATATAATAATTTAATTTTAATCAGCGAGGTCAATCTACCAGGACCGAGAGCAATTGAGTTATTGAGCTATTGAGAGTTATTGAGGTTTAAATTGATATATTTGTTACGTATACCTAATTTTTTTTGCAATAAAACATGGTTTAAGTCCAAACATCTTTATTATTTTTTTAAATCAAAATACAATTCAATTTTTTTGCTTGACCCTATATAGTATTACTTGTTGCAAGCAAATTATTGTTATTTAATAAAAAGAAATCAAAATGTCTTAGAAGTGCCGAAATAGACTCGACATAATGGAATCTAACAAACAATATTGTCACATATATTCAATATAGAATCAATCATAACCTTAACAGAAAGGCTAAACGGAGGCGTTAACGAAGAGATACGTAATTAGACATTGACTGAAACATGAAGCCAAGTCAAAACGTAACCCATTTGCCACTTTTCGTCTTGAAACACGTGGGACGGACATGGTTATGCTCCCCTATGGTTCCTATGACCACACTTTTATCCATCACGGAGGTTTTCACACGTGCCTTGCAACCTGTTTCGTATTTAGAACACCGCCAGTTATACCATCGCGTGGTTTTGTTGTGATGACGGAAGGTGAATCTTTTGAAAAGGAGTATTGGGTGAATGCCGCGTCTACTGTCTATTAGGATACCTGGAACATTAAGGGGATGGATTATTTAAATTCTGGTAAGACAATATAGTACATAGTTGAATGTACCGTGTTTGAATGTATTTAAATGTCTTAAAGTAAAGAAACATATATAGTAGATGATTTGCGATTCCTCGAATATAGAATCAGTGAATTTTGATACCTTATTCATTTAAATTTATAATAAGAAATGAATAGTTTTAGTTCTATACTGAAAAGAGGAAAAATATTCCTTAATTAACCTGCTATGTATGGTAATATTATATACTTCCTGAAAAATAAAATAAAAGAAATATTTTTAACGAAATAAATGTTTAATTTCATCGTTAAAGCAATAATAATACGTTATAACTATTATATACACAACAAAGTATAACATTAAATACTGAAAAATATAAACTCTTAAAATCGTTGCTTCAAAGCTAAATATTCTGACGAAGGGGCCACATGATTATGGTAGTTATTAAAGTCCATGACCTGGTCTAGCTTTTCACGGAAGGTCCTTACGAATGCCCTACAGCCCTTGGTTCTGGCCACACAGTACCATAGAACCCTGGTGGTAGACCTCCAACCAGATTTGAAGACGAAGCCATTGAAACACAACATCGGATACTTTCCTTTTGTACTCTGGATTAATGTCACTGGAAATAATAAAAAACTATGTATGATAAACCTTTAACATTGCGAGTCAATGATTGGAACTTTAAGTTTAAGAAATACTTAGTATTACTGAAGTAGCCAAACTTTTTTCGAATCATTTTAGTCTGTTTTCCTACAAATCACACTGTTAACATATGACACTAATCTAATTCAAAAGCGATCATTACTTTGGACATAGAACGCATAGATATTAAAGTTACTTTTAAGAATATCTAATCTTAACTTATAATTTAATAAGTTGAAAATATAAAAATTAAAATTGTGTAACATAGTACGGAATAGAATGACAGGTATGTTAGTGCGATAGTTAGCGAGAAATATTTAAATCCTTTAAGGACATATGTTCGATCGAAGGGATGGAAGAAGGAATTTCGAAAGGAATTTATAGAGCCAAAGAGGGTAGGGTTGGCAAGGAAGGTTGCGAACAAAAAGGTTGGGGTGTGAGGAATATAAGAACATGCATGCGAAGGTTAATGGATGTGATGTCAAAAGATATTCTTGGTGGTAAAGGGTAGTCCCTTATATGTAAGTCTATGCTTTAATAAACGAATTGACTTTGTTTATTTGTGTTCTTATTTTTCCTCTCTATACGAATATAGCTTCGAACGTCTAGTGGATCAATAGTTCGGTCACAACATGTGTTAGAGGTTATACCTAACTCACATATTAACATTTTTGACATTTTATAGTTGTTAAATATTTTTATATGAGTGAACCGTGACTACTAGTATTTTCTGTATTGTTTGAAAAACAAACAGCCAATACATATTTTTTGCTACACGAAAGTGGTTACATAAATAAAAATATAAAATATGTAATACAAAATAAATTTTAATACAAAACATACTTAAAGTATATAGTTATAAATCTATTTGCAGGTACATAACTTATTCGTTAATACTAAAACAGGGCTAGACGTGACTTTACAGAGCGTATACATTGATATATCACCGATATTTAACATATATCCATTTTACAAGAAAACGGAACTTACAGGGTATGTTTTATAAACAAAGTATTACCTTTATTTCGCCTTGGTCACAGGTCAACTCAACATGGCCAAAATTAATACTTTGTTTATAAAATATACGCGATCAGTTCCACTTTCTTGTAAAATCAGCCCGTCAGGCAATCCTGGAATGTGTACCATTACATGGTAACGTTTTTTTCTTACATTAGTCAAACTAGTTTCCAACATACATACAATTTAAACAAATTTATACTTAAGTGAATAAAAATATTTGACTTGGACTAAATAGAAAAACATTTTTTTTCCCGAACATATTACAAATTTATAGGAACCAACAATTTAGACAATGATTTTATCATACATCATTAATTAACAGTACCAAAACAACCTTATACCTAGTACACATTTATTTGCCTTGCTAGTATGGAATGTAAAAAGTATGCTAACTAGCTATTTTTCTTCCTGGCATGTCGTAGGACGCGACTAAGGGATTTGAGGTTAATGGAATCTCATGGGTGATGGGCTAGCAATGTCACCAATCTTCCATGTAACATTTACAACCCCATTCATACTAAAAAGTGACCTAGGAGATATGAACATGTCTCCAAGGTTCTTTCCACCCCTAAAGAAATAAGAGGACATGAACGTATATGTATGTACACATTTACGTTCTAGGTTCTATATCGAATCCACGAGCCATCTTCAGTTCTAACATAAATTGGAGGTGGATGTGTGTGTACCCCTTTCGCTTCGTATACATTATCTTCCTCCTGCACAAGAGTCTTGACAGTTGCTAAGCACCCACTGTCCCTTTTAACACAGTACCAAAGGATGCTTCTAATAGACGTCTTCTTCTTCATAAATGTGTGACTGTTGTAGTAGAGCAAGGGATGTTTCGCTCCCGTCCTCCTGAATAGCTGGCCTGCAACAAATATTATCATACGAATCACTACTTTTGAATTTAGAGAAAATGGTATGGAAAAGATTGTTGTGTTGCCTGTCCTTAAATAGTTTCTAAGTAGAAAGCGCATTTTAATTAATATACCTATTTATAAGCGAATAAAGGAAGACATTTTATAATAATCAGCGCATAAGCATTGTGGTTCTGTATACATTGTCTGATTGCTTTATGCATTTTTATGTATGTTTCCAAAGTGTAACATTTTCTGGTATACATTCTCTTGACGCATGAATAATAATAATCAGTTAAGGATTACCTTACAGTAATTACTAATATGTATTTGTCGACTATCTCACGATTAAAAACTAAGTCAGTTCTTAACAGGGTAAAGGTGGAGTCGTATATACGTATTAAACTTTATGATTGATTACTACAACATTTAAACACGATGTCAGTTTCACAGGAACATTTAATTTTATATACACAAGTTCATTGCATGAACACTTAAATACATTCTTATTCCAACCATTTAAAATTATAAAACGTAATTCAGATTTTTTTTCAGTTACTTAACAAAATAACATTGTACACTTATTCGGTTTTATAGTTATTAAATCTACAAATAAATAGGATATTTCTTAATTTATCATTCTTTATTAAAACATCAATAAAAAATGCTTTTAATAAGAATTGATTCTGATCTTAAAATTTTTATCTAAATATCTATTTCGTATGATGAGTATTGTAAATTTAGTAAATAAGCAAAAGTACAAAACATAACTATTAAAAATAAAATAAACAATGATCTTTATATATTTTATATTATAATTTAAAAAAGCTTAGTTTTTTTAGTGAGGATATTATTTATATATTTAAGGATTTTCTTATCTTCTACGAATAATATTGCAAACACTATTATTACTATTATAATATTTAATACAAAAACAACACACTACTGAAATGACTATTAATTTTTAAAATTTATAATACCGTGTTATTATCTAGCATAGGCAAGTAGTATTTTTATCTGTCGAAGGCTACTTTTTTGAGCATTTTAGCTCTTATATCAACATTAATACATAATTAAAATGGCAGTTAACTGGACATAGGCCTACTAATTACACGTCACTAAACACGGCCTTTCTTGACAATAATCCGTGTTACATAGATTAATAATCTATTAGTCATGATTCTTGAATTGTTCTCATAAAATTGTTAGAAAATGTATGTATATTATAGTGATTTCAAGAACATTCTAGGTATCGATATTAATAATTTATTCTTAAATCTAATTTAATATACAAGCGTGAATAATTTAATATCTGCCTACTTCAACTATGATTTTATTACATATTATAATAAATTACTGTCATGTCTTAAAGAAGTAAATGGCAAGTGAGGGGTTAAAGTCATTTTTTAGTTTACACCGCTCAGTAATTTTAGAAATATAATGCTCTATGAGTGACATGACTGAGGGATTATGAGTATCTTTTAATATTGCTGTACAGAGTTATTCATTTTCGGAGGGTAATGGTCGTGTTCTTTGACGGAATAGATCTCTCCATTGACGCTGTAAGCTGCCGCCTTGCAGCCCTTAAGTCGCCTCGAACAGTACCAGGTGATGCGACCATTGACGTTTCTCTTCTGATAACTGTACGTGTACCCGTTTAAGAGCAGCAATGGATGCTTACCACCTTTTCTAGTCCACAAATATTGTCCTGAAATGACACCTTAATTAAAACGATGCACGGGAAAATTATATACTAATGAATTATTTTATAAATTCATTATTTAGATACAAAATTATAAGAACTTCGTATGCTTTATAAGAACTTCGTATGCTGTAATAAATTGCTTGTTCGAATTTAATTCTAAATAAAACAGAGTATCTAGGTTCAGATTTTTTACTAAAACACTAATATTTTGCGAAAACAAACAGTACAAAGATAACTTTATGATTTTTAATAATGCCATAAGCAAACCACACTCTAGATTATACCCAATAAATAGAATGAATAACTTTTATTAAAACTCGAATACAATTAAAAATCTTTTAAAAACAAAATATTGAATTTCTGTTATTTTTAACAAACCTTTCAGGCTTGAATAATAAGTGAACACACACAAAACATCGCAAACATACTTATCTCATGACTTAACATAAATGAGCACTTTTAGGTAATTAAACCCTGAGATCAAAAGGAATTATCACTATTAGCAGATACAAAATATACAAATGAAAAAGTATAACAACATATTATCTGTATCTATCGATAAAGGGGCAACTATAACTAAAAGACTAGAAAAGTGGTGTTTAGCGTTTATCGATAATGGCGCACATCACTGTTGAATTGTGTTTCTAGTATTATCTATCGATATCTAGACGGGAAAAGAGTAAGAATATATTTGCGGAATGCATAATTGTCTCCGCCACTTTTACAGTAAGTTGCTAACTTGTAAAAATCAGAGGAATTAAACTTTCAAGCGAACTTATCAATTTTTAAGCCACAATAACAATGAATATGAAGAAAACTATTTACAAACTTAACTCTTAACAAATAACATGTCTTTTTTGTCTCGGACTAGAATTTTTTTTTAAAGTAAACACGTAGTTATTTCTTAGATCTATATCTACGTCATATTTGATATCTTATATCTTTGTTGAAAAAGATAAAATTCATGAAGTTAACAATTCTTACACTTTAATTCACTATTTACGACTTGTAGAAGTAAGAAAGCTGTTTACATTCTATTGCATTCCAGCTCCAAACCATCACGCCTCCATACGGATAAAAAAAGAAAAAAATGCATTGTCCTACCATATATGGTAATGAAAACCTTAAATTATATTTCTGCCTCAATACAATACTACTATAGTGTACTTAAAAAATAATGACGTCATCATTACATTCTGCTAGGCCAGGCACCCTGACCAATGAGACGTTAATAAATGACATAACACTTCACATTGACCAATTGCAGACAACCCTTATCACAACTAATTGGTTATGAGGCGTGGTGACATAAATACGTCACTATTTTAACGCGAAAACATTATACAGACAAATTAAGGGTAAAGTAATATAACATACAGATATGTTGAGGGTAGAAACAAATTTAGGGATCAAAATCACCCCAAAGCCACATTAATGGATCGAAATGCTTCTTAATCTTCATCTTGTGACAATGTAGCGTGGAACTCCTTATAATTTTCGCATTACCATCAATGACTATAAAGGCCTTGCACTTCGGGTAGGACGTGCAGATCCACCGACTAGTTTTCCTAGCGTGGTAGTTCGCGTAGAAAGTGTAGCCCTTGTGAAAGATCTGGATTTTGCCCGACGCTGACTTTACTAGCTGCACTGAAATGGTTAAAACTTTATTAGAACCACTACTTAAGACTAAAATGACAAACTATTTACAAAAACTTTGGGGACTATCTCCTCATTTAAGCAGGCTATTATTTAATCGTTAGCTGATACGTGTATTCGTCGTTTGAAAATACGTACGTGAAGAGGTCTTATTATTATTGCTGCGAGAGAAGTGCAGATATACTTAATTTGTATTTGTCAGAGGTTTCCAACCAAATCATGCATAGTTTTAATAGTATTGTATAGGTTAAAGCCACATATTCTCCGAACAGGACTCTTTCTTTCGGAAACGTAAATTTTTATTTGTAAGGCTGTGAGAGGTTCCTATAACAAAAACTAATATACCACAGAAGGCAATTTTAACAGAAACGGTGTCTCTTGATTAATTATATAGTAATAACACTAATCGTTAAGATGTATTTTTACTTACGCACTGTACGAGTACATTACTAAACGACATCTAAATCGATCAAAGATGTAAGTGTAAATGCCTGCCACGAAACATATCCCGCTTTCAACATTTAATGACTTTTATAGTTAGTGTTGGCTATTTGGCTGAACAAAAGAAAGAAAGTCATCTTTGTTTACTTCAGGTAGAAAATTAACAGTACAGTACAGTGAGAGGATCTCAGCATTTTCTGCAGAACACTTAACTATTGAAGATATTTTATTTATAGTACAGGAGGTCTACTATTAAACGTATCTTTTGTAAAAAAACAAAATCCTAATTTATCTATATTTAATATACAAAATCTATATTTATCTCTTAGACCCAAGTTCGCTGTACGTCAATACGTTTTTATGGCTTCTGCATCAATATAGCAGTGAAAAAATAGTGTTTTGCTTACACAATGCATGTGTTGAGAGTGTAGTGGAAACGTTCTTTCTTTCTTAGCCACTTTAAGCTTAAAATACTATTAAATGACTATAATATGAAAAATTGGTAAGGTATGTTTAAATGGTTTCAGCACATGGAGCGGATGGATGAAAGGAGGGTTACGAAACAAATTTATAGTGCCAAGGTGGAAGTTAGGATTTGACGGGAAGGTCGCGTCGAACACAATATAAAATTCCAATCGGAGACATTCTTTTCAAGGCATGGAACATGGAACATGTAACATGCATGACAATGTAAATGTAATCCATAATAATTCAGAGTAGTCTGAGGTTTATAATACCATCTCCGTACCTACTTTTATACTAACTAATTAAGGGCCACATCGAAACGCCATCTTATAAGACTTTCAGGACTTAAAGTGACAGGTGTTACAGTCTCAGTAAGCCTCTTACTTTTCCGGAATATCCAATATTCAACTTGGGTTAGGAAAAGTAGTTATGTGAAACCGAAAAGGAGATAAAAGAGATTTCTAAATTCATGCGTGACTTATATCTATATTTCATAGGCTAAATCGAATCGAAAGGTTAACGATTTTTAAAGAAAATTTGATTTATAGTAATACCAAAGAGAATTTGAATCAGGTTACTTAGAAATAATGAGTATTCTTTCTATAATAATTTATAATGTGATATATTCTTGTGATCGAAACATTTTTAAGACTTATAAAATACACTATTTAGTAATAAATTAACAATTTTATTCTTTGGAAAGACAATGCATCAAGTTTTCAGGTATTTATATGCGAAACTAAAGCTAATTTGTTTGTATCTTCTTTACATTTAATCTCCCCACTGTCGCTTTAAATAAACCTAACTACTACTACCCGCTCAGTCTAGTAGACCTTTTAGGAACTATAAAAAAACGTGTTTTCTTATAACGAGCAATATAGAACACCTATACACATACAAAAGTAGTTCTTATAAATTCTAGTTCGACATAAGCAATTGAATACTAAATTCTTAACTTAATACCACTTACGTTAATTACCTAAAGAATAACATATGTATTGAATTTCCGATTCTTTCTCACAATGTTTTTATAATTTAATATGGCGACATCTTGTGCTATTCGTGTACAAATAAATATCCTTATCACATAATTAACTTATTTTTTTATGAACAAAAACAAAACAAACGTATTCACGACGTGTGCGTTCGCGCAGCGGAATCTTGTTGAATTTAAAGATTTTAATTATGCAGATATTTAGTGTATGACGTCGTATAATTGTGTATAGTAAAAAAAAAATTGTGCACGCAGCCATTGTGGAGAAATTCAGCAAAAACTGATTCTTTTTTTGATCCATTGACTTTAGAAGAAAAGAGATGTGTCCAAAAATTAGTGTGTATTTGTGTGTAATTGTGTATGTATGAATAAAATTAGTGCATGCATAAACTTCGGAGAAATTCAAGTTTCCGCTACGCGAACGTTTGGCCATTAGCTAGTTTTCATACAAAGCGCTTACATAGAGAGCTGTAGATTTTTACATACATTGTTTTGAATTTGTTTATATTTGTTTAATAAACAGATTTAGAAAAAATCGTAAGGCTTAAAAGATAAAAATATAAACGTAAAATACGCTTATTAGGTCTTAGTTCTTAAAGTATGCACTTTGGGGTCTAGATTTTCACGTTTATACAAACCTTGTAAGTGTCTGCAACACGTTGCCAAGTATCAATGATGTTCCGTTAGTAATTAAAGAGTTATAGGACAATTTACCACGAATAGATCACTGTTTACAAAGCAGTCAAATATCATGACGTTCTAAAGGAATTGCATGGTAAAATGTATGCCAATAATTAGTGTATTCATTCAACTATTCACATGCAAAATTTCATGTCATTAAATTCAGTAATTAAAGAAAAACAATTATAATACTGACGAAGCATCGAAAACCTACATAACCCGACCAAGTTCGGATAGCTACAAAAAAGCGGCAGTGCAATATATTTAGGTAACATCCCAAAATTTACAGTATAATACCGGTATTGAATTGGTACAGGTGATAACACAATTGTTTCGATATAATTTATAGGTCATTTATTTTTGTATACCTACTTTTTTAAATGTATTTGACTATGACAGAAAGTAGGTACCGTTTACGTAGGTACTTTATTTAAGTCATCATTTTCAAGCAAATCAAGCACGTGTTCAGGGCAATTAACAATAACAAAAGCAAGACGGCTGTTTACGACCTCAGAAGTTTCGGGGCCTCAAAGGTTTGGTCGGCGTCTTTTGTTACCTGCTAAGACAACATAAACAATAACACCGATATTGACGATCTTCTGTGTCTAAATATGAACACATTTCTTCGTAATAGTACTGTATAGTATTATATTATCTGTGGTAATAGAGAATGGCGGCTGCGCTATAAAGAGTGTATCAATGTATGGGTTTTAAGGTAAACCAACCAAATTGTGGTCTTTTCTATGCTATAGAGAGTTTATCGTTATAGAGAATAATGTTATAAAGAGTTTACACTGTATTTAGATTATATCTCAAGTCTCAAGCGCATACTTAAATAAAGTACCTACGTAAACGGTACCTACTTTCTGTCATAGTCAAATACATTTAAAAAAGCAGGTGTACAAAAATAAATGACCTATAAATTATATCGAAACAACAATTGTGTTATCACCTGTACCAATTCAATACCGGTATTATACTGTAAATTTTGGGATGTTACCTAAATATATTGCACGGCCGCTTTTTTGTAGCTATCCGAACTTGGTCGGGTTATGTAGGTTTTCGATGCTTCGTCAGTATTATAATTGTTTTTCTTTAATTACTGAATTTAATGACATGAAATTTTGCATGTGAATAGTTGAATGAATACACTAATTATTGACATACATTTTACCATGCAATTCCTTTAGAACGTCATGATATTTGACTGCTTTGTAAACAGTGATCTATTCGTGGTAAATTGTCCTATAACTCTTTAATTACTAACGGAACATCATTGATACTTGGCAACGTGTTGCAGACACTTACAAGGTTTGTATAAACGTGAAGATCTAGACCCCAAAGTGCATACTTTAAGAACTAAGACCTAATAAGCGTATTTTACGTTTATATTTTTATCTTTTAAGCCTTACGTTTTTTTTCTAAATCTGTTTTTAAACAAATATAAACAAATTCAAAACAACGTATGTAAAAATCTACAGCTCTCTATGTAAGCGCTTTGTATGAAAACTAGCTAATGGCCAAACGTTCGCGTAGCGGAAACTTGAATTTCTCCGAAGTTTATGCATGCACTAATTTTATTCATACATACACAATTACACACAAATACACACTAATTTTTGGACACATCTCTTTTCTTCTAAAGTCAATGGATCAAAAAAAGTTCCGCTGGGCGAACGTTCGCCCAGCGGAATCAGTTTTTGCTGAATTTCTCCACAATGGCTGCGTGCACAAATTTTTTTTTACCATACACAATTATACGACGTCATACACTAAATATCTGCATAATTAAAATCTTTAAATTCAACAACATTCCGCTGCGCGAACGCACACATTCACGACCATTAACCCTTGCGGGGTAGTCAGAGGTTAAGGTGTCCATCTCCGCAATTGCGAAGGTAGTAATTCTATGGACAATACAATACAATATAATTAATGCATTATACATGTCATAATCTGCAAAGAGATAAACGGAATATTGGTGATTGTAATTTCGGCATTTTCTTGTGAACAGTTCAGGAAATGCTAACTTATTTAAATAAATTTTAATTTCAAATCTTGTTCTCAAAAGATACCAATATTTTTATATTCCGTGTTTCTTTTTATATACAAAGTAATGACAGACAACCTAGAGTATACACTAAACTAATACATTTCAGACTAGACCGGGAATAAATAAATAAATTTACTACCTACAACGTAACAATTTTTAAAACCAGTAGCCATTTTTGCACCACAAATTTTCATATGCAAAAATTATTTTTAATGCTACAGCAGCTACACCGGATCATTAAAGTTTATACTACACACCTCTAATGAGTATGATCCAGACTGCCCTTTAGGAATAACAAGTCTTTGTTCAATCTTATGAATGCTTTGCAATTTTTGTTCTTGTTCTTAGTACAACCCCATCGGGAACCGTGTCGTGAATCGTACTGTTTATAGTACGTGTAGTTCCCCAAGATAAGAGTTTTCTTTCTTCCGTCTCGTTCTATGAAATAGCCTGAAATAGGCACAATAGGTTAAGGCATGACGATGATAGCCTTAATTATTAATTTATATTAAAAAAACAGTAAGTGCTTATACTTACTTACACTTTAACTCAGATTGGCATCACTCACGCTTTAAAGAAAATAAGTATAAAATAATTGAAATTGAATTGCTCTTTATTATCTTTATATAGACTATTAGACATATTTGTTTATAATTGTGGCGTAAAAATTCTGATATTAATTAATTGAATAAAATAATACTAGTGGCATAAATAAATTTTTGTAGGGTGTATAATGGATTTTTAAACTTGTTTTGGAGAGATACGTATTAATAAAAGTAGTATTGAATGTGGGGGTTGATAAAAAACGCCAAATTTAATAACAAAAGAACTTTTATTTATTGGAAATTAACTTAACGTGAACTTTATTCAACAAAAATAACTATACTTGTCTTCTATAAAATAATACATCATTGAATATAGTCAAAGGCACTTCCTTATAATGAACATGAACAAATATTTCAAAACACCATAGATATTTTCAAAAAGGTTCTATGACATTTCATAATTTGACCTTAAATCTGAAACGCAACCTTGAGCATTTTTAAATCGGGTTTGATCTCGAATATCAGGCTATAATGATTTTATATCTAAATGTATCAATTTAATAACATTTCTAGCTACACAGTTCAAAATAGTATATAATATATGAGATACATTTTTCATATTGAATATACCAAAAATAGTTTCCAGGTATGCTCTATAGTAACCTTAATATTATGATAAATGTTATTATTTCATTGAGCTTCAATATACTCATATATCAGTAAAATCAATCTACTGGCATTTTTATTACAGTACGAAGAATTTAAGGTATAATAATATATTTTGAATAGTTACACGTGGAACTAGTATACTACATATACTCATACAACAATTGCAGCACCATTTTAGAAAAATACTTAAATATGCCACTTTTGGACAATGGACTTTTTCTAATAATTCATGAAACATTACCTAACATAGTAGGTAAATGGAATGCAATCGAAATTATGTTTTTGTTGCATGTATTGTATTTATTGTATACACGCTATAACTAAATATGAAATAACTCACTTTTACGAGACAGTCTGCAATAAACTTGTTAATAATAAACCATATCATGTACAGCAGAGTCTGAATATTACATTTTTCTACAAACACGTAGGTTTACTATTCTTATATATCAGTATAAATCACTACTATCTATATATTCCAAGGTCATGTTACGGCTTCCATCGCCTTGATCGTGACTATGATTCAGATTTCCCCTGATATACTGAAGGTCCTTGGTCAAGTACAATTCTGCTTTGCATTTTCTGGCCTTGTTCTTGGTGCAGCACCATCGAGCCCCATAAAGGGTTTTGGTGTTCTGATAGAAGCTGTGGTTTTCGAACATGAGCCTGTATTTGCCTGACCGTGTTTTGAACAGTGACACTGGAAATAAATTATTGTCTTAGATACATTTACATCACGTTTAACACATATCCCTTGCCTAGTTATTGGCAACATCAAACATACTTTTAACATGAAAGTCAGTGGTCAACGTGCTTGAAGCCAAGTATGAGAGCTTTTGCCGAAAATTAAGCTTGTTTACAATGTTGCAAATATACTTTTAAAAATACACTTTTAAAAATTACCATTGATAGGTACATACTTTGGTAATAAACTCGAAAGCTTATGTTTCTGAATCTTTTTACTTATAACTTGAGCCGGTTCCATAAGACGTATGTAACAATGTTAAATGCAGGAAAATGGTTCGAAGTATATATTTTGGTAGTTAGTAACACGAAAAAAAAGAATATTAGCTAGTTTACATTGCCTCTCTTTCTGATATGTTGTAGGAGGAGACTAGAAGTAAATGTCACAAATAAAGACATCAATATTCCATATTAATTTCATCACAACAATGTAAAGTAAAGGTAAGTAATGAATCAGTTACGGTATCCACCTTGAATAAAAAAATCCTAATTTCTGATTTACATAGTTTAGTTAGTTTTGAAGTCTGTCCTTTTTAGCTGTCCATGTGGTTTTCTATGAGTAGGAAAGATAGTGTGGTGATATCGGCCCATTCATTTGGAGCGAAAGGCCGCGTTGAATATCGTGTAGTAGTATTCAATGCAATAAAAAGACGAGTTTGTGCATATAATGTCATTTTATTATATATTACATGGAACGTTCACACTTTCAGTGTAATAACTATTTTCTTATAGTTAGAATTTCTGTCTTTTAAGACGAGTCAATGTAGTCCAAGAAATTTAAAGAGGCAATGAGACAAATCTTATAGCAAAATGCATTAGCGATTGTAAATCTAGTGGACCCTGAATCCAAATAGAAAAAGAAAGAAAATCCTTAATCCACTGCTTTCATTTACATTACAACATTTAGCACATTTATGTATGAGTACTTGATGCAGGGAAAAGTTTTTCGTATAGTGCAAATTGCAGACAATTATTATTAGAAGCTGTATCCTATTGATTACATTCTAAATTTAAAATAATTCTATTAGAAAAATAATTAAAAATGCATCAAATATACTGAAATGTACAACAAAAAATATAATGCACTGCAAACGTTAGGTTATGCTACATTTTGGTTTACAATTCAGTATTTTTATATGCAATTTAGCTCTTTCTTACATTTATAGTTTAACTAGTCTTTATTAAATAAAGCTTAAACATTATTTATAGTTTAACATTAGACTTCCTATATTATTTTTATAACAATTTAAAGTCAGCACACGGATGACTATGTTCCAGGCGGCCTCTTACGAAATTCAGATCATCATCCAGGTAGACAAAGGCCCTGCATTTAGAGCTCTTTTCTCTTAAGCACCTCCAACGATTGCCAGAATTAGACTGAAAGTGCCTGAAGTACCAATGGCCTCGATACAACAAACGCTGCTTGCCCGAAGCTATGGTGAACACTGAAATTACAAGGGTTAACTGTTAATACATACCTAATAGTATTATAAAGTATACGTAGTTAATATTACTTAAGTAATTGGTTGTAGTTTTGTAGGGGTTAGGTTTATAACAGTTTCTGTATATATTAAAAGATATATTACACATTCATTACCATTATCATTATCACAGTTGACAAGAATATTTGTCCTACGAGTAGTACCTGTAGAGAAATAAATACCCGTGTTCCACACTGAAATCGCACCTTTACCAACTAAGCTGTCTATCGATCGCCTCCTCGAACATTCTTGACAAAACCCTCTTGCCTCAGTCACATCCATTAGCCTTCTCAGTTCTATTCTGTTCTTCACGGTACGTACACATGCCTTGAGAAGAACGTGCATGATTCATACGAAATTGTGATTTTTAGAGTTACTCTTTTTTATGTTACTCTTTAAAATGCTGTAATAGACGGTTTAGAACTAAACATTTACGTAAAGTTTGTACACCCATCATATTACCACATTGCTGGAAAAACCCATCTTAACCTCAATTACAAAATGATTGAGTCATTTGCTTCGAGTATGTTTTTGACCCGAAAGTAGTCGCTTTATGATTTAATGTGAAACGAGTAAGTATAGTTATGTATATAAACACACTGAGAAACATGTTATATATGTAGGTAAGCTATACAGGTAACAAGTAGGTTACATTTGTTTTGTAGAGAAGCTTATGCAACCATTTATGGAAACGTGTTAGTCGACGACGTATTAGTATGTATCTATCGCTTCATAAGGATGAAGTGACATAAAGGTGTTAGCTTGGATCATCATATGATTGTATAGTAGAAAACTACCTTAGCATAGAGGTGTAAAATATTAAATTCAGGCAATATGTTACGCTATATTATATTATTTTTTGATACGTGTAAAAGATACGTTGATACTGAAGTAAATAACTTTGTATTATGATCGTCAGAGCAAACCACTTATGTTTAGATATTCTTTACTTATGAAATAAAAAAACAGAAATATATACGAAAACTGGTCTATTTTGATTCCATATATAATTCTACGATTACGACGAATTTAGTATACGGTGGTAAGAACAACCGTTAAGTTTAGTTTTGTAGCACAATCTATACAGTTTGATCGTTACGATAACAAACGAACAAAAGTATTAATTACACATAGACACGGTATATGTAGAGCTTCCTGTGCTTAATTAAACAAAATAAATAATTTAGGAACGTAAATGCATTTTCAACTTAACTAAGTAATAAGTTATTTCTATAAAAAAAATAAACATCTACTTAAAGCTAACATTTTTCATAGCAAAATGTTTTCTTAGACATGATGATGTATAGTACGGATACAATTAATATCTTTATTATACATTCCGATAGCAATTGCACAGGAGGCCATAATTATGGACAGGTTTACACTGCTAAAAAAACATAAAAATTACGAAAATTTCAAATTCACCAATCTGTAATAAATGTTTGTAGCTGAACAATCCCCAAATAGTTATATTATAATGATGAACGAAAAAAGTTTCATGGGCTCATAATTAGTTATCACTGAATAATTTACAAAACGAGTGACCCAAGCCTAGTAGCCAGTGGTCGAGTATTTATCTCTGCAATTGCAGAGTATGTGATTCTTCTGCCACATCGAACTCACGTGATAACCAAATAGTCAGTACCTCTCGTGACTCGTGATAAGCACTGACTATAACCTAATCTGTCAATCAATAGCCCCTTAGTTGTATGCCTCACAGCCAGCGAATTTGCTCTCAAATATTCTATATGCGACCATCAAATAACATATTACTCTCAACTTTGACTTATCACATGTGGAAAAGAAATATGTCGACACAAAAATACCTAAATAAACTAATATACGGGACGAATATTCAATATTCTACTTAAAAAAGAAACACATCACTTTTTGAAAAAAATCACTTCGACTAGTACAAATTTAAGCCTATATTCTAAATAATAAATTAAATTAGCGATGAATGCTAATATTTTCAGTCAAAATTTATGGCAAAAAGATTTTAATATCGTATACTGGAAATAAACGTTAAGGAACTTAAAAAGATATGCTCTCTCTAGAGTTTTCGATAGAACTTCTTAATATAAACTAACAAAATAATAAAAACTTATGTACTTTTAAATCACACAATTAATAAATACCTAACACTAATTTGGCACACATTAATCATGCCTAAATAGGTAAAAGGTTTGTCAACAACAATCCTGAAATGCACCGTAATATAAACTATAACTCTACGTATAGTAAAATATAACTAAATAAGTAGCTTATTTAACTCATGGCACATATGTATTCAATGTTAAACAGCTTAAGTACTTCCAATATATCGTTATAGGATTATATTTTTACCAATAAATGCACATTTACATAATTCTTCTATTTCAAATTACACGATACTCGATAAAGAGTTACAGCTTTTTAGTAATTTCATTTATATCGTAATTTTTAGTATACCTATGTAATTACTTGAGTTGTAGAGAGTTTAATCTGATAAAATGGTCTAATACCGTCAGCAACATTGCGTTTATTACTATTAAAGTAAAAATAAGCATTTAGAGGTTTTAACACAACCTTTTCTACAATACAATTTACATACTGGAAGTACTACGAACTGAGCTTATACGGGGCATAGGAAAGTTGTTGACAGCTAATTGTCAATCGTTGAAATTATATTTAGAGAAATTGTCTTCGTGGTTATGGGCGCCTTTGTGCTTGACATAGCGGCCTTCTACCGTGGTTTGGACGCAGCTGGTACACCCCTTACGTTTCCGGTCCTTGCAGGTCCAGTTAATGGTGTTCTGGTAACGGTTGTTGATCCAGTACTTGTTGTCTTTGAATATCAGCACCATGCTGCCGGAACGGTGGGATGGCAGGTAGAAAATACCTGAAAATTTACCCAGTATTAATACCGTGTACCAATGTATGTGGGATATTAACAATAGGTGGGGTTTCATGGGGGAATAAATGAGTACAGGAGGCAATGTCATTACAAAACGTATTTATTATAATAAGAAAAGAAAATTAAACTAACAAGGTTACAAAATTTCCTAAACGTTTAATCGATCGACACTTCACAATCCGTGTTATTAATTAATTATAAAAGCTAATTTGTTATTAAACATGATACACCTAAAACTTCATTTATTAAAGAAACAACGTGTAAATTCTTCGATTTAACCAAATACAATAATGATACCAGATTTCCGTAAACTCTAACACTTAACCTAGTTAAACTTAACCCTTATGCCGTATAGTTCAGGATCTTCTCCCTTATGTATCTGCCGTCGTGGCACTGTCGCAGCTTGGGAGGTTTGTGGATATGCTTCCCTCGGAATATGGAGATGTAATCGCGTCCATCAAGGCCCGTGTATGTGATGACGTCTGCTCTACAGCCAGCGACATCTCTTGAGGAGCAGTACCATTGTTTCTTGCCGTGAGCCTGGTGGTTCTTTACGTAGAAAGTGAACCCGTTGAGGAGTAGCAAGCTGGTGCCGGTGCGCCCAGGAATATATTGCGCGAGAACTGAAGGGGAATAAACCATTAATACCTTACACCAACCATAATACAATAACCAAAAATAAGGGTAGAGAAGGCGCAAACTTAGACATACACACACACACCTAGATGCTAAGTTTGAATAAAACACAAAAAGAAGGAAAAAAGTTTTTTTTAACAGGGTTAGGGTAAATAAATTGTACACCAGTTGAAGATTTCTTTATTGATATGGGGTAAATGAAACACCAAAACACGTATTTATTAAATAAAAGTAATATGAATATAAATTTTTTTACATTATATTACACTTAAGTAATTTAGGATATTTAATTTACACAATTAATAAAAAATATTGTAAAAAAACCTAACAATTTCATTACTTTCCTTTTTAAATTAGTATTAACTATACTATATTCTACAGTAAGAAAATAATTGATATAAGGATTCCCAAAACATTCTCAGTCCTTTTCGAAATCAAACAACAAGTAATCAAAAATAAAAGAAACTTACTATCTATGTACTCACCTAAAAAGAATTTTAACATACTTTTTCAAGTCCTAAATAATAAAATGTTCAAAATTATAGATTTCTGAGTATATCCAAAAAACAAAAAATCAAGTGATATTGCATGATTCAATATAGATTTCTGTATTTATCTTTTATATTTATTCACATTCTTTTATCCCTTTTAGGGTGGACATAATTTTGGAGACATATCTCCTACGTCACTTTTTAGCATGTATACTGGGGCTATGATGTCATATGGAACAATGGTGAGAGGTCGCCAGTCTATCGCCAAAAGCTTCCATTTACCCCTAGACCCTTAATCGCCACTTGCCGGGAAGAAAGGCAGCTAGTTTGCATACACTTAATGTCAAATGTACTCGTTAACATACTTCAATGTCAGCCTTTATCAGTATATCATCAATTTCATTAATTGAATACATGCATACATACAAGTATTCTATACATGTAGATCATAAGAGGAGTCAGTTAGCAAACCACATTACTGTGTTAAGCCATTGCAATTTAAAGGAATTCATTAGACTGATTATGTCATGATTTCCTTCACCAGATTCACATTGAACAAAAACTACATGTTACAATTATTCAGAATAAGCTTGATCGATAGAGAACTTTTATAAATCTTCTGTAATTTTTTTGTATAAGTAGTTAAGCTTATGAATATTTCAGGAATAAACAAAAATTTAGCAGTCCTTTGACCAATAATCAGTATGTCACATTTAGCCTTTTGATGGGGACTAAGGTGTAAGAAAAATCTGATTCGTGATGATGCTCATAGTCTAACCTAATCAAGTTCGCTTATCTTAATTGCAATGATGAGATCATGTTATGCTATGTAAAATAAAATGCAAAACTATGATTGAAATTCATTCAAAAAAATCAAATAGTTCAGTAATATAATTAATCAGTGCAAAACAATGAAAATACTCTAAATACAAAACACAACAATGACAGTAGTTTCATTTGGTGTCTTATAAGTTATTTGGTTTATTTACCAATATAAAAACAATAATACAATAAATGGAATGAAGTTACTTTACAAATATTCTTCATTTGGTGTATTAACCAATATGAATTAATATATTGTCGTTGTCAAACCAAAATCTGCTATGTGCACTTTTTCGAGATTTTAACTTTTTGACGTCTGCTTATAGAACACTGATCAATCTACCGTATAAAAAACTACCATGTGTCTATAAGCACTGGGAGACATTATATTCCATAAATATTAAACCTCCGTCGTTAAATAACAAATCAGTTTATTTCTAACATCTATAGCTTTCATTTGATATAGTATTTAAAATGCAAATTCATATAAAATTTTACAGGAGAACTTTTTTTGTCAATATCTCGAAAGTATAATTTTGGCACATAGCAGATTTTGGTTTGACAACGACGATATGTTAAATATTAGGTACAGAGATCATTTCATTTGGTTTATTCACCAATATGACAGCAATGACAACTATAGTTCATGTTCACTCTTTCAATGATTATAGAAGTGAATGTGTATGAATGAATGTGAAATTAATAAAATTTTAACTAACTAGATATAATAGCAAAATTGCATTCATTTGGTGTCTTTACCAATATGAATCTAATGAATATTAATCAATACAACAACATTTGCATTTAAAAGACTTCATTGGTTTATTTACCAATAAGAAATCCATAATAAAATATTTACTCTATAATAGCGCTAGTATAAACCTGCCCATTTGGTATACTAACCAATATGAAGCAATCTGTAGCAATTAAACTGTATAGTTTAATCCACAAGCCAATCTGGGATACCTTTCATTTGGTTTCTTTACCAATATGAGAAAAAAATAACTTTGCACACATCATAGAAAGGAAATGCATATGAATGGATAGAACAAAATATTTGTTGCTTTATTCTCCAATATAAATTGAACAGTATGTATCAAGCAGGCGAATATTTTTGCTAAAGGTTCATTCAGTTTTTTACTGACATAAAACAATCATTATTAGCTTATATGCTTATAAAAACTATTCAGTTTCTGTAAAATTTCATTTGGTTTCTTTACCAAAATGAAAGTAAATAACATACATTCATACACATCACAACTAATATTGTTTATTTTAGCCAATGTCTAATATTTATTTATCTGGTTTATTGACCAATATAAAGGTTTTTGTCAAGTACTTTTCTAAAAAAAAAAGGAATAGTGCAATACTTAATTGATATTAATAAAAACATGCAACCATTTACATCATACCATCTGAAGCAAAAATATTCATAAAGCATAATAACATGATCATCATCACACTAGACTCCAGCATTAATATGCTTTAAGGGCAGTGATAACATTTAGACTAAAACATTAGTCTAGTCACTTAAAACAAAGTATCAAAGCTCTTAACAATAAATGTAAGTTGAGTGCTGACTATCCAGTAAAACATGGAATTATATATGAAATACAACATTATTCCACAGGGTTATAATGTTCTATCTTATTTCTAATAATTATATTACTAGTAGAGAATCTTATCTTTGTACAAACCTGCACTCCCATTCGAGAGTGAATACTCCTCAAGTAGAAATGGAATAAATGCTGCAAAATTAAGGTTTTAACCAAAACAATATAAATCATTACTTGTTGACAGTATTGTTTGTTTTGTTTACATTGACTGCATACTAAGTGCATGGAATAGATGCTTTGGAAATCCTTGGATAAAAACTTATGTACTATTACTCACCAACCCGTAGAATTTTTTAGGTGATCGATGACAACAATAGCGGTAATCACAGAAGTCATCACCTAACCTCTCATCAACTTCAAACGATGTTTCGAGCACAAAGGACATGTATTCTTTATTAATTTCTTGCATCGATGAAAAGCACACACTCTATTTGATTAAATTACATACAATAATCACTCATTTGTGGTGATAAAACCACGAAAAATAAAGATAATCGGTAACCTTAAAAGGAATTTTAGGTTCCTTACTTAAACCGGTTTCTCGTTCGCGAATATTTTCATACGACTCGTAGACACGGGCGCGGTCCTCAATTTTGATGCTCATTACATAAATGTAGATTTAATCAATAATATTACTGAGAAAATTTGCAAAAATACAAATCCGCATCAAAAGAGGCAATGTTTGACATTTATCAAATTGTTTGTATAGCTGCCAAAATTACGGTACAAATCAAAATGTTGCCAGATTACAATAAATAAAATGAAAATATTTATTGAATTATTTTAATGAAAATTTTAGAAAAATTAAGTTAAAAAAGATAAGTTTAGGCCAGGTTCCATTTTTTTTGCTGGAATACAAACAATATGTTACTAAGAACCTTTCTTAAACTGGTTGGTCTTTGGTGATTTTGTATAATTTTAGAAAATTTTACTTTTTTGCTACACAGGATTTATACTTTAAACCTTTCTTTCGCCTAATTTCGTTGTTTTTACAAAAAGGCTTTTTTTAGTGTAGTAGGCTGTAGGTGTATGTTCTATTTCTTATTTTATACATATTTTTCTCAAATATTTACCAAAGATCAATTATAATGGTACAACTGTGACCCAAATGAATTAAATACTTAGCAAAAGTATAAAAGTCCTATGCTGACATCGTCCTCTGGGACTATGTAATAAAGTAAATACATCTTTATTCACTTTATTAAGTTTTCGTAAGTTTCCCAAAAATGGGGAATGCTATCAACAATCAAATTTCTTTATTCTTACTTTCAACAAGCGTAATTAATTGAGATAAAGTTTGCGTCTAACAATATTATAAGATATAATCATAGGAACGCATCATGTTAATGCGTCAACATGTACTTGTCGTTAAATATACCTCATATTACCTATAGTCAGCATTCAACATGAGCATGTTGCTTGTACAAACTGTCCCTTTTATCTATTTGCAGCTTATGTTCCAAGGGATAGGCATATTATCGCAGATACCCATATTACCACCCTAGTAATTCCTTGGTCCACTGACATCCATAGATGTAGTAGGTAAATAGTGTTAAGTACTGTAGAAAAATTATGATACTACTGAACTACAATTATGCCTAAAATAATCTACTAGACTTAGGTCCCGGCTCTACATACTTAGAGCTTATAGATACGTGTCATGTCACCGTGTATGTTGCCTATTTGTGCGTCATACGTCTTACTAGGCCGATCGATCCGAATGTAACCGGACGCCCTTACACTCACCTTTATACCTACGAACTGTAGGTATATCTTATATAACTACTATCATTCATCCGCGTAACATATACCTACAAAGTATCATAGTATATGAATTGAATTTTAGGCACTCCATCCTATTTTAGACTTCTAGTTTGAAATAGTTATAGGCTCGTGCCCATGTTCGCGTGCTAGTATAGGACTTAATAGAATGCTAACTAGCTGCCTCTCATACTGAATAAAATAACTAAGGTTAAATCCTGAGGATGCATAGAAACATTTCACCTACGCCTTCACGAAACCATAGTATTGCTTAAAGTTAGATAATTCATTATCGTATTATGTGCTTGTAAAGGTACCCATCTCAAAATACGAGAATGTATAATATATTCTGTTTCATGTAATATAACACATGCTCGTCGATGACCGCATTTCAACGGCATTGACTCTGCTCTCATATTTCTTTACTAGGCTTTCACTTCTATAAATCAACGATGATACTAACACGCATGTGAGTCGCTCGTGATACTTCTACGGCTAAGAACAACTATAAACGGTAATGGTACTATGACCCCAAGAGTCTTTCTATTATACACCCACGCTATGTCTACGCTACGTTCCCCGCATATATTGTAATAAAAACAGCGTTCCGGAGTAGTAAATCTTAGACTATGTTTGACCATTTTAATAAAAAATTCAATTTATTATGGTCCGTTTTTCGAACTTCGTAAACTTTTGTACTAATAAATTATAAAATTTAATACAACTAGTGCCATCTATTGAGTGTGTGCTTAACTGATTAATAGTAGGAAATATTTTATTGTCGGTAATTATTTCGCAATGGAAATGTTATTTGATAATTTTTATTGCAACAACACTATTAATATTAATAAAGAATAATAATCATTACTTCGGTGTCGTGTATTAAAATGTATGCTTTAATATCTACTGCTTAGTTCCTAATGCAACATGAAGATGGCGTTTTTAAATATTTACTTTAAGGAAGGAACATTCAAACATATTATGTACTTGTCATACTCCTAATCTTACAAAAACGGGTAAATAACGTATCCCCAGTTTAATGATTCACGTAAATACTTTTGTAGTAATGAGATCCATACATCTACTCAAGTATATTCGGTAGTAAATACTTTAACGTCACCTAATTCAGTAGATATGCTACGAATTACTGGCTTGTCTCTACGTAATCGCCATTCCACCTACTTTAATATTAATATTAAATAATAAAAGGTCGATTATGCTCTGTCGATGGGGCCTTCGCCTCTGACTTAGTTCAAAGTAGGATTATAAAGCCTACCTGAGCATGTATCAATGGAAATGAAGGTTTTGCATAATAATAAGCGGTAATAGTCATGCTTGTAAATGTCGACACGGTTCATCACTTGTGACATTAGGTTTTGACTATTTGGTTAACACGTGGCTTCGAGGTGGTCATAAAAACAATAACACCTAAATTCCAGCGATTGACACGCGGGATTAATCCGCAAGGAATAATAGTCGCAAAAGTTTGTCTATTTTGCTGAAAATTAAAATATGAGTTCTATCACAGATCTACTAGTACTCTATGGGAAAAACCTACAGGAAACCTACCTGCTCCCCGGCCATGTAATAGTCAGTGCTTGTTAACACCTGTCATATTAAATACATTCTAAATCTGATCAAGATGTAGATTCAAGGTTGCTTTTAGTAGTTCCTCAAACGTAGAGAAAGACACACAAATGTTTAACTACACCACAAGGGTTATTGATCATAAATGTTTTGTCTTTCTCCGATCTGTATGTCATTTTTTATATTCGATTTTAGTCCGCACACCTGACACTTTAAACATACTTGAACGCCTGATACTAATCTCCATACGTCACGAAAGTCTAGATCGTAACATGTTAATCCAGGCTTCATAAAAGACGAGATAATCCAGTGGAAACCCGTCGTAAAAACTCCCAACGTTCAAGTAATTATATTTTCTCAGAGATTTTGACGTGAAAGTTTCCGCGCTGAAAATTTCATGTGGCGTGTAACGAAATACAGGTAGCTGTCTGGATAAGATCTTCGCCAAGATAGGTTTAGTTTTTGTACATTTTTCTGTGCCTTGAAAGAAAGGTTGCACGTTGTTTTTCGAACAACAAATTGAGTTGCAGTATCAGACGATGAGTTAACAAAAAAAGACGTTGTTAAGTTTAAACCCCAAAATAAGAAAAACGTAACGATAAGTTTATTAATTTCTCCCAGAAAAACTATTGTCCTTATAAATTGGGGGTTAAATCAAAAATACATTTTCTTAATCATCACATTATAGCTTCTGAAGTACAACCGTATCTTTAATTTAACTGTTTTGATATGTCAAAAGAACGATGTTTGGATACAACCTAATAGTATCCTAGATAAAAGCAGATTTCCTTTCACTATCTCATCGATACTAAATTAATCATTTTTTCAAAATATTACATTATCAAAGCAATATAATAAGCTAGTGTTCGCACACGTGCCATAAAGTTGGCAAAGAGTCGCATTAATATGCATTACCTGCGGAAACTCCAGATGTAAATTTGGGGCCTGGCTCTACCATTCACACTACTAGTATAGTATTTTTACATCTAGAACATTAGTCAGACCAACATATATAAGCCAAGTCTTAGAAGGTGTAGGAATATTCAAAAGACGAAAGTGGTTTGCCAGGATCGGCGTAAAAGAAGAAGCCATGATCTCTGCCTACCGATCTGTAGGGGCAGGCCTTGATGTGAATGTATGGAAATACCGTATATTATCCATATTGTAAACAACTACATATTTTAATTAGTTTGTAATTTATTTTAATTAGTTTTAAGTTTGTAAATATTTTGTTAGTTTTAATTCCTTGTTTTATTGTATATAACTACATATTTAATATGTATTGTTTAAATTGGTGCAATTATCTCTCTCCGTGTGAACTGCTCACCAATGTAATGCAAAAGACTGCTGGTGTGAATTTTCACTGGATACAGACAGTATTTGCTTATATCTACGAACAAGCGCTTCTAATTATATTTTGAATTCATGAGTTCTAACCCTTTGTAGAAAACCGATTTGTGTATACTTTTACTATGTATCCAAATATTTTTAACCTATTTTTGAACTAAATCATTCTATAATTGATAGAAAAGACTGTAGCCAAGCGGGTAAGACGTCCAAATTCTTATCACAGGTCCTAGGAACGAATCCCGGCCCTTCAGCAATTATATACGCTATACATACCTATGTATCTATGTAAGACCAATCAGTAAATGACCCTTTCACGTTGCATCGGTTTGCCATTTGGAAAAGACTGAAGCAACCGCAAATTTCCATTCGAAATATCACATGCCACATAAAGTAAACTGATGAATGAAAGGAATAAAACGTTTCACGTTGGAAACGTAAATCATGTACATTCACATTCCGTAATCCCATTGAATATGTACAAAATCCATGATACATAATATTTCCTTTCTTACTTTCATTAATAGTATCGTGTCTTTATGGTATTCCTTTTGAATAGTGGTAACAGATTGCTAGTATATCGCTCAATTGATTATATTGAGCTACGATAGATCGATAAGATTGGTAATTTGTAAGCGTTCTGTAGAAGTCCCAGATTTGCTTTACAACTATACATATACAGTCCGTTCATTCCTTTTAGCATGGAAAAATATAACATCCCTGGCTTTTACCATAACTAACATGTTTGTGAACGCGTACGAAATATTGCTGACGGGTTACTATCGCATCGCCCAACAGCTTCCATTTACCCCAGTCATTTCTATTTATACGAGTCTGTACAACCTTTTGCATGTTTCGGACAAAAGCATGCGCTCAAGTCAAGTGTGAAATATTTAGATAATAACTCAGAGCACTAACAAAGAACACAGATGGGATGCTGCGATGCGCTGGCTCTGGTCTAGACACAGGAAATCCTAGATTAATAAGCCACATTTTTCTTTGTGCTCACTCAGCAAAGAGATGTGATTCGCCATGGTAAAGATATTTCAATTTAAAGTAAACAGTGTGTGTGGTAAGTTATGTATATGGTTTAGAAATACTGTTTCAAAATAGTTGTATCATATTTGTAACAGATGAATCACAAGTGTAAAATTGTTTAAAAGAATTTATGGAGCAACTTCAGAATTAGAGGCTTTTTGTTTTTTATGATAAGCCAAACCTTAAATAACAACCAATATACCTCTTATCTTTTTCTCCAATAAAAGTCTATAGAGAGAGAGAGAACGTTTGTTCTGTTCGCCGTCACAGTTTAAAAGAGTTGTACTTTATGGATGTGTATTCGGGGACTATGATCATAACCATACCTTTGACATACCTCTTAAAACAAACAAAGAAGCAAACATTAATTACGAATACATCTTATACCCATTTTACAAACATACCTCTATCATTTTACCTTCATAATTACTTCTCAATCTCTAGCTGGCTGGCTATTCAAAAATAGTTGAAATTTAGTGGACCCAACTTTAGTAGAATAAATTGAGAGGACACCGTTCAAAGTGAGCAAGTGAACTTGTGTTAATGACGTTGTTGTGAGCACTTTGGCTCGTCATTTGGGAAGCAATTTGGGCGAGGCTTTGTTCTGCCTGTGCGTTCATCTGATTACAGATTAAATAAGGATGCGCTGTGCTTTGTGTCGATAAATTATAATAAATAATTGTTTTTCGGTTAAATTTTAACTGATGATTATTATTAACCTGTATTTAGGTTTGAAAGTTGAGTTTTGTACAGTTTATATATCTCTTGTTAAACAAGTGAATGTTTTGAGAGAGGTTGTTTAAATAAAATCGTGGATTGCTAACTGTCCACTTGATCTGGTAGTTGTTAGTTTTTAATAAACATATACGAGTATTTAAAGAAGTGAACTTAAAGCCGCTTTTTGGTATGTTAGTAGGACCACTATATATTCCTTGGATTGAAAAACATGTTAAATCGAAACAATAAATACAAGAACGTAAACGTCTGTAACGGAGCTCTAAATAATATAGGAGTTAGGTTTATTTAATATAATCCATTATTTAAATCACCAATAAACACTGTATACCTGAGTTACTTCCTGTAAAATATTAAAGATATATTTCATATCTTTAATGAATTTAATCGATACAAATTTTTACTTTAATATATCGATAACAAGATAAAATGATGGTGTCAGGCCTAGCAATAGGGCAGCTCGTCTTTGAAATGGTTGAACTTGAGGTAAATGTTCCAAAGGGCAAGACCGAAGATAGCTTTGATATTTGCATACTTCTGTAGGAGCAAGCTGTTCTCTCTAAATACATATTATATTGATTCATACTCTGTTGGTTATGAATTGTATACAAATTTTTATTCACGTCATTATGTCATGTTTATCAAACCCATCATATTTAAATAGAGTATATAATTACCAATATTATATGTCAATTTTATTTGCTATGCAGATTAAAGAAAGTAGGTTGACAAAAGGAATATAATAGACAAAAAACAAAAGACAAACGCTTTAACGACAATTAACCCAAGCGGAGTAGTCAGAGGTGCAGGTATCCATCTCCGCAAATCGCGTAGGTAGTAATTCTATGGCTAGCTCGAACCAATGTGTTGACCAGATAGTTAGTACTCAATGTGACGAATGGTAAGCCATGTCGCCATTTACAAGCACTATTACCTCACGATATATTCTCTCAACGTAGTATTCGACGTATTTGGAAAATGTATTTTTTTAAATATTATAATTATATTGAAAAAGGGTGACGTTAGAATTATTTATATAGAATATCAGAATGTCAATGTGAAGAAAATTGGTTTGTCACGATCTGGACAGGTGGGGATCCGTGATCTCTGCCTGTAACCTGTAACTGAGGATTTTGAGGTCATTTAAGGCCTATTTGTACATTATGGAATAAATTTATAGGTTTTTCTTTTACGTAGATCTTAGTATCTAACTATTATGTGCTGCATCAAGAACAATGTATGCATTATAAAATTAATGGTTGTGAGTGTGGAAAAAGAGATTTTTCGGCATCATTCAAGTTGAAGATCGATAGTATCTGATTAGCCACTTTGAACTAAAGTGTGAATATATTTTAATATAACTTCACATTACATATTATGATATTAATTTACATATTTTAATTAATTTTATTCATGAAATTCATTGTTAATAAAACCTTGTAATTGGTACGTCACCGAAAGGTTTTCTATTAAGCTGACGAACACTTAAGAAATAAATTAATAAATTAATTTTATGACCTCTCTTATCAATGCAGTTTAACAAAAGGATTCTAACATTCTAAATTAAGTAAACTCTGCTTTGTAGTACTATTTACTATTCCAAGTTGACGCAAAGAAAGAAAATAGAACCGCAGCTTGCTGGTACGTGGGAAATTTAAAGCGATGAATATTTCATGAATACTCATTAGCCTTACACCGGAAAGAAACTTTCTACTGTGACTCTCCTTTCTTTAAAGGTTTTTTATTAACTCCTCTTGAAATGTACCGTATAAATTCCTTCTACAGTCTAGTGTAAGATACATAATGTTACTGATTTTCTATCTTCCCATTGTTTTTAGAAAAGTATAGATCGCTACGAAAAAATAAAATGTATGGAATAGCTTACCCTTTCGAGAAATTCGACTTTCATTTTGAATTTTATGTTTTTAGAGGTTTTTGCTACTTGTCTAAAGGCCTAGATTATCAAATTAAGCGACCACGAGACTAGGAGTATATTAAATATGATGGATAGTGATGGATAAGAAAACGAAAATATTGTAAGTGTCCTATAAAAGAATAGAGATCCTATCTAACTATATTCTTTTCACTGAAACCCATATTCTGCATACATACTTGCCCTTCTGTTGTATTCAAATTTTAGATGGCACCTCACCTCTGTAGTTATATTTATGTGATATAAGTCAGGTCCTTTTATTCCTTTCGCGGTGGATAAAAGCTAGGAGATATAAAGACTTGTTGATCATCTTTAGCATAACTGTATAACCAAACATATTTGGACATTATTAATAATTAAACTAGCCCCTTGCTAAGTACATTCAAGGCTTGGGTTATGGCTAGTCAACGTAAATTTAAGAAATATATACTTATTATATATAGACACATATATCGCATATATAATCAACGACCAGACTGGAAAGCAGAAGAAGAGCGTAGTTCTTATCTCTGCCTCCACCGGGAGTCTAACTCGGGACCTGGCGATTAGCGTTCAGGCTGCTAACCAGTCACGTCACAGAGGTCGCCTAAAACATAATCTATAAAATATTGATGAGAACTTGTTAGTCATGACCATCTAGCCACTTTATACGTTATGCTGGAAATAATGGCAGCTAGTTAGCATTACATTTACGTCACATATAGAACGGCACATTGTTATACGAGTAATTCTATAGATACGTCATACGTCGGTTTGGAATTTCATCTTCAGCGATCGAGCAGCTCGGCCGGTGGAATTTTCGAGGGAATTTAAAATGTTCAGGGAAACAGGTGCCCGAGGCAATATTGTGGATAATATTGCTGATACATCGAAATCTGACAGAGAATATGTTCACTATTTTATCGGGCATTTGTCGTAAACCCTAGTATAGTCGTACAAACATACTTGTTCAATTTTATCAAGGGATTAAACCTTTCGATTAAGACACAACTTCACAGATATAATAACTTCTTAGTTTCATTTGTTAAATATTTAGAGTGCATAACATGGTGTATGATTCACTGTAATCTCTTTCAGGATAGTAAAGCTTCGCTACGTAAAGTAAAAACTAATGTTTAGCCATACAGACTACAACCAACGTGATAAATGGTGGCTTTGTAACCTATTACAGATATTGACCGCATACGATACGATTTAAGAGTTGGTTGAGTTGTTGAGGTAGGTAAAGATTAATTTATTCTGAGAAATTAGCTGATAATCAAGTCAATTACTAAATATTAGTGTTGGTCAGTTTATTACTGTAATAGACTGCCCAGCAGAAACATTTAGATTATCCCAAACAATCCAGTTCAGCCGAAATTCAGTTGAATCCCAAAACTTGGCTGAAACAATCTGTTTTATTTCAATAACAGACGAACGGTATCAACATTCCTTAATTGAATTTGCTACCTGCAACGCATGATTTTGAAACCTGCCTTTCACGTATCCCGATAGTTCTGTATGTACTATGTAGAAAACATACAAACATTATCGTATAATTAAGTTCTTCGATCCGTTTTAAGAAATGTGTAGGTTTCGAAATTATTTTTTCCCATGGGCATATGGGGTGAATGCAATATACCCTTTTGTGCTTCTGTCATAATATCAGCGTTAAGATTGTCCACCATTCGTAATACACCAAGCCGAGACAGCATTTTCAGCACACACAGGAACTACTTGTATTGCCTTAAAGTCGCTGTTATACATAAGTTCTAGTACCTATGTCTTCCCGTGTATCTTGTAGTTGTAAAATATACGTTTTTATTATTATGATAATCAGTAGGTCAATATAACCAACAGTTATTCTAAAGGTTATATGTCCGAAGTAATAATTTACGTGAAAGATAAAAAGATACGACATTATGACTAATGGATAAATAATAAATATTCTAATCACAAACCCAACAATAATTAAGACTAAAGGTTATATTTATAGCACTATTATTTATTATTAATATCTCTGAGGATTTTGGCTTCCGTAATCTGCAGATGTATGAACTTAACAAATAAATAATTTTAATCTAATATTTTTCTGTACATCATTCCATTACCAGATAAGAAAAGAATAGAAAAACTTGACCAATTTATTTATAGCTCCTGATTATCTTTTGTGAATTAGAACGCAAAAGCTGACAGCTAAAAATATTTCCATAATTCCACAATGAAAAACGCAATTACGAATAGATCACGGGACATTTTTCACGAGATGAGTTACAGAATTTAATGTCCTTCCCAAAATTAATGACATCCATCAAGAATATTTTCAGAACGGTGTCCTACTGCGGAGATTCTCTGAACCATTGTAATGTGATCTCTACGTTGACTTATATAAGTATAAGACTATATAAGTAAAATACTATATAATATATAATACTATATATTAAGTATTGAAAAATAAAGTCTTTATATATGGATTCGGGAGCCTGTGTTAGGGTTAATGGGGCCTACTCAGACTGGTTCAGTATCCGAAAGGGTGTGAGGCAGGGCTGTGTAGCTTCGCCGTGGCTGTTCAATCTGTTCATGGATAGTTGCTTGACTGATTTGAAAGAAAGTGACAGAGGATTGCGTATGGGCGAGTTGATCATTAAATGTCTCTTGTACGCTGACGATCAGGTTCTTCTTGCGTCATCGGCGTGTGAGTTGCAGGAGATGGTCACTTGCATGAATGAGTCCCGTAAGAGGAAAGGAATGAAAATTAATGTAAATAAAACGAAAGTTATGATCATGGAGGGACTTAGCAAGACAGAGTGCAAGATTGACATAGATAATGAAAGAGTCGAACAAGTGAATGATTTTGTGTATCTGGGAACACTTTTTACTAGTAACGGAAAATGTGAGGGAGATATCGAACGTAGAGTGTGTGCAGGTAATAAGATCAATGGGGCTATGTATAGTGTTATGGGTAGCCAGTTGATTTCTCAATCGGCACGTATGGCTATTCATAGTGCTGTGCTAGTTCCAACATTGACATATGGTAGTGAAAGTTGGGTATGGCAAAAGAAGCATGAAAGTAGAATCAATGCCGTCGAAATGCGGTCACTGAGAAGCATGTTAGAAGTGACATTGAATGATAGAATTAAAAATAGCGTGATAAGGGAAGGTTGCGGTTTGAAAGAAGATGTAGTGACTAAGATTGAAAAGAGCATGCTTCGATGGTTTGGACATGTTATGCGGATGAATGATAGCAGATTGACAAAAGGAATATATATGAGTGAAGTGGAAGGGCGGTTACGTAGGGGCCGGCCTAATAAGACATATAACAGTCAGATAGACGCTATATTGAAAAAAGGTGACGTTAGGAGTACCTATAACCGCCGAGAGTGTATGAGAGGATGTATGAATATCAATGAAGCGAAAGTGGTCTGTCAGGATCGGGACAAATGGGGATCCGTGATCTCTGCCTACCCCTCTACAGGGAATCAGGCGTGATGTGTATGTATGTATGAAAAATCTATTCAGTCATTTATGTGATTGATTATAAAAATGTTTTAGAACCAAAATTAACAAGGTACCTAGTTCTTTTGTTGCCTCAATCGAAATTTTGGCATAGAATTGTTTGTTTCCATTCTATAAACATTTTACAGCACTTCAATATTTGTGTCTTCATGTAGTAAGTACTTTGTGATTGCAGGAGAGAATTTATCTATATATGTATTTACTAATTAGTCCCCCACCTATAAAACTACCAGTATAATATACTAAAAAGTAGGCATACAGTGATCAAAAACCTCACAGCATAGACTAGTATCACCAAAACATAATTGTCGTTACACTTAGCTCATACACAAGTCCTAAAGGAATAAAAAGGTGTAGCTTTAAGTTAATTAATTTACGACGTCGGACCCTTGTTAACTTAATTAGTAACTGTTCTTGAGAAGGTTGATGAATAATTAATATGTTAACAAATACGTAATACTTACATCGTCAACATTTTGTGGGATATGGGATAGTTACTCACGTCTATAATCCTCAAGGGTAGGTCAGAACCAAAGAATCTGAGAACAGTTTTGATAATCAAGACTTAAGAAGGAGGGTTTGCAGGTTATATATATATATATAACCTGTACAGCACTGGATATATATATATCCAGTGCTAGAATGGGACGAAAAATATATCGCCTTACTAAGGTTCTGTATACTCGATAAAAGATTAAAGGACGTGAATGTTTATGTATATATGTACATAGTATCAGTGAGCTCATTGTACAAAATATAGTTCTCGTATACTAATACTAGAATTCCTAACTGGATATGATTATTACTTAGAACTTTATCTATTGTCCTAATTAGAAGTAATACGGATATTGTCCTACGTTATCACTTCATTTCTTCGAGCAAATTGTTATGACAATATTTGGATATGAAGACAGAAGGTTACTAGCTCATCGCTTAATAAAATCCATCTCACATTCTTCACGAACTTTTCTAGCAATTTTACTTTCTTTAACCAACTCCAATTGTCACGGTTCCATAGAAATAGTATTAAAATATATGCCATACTAAATTTATCTGAAGCTTACATCTAATATAAGATGTGTCAGCTTCAACGAGCCGTGACCTCAGATAATATCTCCTAAGACAGCTGGGTCTTTGCCAAAGTGAGCAAATGCCACCAACCAACGTCCCACTTCACTCGCTAATCAGTACTATCATAGAACATACATATATGTATATAATAAAGGCTACTAATTGGACGGATTGGGCATAGAATTTACTAGAATTTTTATATATAAATCACTGTGATGTGATTTGTGTAACACATAAACAATAAGATATTGTGCTGCAGTTCAATATGTATCTACGTTTCGTTTAAAGGTTTATTAATATTTATCGCAGATTAACAAGAATTTCTTAGCAAGGGTTCAAGTAACTAATAAAACTATCCCAGGTCCTTATAATACTATCCAGAGTCACTAGAACCAATTATTTCTACTTTTATTTGTTCCTTTGCGTTAAACTAGACGCAGAAAAGTAATATTTAAACAGAATTGTTTAAAAGAGTCGTGATCCTAAGGGGTTCAGACCCACTTAATTCCATTTCAATTTGGAAAGAATTATTGAAGTGAAAGCAATCTGACAAAAACAGTTACATGAAAGAGTTTCTGATGAAAAAATAACAAGGCTACCGGAAAGGAAAGAATAAAAATGCCTTAACATAAACCTATTTGGATGGTTTCTTAACCAAAATATTACCTGGTTAACCCCTTTTGGTTCTGTTTGATACTTTTGTTTTAAAAAAATGGTAACAACGTTTCCCGTTCCCATAAATACTTTTTATGCAGGGAAAATTACTACGTTATTTCATTTCATTTAGATCACTTTCACATATAATTCGGCATTACAAACGATTATGATTGTTATATATAATAATTTAATTAAATAATAGATTATGATTAAATGCTTCATGGTTCTTATATCTAAGCATGAAGCGTGATTGTAGGAGAATCTGCTAGATTTACTGCTAAAGTCTCCATATGTTGTCTCCTAGACTAGAATAGTAAACTTAAGCTGTTCTGCGTCATATTGAGATTACGTTTACCTTGCTTCAACTAATATGTATGTATACACATTCATGTTAAGAACTTCTGCTCATATTTAGTCTATTGTAAGGCATAAATATGGCAGAATAATTAATGGGCTTGTGTTAACTACATACTAGATTATTTTTTACTCTCTTGAATTGACCAATGAACAATCCGTAATTTGGAACGGATAATCGGATAATATTGTGCAGTAGAATAATTTTTTTTTAGTTGTAACGAATTGAAGCTCTTCTTTCAATTGTAATTAATATAATTATTTGCACCTTTTTTCCTAGAAATTGTTCAGGAGCAAACCAGAGCTTTCAAAATTTCCTGAGCTGTAATTCGTAGTACTCCGCCCAGATTATGCCGAAAGGATTGAAACATTAAGGGAACGACCCTTTCCGCCATTAGTCTCCTCTCAATTTGTTTTTAGGAGGTGCACAATAACGACGAGCGAGAATTTTCTTTTGAAAAGGTGGTAGACGGAAGTAGCATGTTTTTAGTTCCTGGCTGGTAGAAAGAACATAAAGTAATTTATTACCAAGTCTTGACTAGTCAAAAAATACTAGATAACAAAATATTCGTGTCCAGCTACGGATATTTTTAGTGATGGGAAACGTAGAATTTTTGAGCGATGGCTCCTCAGGCTAAACGTATCGAAAATTCCTTGAGAACCTTTTGCGATTTTCCTATTTCGGTTTATGCGCTATTAAAATGTCATAAATTTGTCTGTAATATGAGTTACTTATGAGGTGCCAGTGTTGTAATTTGAGACATAGTAAATTATATTATGTATATTATTTAAGTAATATTTACTTTTTACTAGAACTCTTTTTTCAGTACTTGTATATGCAATCTACGTATTATGTATTCCCGTTCAATCTACGAGTTAGTTTGTCTGCAGATGAAAGTTTTTTCATTTTTTACAGAACCGTTGAATCGGAACGGATAAATGAAAAAGTCTTTCACGATATGTACCCGCCGCTGCGATATTTCTCTCTGTGTGTTGCTTTGATAAATCGATTCTGCTTTACGCGAAATATTGGGTTTTTCACGACTTTTCTTAAGAAAGAATTGGCACGGCTGAATAGAAGAAGAAAAATTATTCCAACGTAGTTTTGGCAGTTTAAATCGAAAGAGAAAAGTAAAATTCTATTTCAGCTTTTTAATTCAGTCTCTACCTTATTCGATCAGCGTATTGAATTAAACAAAAGATTAAGTATTGTGTTACAGTATCAAGTTCTTTAAACCTAGAAATTGTTTACCTTTCGTAGTGATCAAATTACTATATCACTACCCTGCATGGTGAGAAATATCCCATTTTACACCAAAGTAATTTTAATAAGTTTCAAATATCTCTTTCTACATTAAAAGTTATGCAGACTTGCGTTTACATGAAACATGAAATTCCGCAATATAACGTGAACTTTGGGTGAAAACAGCTCGTTGGGTTTGCCTCACGGCTAAAGCAAATATGAGTTGTATCAATGCTTATAATTTTTGAAACCCTTTGCAGAGGGAACATGAAAGGAAATGAAAATGTACCTGTTTAAAATGTCGGTTTCAAGTAAAGGGTTTACAAACTAAATTAAATGAAAGAGCGCACTTTTTACACTTTGGTTGTAATATAATAATCATGATGGTGATATATATTTTCTCTCTTAAGTTAAGACATGACAATAAACATATTAAATATTGAAACTAATTATATATAGTTTAAATATTACACATATTCTAACAAAACAATGGTTTATATCAGTAAATATTATATTACAAAGAAACGAAGTTCTTTAAAATTCTATAGTTTATATTAACATTTGATTTAATGAGCCCGTTTACTAAGTTAAAATTCATATTGAATAATCCTAATCTATGCAGATTAGCCCTAAATGTTAATATATCACCGTGTTTGCTGCGTGGGTGTTCTTATATTTAGAGTTGCTTGCATCCTGGTTAATTTCCATGTTTGGCCCATAAATCTCCCAGATAAGCTTCCATAACTACCAAACAAACATTAATTTTTAACCCCATCTCTGAGGAGTTTGTGTTTTAAATTTTCCTCGTTAGGAGCGAGTGTGTATTTGGAAACAGATCAAGAAGTGCGAGAGGGGGGTATCTGTTTATATAGAGGTAAGTATACTGAGTCTCGTGGTAGCGATGTATATAGAATAAAAACTAGTTGCCTTTATTCACGTCTTAACTTAGGAGGCGAGTTAGACAATAGAAGTAAATGTTATCTATTGCGTGAAAAGAGTGGAATTAAAGTCCGATACTAATGCAATTAGAATTCCGAAGTTCATTTATTATGATGTAACATGTGACAAAGGTTATAATTTTAAAGGTTTTGTATATTCATACTAAGTAGGCAGGGTATTAAGTAGGTACTTTAAACTTCTTATTAGTTTTTTGTGATGCTTGTGTAGGTTTTGAAGAATTTTTCTAGTAAATTTTCAGCATATATGGTTTGCGCGCTTTTGATAATAAATGTTTGCGTTAAAATTAAGGAGATTTATTTGTTCATAATATTTAAGATAACGTGTTTGTATACAATTAGATATATGCTATTTAGATCAAAAAAAATAGAAAAATAGAAAATAGAAAAATTCGACGTAGCTCAGTTGTTTGGGGCTTGGCTCTGTATCAATGGGTACAGGGTTCAAATCACGTTTGAGCATGTACCAATGGAAATGAAGTTTAATGAATTTCTATGTACATTTTCGTAATAAAAACACATTTACGAAATGCGTTGAATTATACGGTGAGGGAAAACATCGCGAGGAAACCTACCTGTTCGTCGAACAGGTAATAGTTAGTGCTTGTTAATGGCGACATGGCTGACCCCCTGTCACATTGAGTACTGACTATCTGGTTAACACGTGGGTTCGAGGTGTCCATAGAATTACTACCTTCGCAATTGCGGAGATGGACACCTGAACCTCTGACTACCCCGCAAGGGTTAATGGTCGTGAATGCGTTTGTTTTTTGTTTTGCTATTTAGATCCCGCAGTATTTGGCCTGTACCACCTTGTCTTTATAAAGACCTTTCAATATTTTCAGGCCAGGTATTTTCAAATTGCATCGAAGTTTGTTGGCAGTTCGGCTATGCTTGCCCAACCGTTCGGTTCACTAGTCAAAGTCGAAAAGAGTAACAACACTTTGAAATAACTATGGAATTGCAAAAGTACATATACTCGTATACTGAACACGTTTATGTTTTTAATGGCTTACGATATATGTACTCTTATTATTTACGAAGCTCGCCTTGGAAGTATTATTAAATGTATCTATAGTTTACGTAAATGCTTCTTAAATAATAATACTTCAAATAATTAGTAAAATTTGTTTCATTTCATTTTTTTTAATTAAATTGTATTTCGAAACTGTTTTTTTTTCTTGTAAATATAAAATCTAAAATATATCCCTTGCTTATACTCTAGGATACTCTACAACGTTATATTTTCAATTAGCTTTCGCATAATATCAGGATTGTATTCCATTAAAATAGAACATCATCCTTTTAGGACAATCTTCATCAAATTCCCTTCACCGCCACCCATAATACAAGCAAGACACTTCGGTCTATTATTTTACGATCTACTATATTTGGCTGAGATGAAACCGCCTCCAGAGATCGGGACCTCATTTCCCTGAGGAATAAACTAGTCCCAAGGGACAGGTTTACTACGGCCTTCCTCTTGAATTGCTATCTCACTGAAAACACGAAGTTTCAGTAGAAAAAGGCCAAATAGAATGGTGTTTTGTGAGAGAATATACCTCAAGGAAACTAACCTAACCATATAAATGTATATATTTGTGTCATGTTCATGTGTAATTCCTTTCGTGGAAGAAACGTGTAAATATAATATCTCCACGATTAGTTTAACCAAACCAGTCAGAATCGTGGTTGAATTGGTTAGAATATTGTTGTCAGGTTTTTAGCTCAATGCTTTTTTAGCGTTAGCCGCCGGAACGCTAATCTTGAGGTCCCGGGTTCGATCTACTGCTTTCCAGTCTGGTCGTTGATTATACATGCTATATATGTATTTATCTATATATAATAAGTATATATTTCTTAAATATACGTTGACTAGTACCCTTAAAAGGCTTTACGGCTTTTTTACTAGTACCCTTAAGGGGCTAGTTCAATTGGTGTAATAATGTCTTAATCCCTTAGACATCGCTTAAGACACGCCGGGATAAGGTGCAGCATATTATGTTCGTTTTAGAACGTTACAGTACAAATAACATAACGTATTCCCATTTCTGAGGTTAATGAAAACATTGTGAGGATAAATAAGCTCTGCAAGTGTTTGCATTGCATCGGCGCCTGTCCTGTTCTGTGCTGCCAGGCAGGTAAAATGTCGCTTTAATGTATTTAACGGACATATAAACGTAAACGGTCATGTATTTTGGAACATTTTGTTTAGTCTACGAGTACAAAGTATTGGCGTGAGTCTGTTGACTACGTATCGTGTATGAATCTACTTTGAATAATATGTACAAAAGTAGTATCAGGATTAGTATTATTTTTTTAAACTAACATTGCCCAAAAATCCTGTATTGCAGAGATTCTCGTTGGTTCTTCATCGAGCTACAAACAAAACTAAAGCCATAGCAACGGGTTTCGAAGCAACAGTAGAGTCATAGTTATAAGAGACAACAAGTGTTACATGATAAATTGTATCTTCCATTGTACGTACAGTTTTATAGTGAGTAAAAAATTCAATTTGCCTTAATATGCATTCTATGGACCGCTCCCATAGATATTGCGTTCCGTAGTCGTCCGCGATACAATTTCATTAATCAACCAGATTCCAACGCAGGGCGGGTTATGGTAGAACATTCCAGGGGCGGATGGAATTACCTACTGCGGCGGCACTAAAGGATTTTGCCTCCATTGAAATCCCTTCGTTATATTGACAGTATACATAATAAAACATTTTTAATTTTTATATAAAACTAATAAAAAATAAATTACAAATACACAGTGTATTAAACACAAATTGTATTATATAATATTATGTTCGCATAATTTATGATTCTAAAAGACTTAAGTTTAACTTACCAATTTTAAAATTGTATTTTAATTTTATTTTATAACATTTACATACATACGACAGTTATAATATAAATTTACATATCTACGTTACAACTCTTTTGGAATAGTCAGAGGTTGAGTGTCTATCTTCATCTGAACACTTTGATAGGCTTTGGCCGCTCGAAACTAACCTTTTACTTCATAATAAATAAGCACCGTGATAGGTAAATCATGTCTATTACTCAGAAAAGGCAATAGTAAGTATGTGTATACCGCGACATCGTTTTTAAAAAGATATGAAATAATAACTCTACTGTACTCAGCTCCTAGCCTGTCACTATAAATGAAAAAATGCTCTAAACAAGATCGTAATATGAGCGTAAGTTCCATTAACAAGATTAAAGAGAGTACACGCTTTTGAGTAAGTTTAGTAAGGAGGTCGTATTCAAGTTGAAACCTTTTTTGCCTGTTAAAGGATTAATGGAATAAACTTGTTTAGTGTTTGCTTAAAACATAAACTAAATTTTTAAAGCAGGACAATGTTGGGTGATCTATGTGCACTTTTTAATACAAATTTTTTAAACATGGTGTATGCAAATTTGACCATAAAATTGCGGTCATAAATCACTTATGATGCACTCATTGAGATGACCACGTGCAGTCTACTTGCAAGAAACAGTAGGGGTAAAATATATCCATATCATTGGTGACTCAATTTCCATTTACCTCAAGACCCATAGTCATTGCATACGACATGTCGGGAAGAACTGCAGGTTGTTAACATGCTTTATACATCCTAAATAACATGTGACTGCTTCATTATACAATATGCACTAAACCATACATTAAAAAGTTGTATATATTTAAAAACCCCATACGTTTTACTCGATGATTAATGAAGAGTGTCTCTACATCGTATATCTCCATTAACACCACCCATCAGCTACTCCCATAGAAGTTAACACATTGAATAGAAGCGTGTATTGTTCGCGTAATTTATTAGCCTGCAAAACAATACGAGGAAATGTTGTGCGTGAAATAAGCCTAATGTAAAAAATACGTATACATATATTATATACGCCTTTGAATTCATTTTCTGAGTGTACAATACCTCGGAGACATAATAAATCCTAGGTCACTTTTAGCTAAAAATCAAGGGCGGGATGTCATTGATGTGGAGTAATAGAACGACGGGGTCAAATAAAATCCATTTGCCTTTAATTCATCTCCTAAGACATGCCGGACAGAAAGGCAGCTAGTTAGCATTCTTTTTACGTCGCAGACTATCACAAGACTAGACAAGGTGCTATAATGGTGAGCTAATAAATATGATCTGCATAAAATTCAGAAAATACAGCCGATTGTTCTCTCGCTCATGAGGATACATTAATACCACCTCTACCAAAACGCTTGAATAATTATTTTTACATTTACCCTCACACTATGTTATTTATGCACCAGTAGAGAAGCTTCATTTGCCTAGACTTTAGCGAAACCTAATATTCCTGACGTGCCTTTCTAGTGACCTAAATTAGTTCCCAATTCCAGTCACGTTGTAACTCACGTCCCATACATTGCTACGGTGACAAGGGCCAATTCAAATAGAGCAAGCGGACTACGATTATGTAACTAGTTTCTTATGTACGAATTGTGTAACGAGAATATACATATATGAGTGAAGTGGAAGGGCGGTTATGTAGGGGCCGGCCTAATAAGATACATAACAGTCAGATAGACGCTATATTGAAAAAAGGTGACGTTAGGAGTACCTATAACCGCCGAGAGTGTATGAGAAGATGTATGAATGTCAATGAAGCGAAAGTGGTCTGTCAGGATCGAGACAAATGGGGATCCGTGATCTCTGCCTACCTTTCTACAGGGAATCAGGCGTGATGTGTATGTATGTGTAACGAGCTCTTTAGTATGTAGATAGAAGGATAAGTAGCTACATTTCATCCCGGCTTGTCATAAAGACAACTGAGAGCATAGAGGTTAATGTACTTAAGGCGTAAATATATATTTTTAAGAATTTACCAGACTGTCTGTATTAAACATTATAAACTGTGGATTTGCCTTTCTATTTTTACTAAATAAAATTTTCTACAAACGAATAATGCATATTACATGGCATTTAAGTGCCTGATTTTAACAAATGGTACACAATAACAATACGGATTATTTCCTTAAACTGTCCTCAAAGGAAAATTAATTCACAGAACCGGTCATTTTCATTCATTAAGAGTCAGGGAAAACTTCAGCTTCAGCGCTAATAAATGTCAAGTGGCTAAAAGCAAGAAGCTGCATTTACAGGATTTTATAGCTCTAAAGTATTTAGAAGCCATTTAAGTAATCCTTATCATACTGTCCACGACCTATGTCACTTGGTGGACACCTAAGGACAGTAGTAAGCTCTGGAAGCTAAAACTCTACGAAGAACATTGCTGTCCGGTTTCTGAATTGACTGTTCTTAGTAGTTTAATTTGTACAAGTTTACAATGTAATTTTTAGTTTTAGTAGGTATACTTACGGTGTCTAGTTATAAGTAATATAGATATTATACTATCTTAAATGTATGGTCGTCTATAGTATGATTTGTAATCTGGCTGTCTTTTCGCAATGTTTCGGAAGGTGGTTTATGGACTAGTACAATTTTGAAATATAAAGGCAATAGACAGACTATCGTTAAACAAAGCTTTTGTCTCCTATAATAGGACAGATGTTACAAACAAAAACTTCTTTATCACCTAATATTCTATTTTTAAATCGAAGTGAGTGTGTATGTAAGAAATATAACTACGAAGGTTACAACGCAATTAATTATTTTATACGGCGCGCAAAAAGCTCAATAACTATGTGTATTAATGTATGTACCTTTTTATCATTACCGATATTTTACAATATAAAGCCAACAAAAGTTGCCTTTTGTTCTTTGAACAACGATTTTTACACGAGTAATAATGAGAATTTGCATATATATCGTTGGTTGTTGAAGCATGAATTAATCATGAGTATAAAGCTCTCTCGAATAAAGCTCTGTGGCCCTCTACATACACATTTTTTCAGTGCCTAGGTCATAGAATTATTGATATATTTGTCGAGTTAAATAAAAGAAATATTTAGGGAACAGGTAGTAAACAGTGCTCGTAGACGGTCTCATGGTT
The DNA here is from genome assembly GCA_030578115.1 of Leucoptera coffeella. Taxonomy (NCBI): domain Eukaryota; kingdom Metazoa; phylum Arthropoda; class Insecta; order Lepidoptera; family Lyonetiidae; genus Leucoptera; species Leucoptera coffeella. Next base: position 152,844 of record JAMBLF010000166.1, read on the forward strand.
TACAACCTGACACATTTGGTGCTGTCAATCTGGTTAAGGTTTGGTGGCCATAGAATCGCTGATCCACTGATTATGGTATGGACTTTAATACCCCTTTAAAAATAAATCACACTTCACAATACTGGGCCCTTACTCCACTAATTAACTTTGACAGCCACTCAACTACATCGCTATAGCGATAATTCTGCGTCTCGGCCGTAAAAGTGGCACTCTGCTAATATTTTGACAGCCACAATAGCGCCATAATAGCGAGTCAATGGCACTTCATTGGCCACTCAAAGTATAGAAATTATTGTCTATGGATTACAACAATTTCAAAAACTGTTTGCACTGATAATGCAGCAATGTCAATTAATGCATATTGATTTAGCAGTTAAAAGTTTTAAGTTTATAACGTAAACGTAACTAAAAACGTAACTGAAAAAATATTTTATGTTTTTAATTGAAACTAAAACTACTAACTGAGTGTGTGAGTGTACATTAGATATTGACCATAGACAAAAAAAGCTGTCAAAACAATAGTAGAGTACCAAAATGAAGGCTATTGAACTAATATTGAGGCACGTTTGATTAGCTGTATTTCGATAGCGCTTCAGTGGCCAAAATTTGTTAGTGGAGTGCGAAAAGTGTCAAATTACGGCCATTGAACTGCCACAATGTCGACACTGAAGTAATATTGTGGCCAATATGAATTAGTGGAGTAAGGGCCCTGTAATACATTTTATGTTATACGGGGTCGAGTGTCCAACTCCAGGTTACAAACACAATAATAGTGGTGTATATGTTACGTATACATTTTGTAAGTCATAGACAGATAACAGAATTTAGTACAAAGGGACAGTATATAAGAGAATCCCTCTTTTGTATATGTTTATAAAAGAAATAGCTTATACTGTCGCTGAAACCTTTTCCATTTTTAGACAAAAAGGTGAGGCATTGAGAGGATTTTATTTCGGTTATATTTTATAAGAGTCGGACAAAGGAGTAAGCTGGAACATTATAAATTCTAAAGAATAAATTTGCTATTGTAGGTAGCATTGTAGAGATTAAAAATATTCTCTGCCATAGTAACGTTATAATTATTGTAATATTTCGTAAAATTTACGAAACCAATCATGTATTTTATTGTAATATTTTAAAGCAATGAACATAAAATAATAAAACGTAGATTCAACAATATTAAAATTGACGGTATTATCTTATATCACTTAGGTTTCTAATTAGTCGAAATATGGTTGAAACCTTAGGACGATTTCTGCCTATTACTGGATTAATATTAAGGCCTAAATTCAGCGCCTCATGTCAAAATAGGTTCGTAATCGGAATAATACATACACACGTCACATTCGTTTTCCAATAGCTCGAACCCGACAAACAACTTTCCTTTCCTCATATACCTCATCATACACACTCGGCTTTAAGGAATTTTCAAGCCTGTATCTTCACAAAAAGGCTTTACGTAAAACAGCCAGGTAACGTATGTAAGCTTGGATCGTAACATACAAGATTCATTTGTTACATACATCTTGACATCCCAATTCTAAGCGTCTAAGCAGAGTTCCCTCAGGATTAATTACAGCACTTCCACATCTAGATACAGCTAGATTCTAGTTTAATCCAGACTTACAGGCACTGCATCCAGGTTTTACTTGCAATTAGCAAGTGCTTAACTGTATACAAGCAGGGGATATTTGGATCTAAAGAGAAGATTAATATATAATTAAGTTCTTTGAAAGCTTAGGTCAGAAAATCAGATTGATTAGAAATATTGAGAGAAAACCTTCCAATTTCTCAAAATACATAATAGTCTGTATTTGTTTATGGTGCCATGGTGTATCATCACCAGAGAACTAAAAATGAGCTTATCAAGCATCTATTTCAATTGGTGTGTTAGTGTCCTTAATAAATTATATAAAGTTGAAGTAAAAAATAGTACTCTGATTTAAATATAGCTTCGTGCATAAGCCGAATAGGAGCAAAAAAAGAAAAATAGAAAAAAATATAAGTTTAAAAGGTTTTAATAATGGCTGCGAATTGTAAAGCTGTAATAATTCCTGAATAATACATCATAAAGCCTTTCAAATGCTATTCAAACTTATTTGAGCTTGTATCCCACCAAATGACTATTGGATTAGTGTTGTGCAAATCAGAGTAACATGATTACAGAGATTATGAGCTTTGACGCCTGATTGCTGCTTATGCACTGTTATTATAAGCCTTTGTGTGTTATTTATCTAATTATTGGCTTATATTGAACTAAGATAATTACTAATATACTCTTGTTTCTTAATCTTTAAAGGTGGATATAATATGTTAAATCTTTAAATGAGATGGGAATATCTTAATTCACTGTTTACATTTGCATATTATACAACATTAAGCTTTATAATTGCTAAAAAGTGACCTAGGAGATATTATATTAAGTGACAGAGGTTCAGTCCACCTCGAAAGGGATTAAAGTACGTGATTGTATATGTTGTTCATATATTTATATATATGAGTACTTGACACAGTGTAAAGGAAAGAAGAAGAAGAAAGAAATTTAATTGAATCTAAGATCCTTTCGCATCATCCAACAATATAGTCAACTCATCATACCTACATCATCATCGTATACAACCCTATTCATTTTTAACCCCCAAAATACACACATACATGTCATAAATCATGCCTGTGACACCAGATGTCAGCGATTTCCTCAACCTGTCGTAGCCTAGCCCTTAAGGGTGAAATATTCCCTAAATCAAGATGAACGGGGTTCAGATAGGCTCATCTTGATGACTTTGAGTGGGTGTAGGTTAAGGGTTAAATGTGTATGCTACGGCTATTAATGGAACTACACTGCTAGCAAAATTAATTGGCAATATTGATACTAGAAGCCATAAAAAATCTTGTGTACAAAAAAAGCTGTAAGTCCAATAGGCGTGCTAAAAAGGTTTGTAATTTAAGACGGTACACTATCAAAATTCTGCCCAATCCATAATTGATATAAGGTGTGAATATACATGTAAGCATACATAGATATATACTTTTAACGTCTGCTTACCTAGAGGGATCCTAATTTTCCCGATCTTACGTGTAGCAAACTATTTTCATTAACATCTTTAGTCCTTTCGCCTTTTTATACACTCTCTTTTTATATATATTCGTATTCAGAAGTTATCTAAGACTCTTCAGATGCCAAATCAACCACTAACCTACAAACGCTTACCCGTCGCGTTACGTTACAAATTACATGTTATCATGTATTTATTTTTAAGCCACAGTTACAAGGTTGTTTTTTGACATTTTAATGAAAACAAATGATGCACGGGACGCTGTCATTAATCATGGGGCTGAGGGAAGAGATGTGGAGCGTTTTGAGTCCAATTTATCTTTTTGTTTCCTTCTGTTGCCTGTCATAAACGTTACATTAGCGATAGCCGACAATAAGGGTTTTTGTTGGCAATTGTAACATCTATTAAGAAGTTTATTTGGAATGATGTTAAGGAAAACAGCGTTTGCGTTTCCTTTAACATACATATACGGAAAATGTATTTTTGTTCCTGACCATACTGATTAAATACATATATTATCACAGCTAAAATCACTGTCATATGTTCATTGTAATACAGGTTGTTATTTCAATCATATGGCTTGAAAGTTGTCATAAGAATCATCTATTCACGTCCATGATGACGTTCTTAAAATAAAAAGTAAACAAAATCTCCACAATTTTCTCAAAGGACATATCCCAGTAACAAACAGAATAAAATGTAAATTTTGAATGGCAAAAGGTACGTAGTAGAGATTGAGGCAAATTGAGGTAGGGTTCAACCCACGTTGCCCAACCATCGTTTCACCTAATGTTTTTGCTCTTTGCATTATCTTGACAAAATTATGAATGTAAAGGACTGTGTGTAATGTAAAGGTGGGAAGGACAATCCGAGATTGCTTTGTTGCTTTTATGAGATTTTATTTCTTAAATATACGTAGAATTTAGTTACCTATTCTACAATATTAAGAGACTATAGACCATCGTAATAACGTTACTCGCACGTACTTATTTACGTACTCTGACTACGCTGAAAGGTTTTGATAGTCGTGAATGCATATGCAGTTGTGCACGAGTATGGATTGAGACAATGTGAATGAAAAATACGTATCTATGTGTTTATGTCTATAGAGATATGAGTCAGTTTGGTGCCATAGAGATAGCGTCTCTTTGAGTTGCAAATGTTTTCATTCTTTTGTGTATCAGTTTTTGTTTGTTATATTGGGTTCGGTATGTTATTTATAAGCTGTCTCCATGTCCTGAACAAATATTTCTGTTTTTTACTTCGGGATTAAAATAACAAAAGACCTGCCCTGAAATCTCTCTTAAGAAAAAAAGGGTGTCAACAAAGCAATAGTGGTTAGTCAGTGAAAAGTCTGTTTGACAGTAATCTAACTAGTTAAATGGAAACTTTGCATGCGATTTCCATGTACCTTTTGAATAGAGTTCCTACAAATCGTGGCAAAGCAAACCACGAAATCAATGACCACAGGAATTCGTTTGACTTGTAAATGGCTAATCCGCAATTGCTTTGTACGGTGCATACAAATTTATGATTCTCGTACGAGTGACTGGGTTGAATTGTGTCTATGTGATGTATTTGGAAACTCACATCAACGTTGGTATTAACTTAAACACACGTCAGAACGATGGTACAAGTTATTTGTTTGTCTGCAGTGTATGTTAACGAAAATGAATGGAGTATATAAACGTGTCAGGATTGAAAATATGGGATTGAAAATTCGTCTACACTTCCATTGGAAAACGGACATGCATTCAAATATACATACACATCTAATAATTCTGTCATGACGGGACGATTATGACGCGTCAGGATTATATAGTACCTCAGAGACGATCTACTTGGTTATTTATTATTACATTATTATTTGAGTGAGTATGGCATTGATATAATTTTTGTGACATGTAGGGAAGAAACAGTACAACACTCAAGTTACATAGCATACTAGCAAGAAGACGTGTAATAACTACATGAAATTTAGACATGTTTAAAACCAGCATTAAGTGTTCTGGAACAAGACATTGTAAGCTTGCCAACTCTGGTAGTGAATCACTTACACTGAGTGTGACTAAAATAATTATAGTTCTCGAAGACATTAAGAAAGGTAGTTTAATTGTAAAACTTTTGTTACCGTTTCGTTTTTTGCAACTTGAAAGACAAAGCTTAGTTTGTCGAGATATCATATCTGATCACTATCATTTTCAAGTTGGATAAAACAAAAGACTGTCAGTAGTTTAGTCATAATGAGATTAGGTTTTGGTTCCAAATTTGGAATATTAACGATGCATGATGTGCCATTGCTCAAAATTACTGACTTTATCAATACATACAAGTATACATACATTAATATTATGTGATAACATGTAAACTACTCGTATTATACAATTTATTTACTATATCTTGATCCAGTCGGTTAATATTTCCAATAAACGTACACCAGTATTGTAACTTAAAACGGTTCAGTTATTAAAGTTATTTAATTAAATACAGTTTTGAATTATCTCGAGACTTCTTGGTTCAGTTTAATAAGAGTTCGATTCAATTGCAAGTGCACTTCAGTAAGTACTTATGTTCTTTGCTTCGACTGAGTCTGCTGAGATTAAATAATGATTAACTGAGATTCAATACTGTTTGTACTGTACTAGAATTGGTAGATTTAATGAAAGTTCCCTTTTTTGGTATGTAGAAGGAGTTATTTTGAGAAGTAATCTTGATAACTGACATTAATATTTCGTCATGAATGCGTACCGATTTATAATGGAACTTTACGAAAATCATCAATGTAATGTATGTGTATATACACACATAATTGATAAAAATTTTGTTGTAATTTGTAGCAAAGAATAATTATAGTAAACGTAGGAAAAATACTTAATTATAAACCCGTAATTATATTGAAAGAAGGTTGGGTTATTATATTTTATTGCTTCCCATTTATTGCTTTCAATGATATCGATTTCTGGTATGTACGTTATTTCACCGAATGAAAACATAGTGAGTACAAACATCGTTTGTTTTCTTCTACTAATAGGTAATAGAGAGTACTGCACACGAGCATCAGGATTCAGCATCAAACATATAACTATAGCATTTAAACTCACGTTCTTCATCCCATTTGGAGTGGACAGAACTTGGATTTAATATCTCCTAGGTCACTATTTAGCATAAATATTGAGGTTGTGATATTGCTAGCCCAATGCCCAGTAAATATCATTGATCCTTTGTCTCTTAGGCATCTCCTACGAAATGTCAGGAAGCAGCTTGTTAATATTCTTTTTATGCCACAGAATAGCACGGGTACTATTTACATATACGTTGCCGTCATTTCATCCCTCAATATAGAACCTCCTAGGTCAATTTTTACCTAACTTAAATCCAAACTCAATTCTTTGGATACATAGTTATGTAGGACCAATATTGTTCACACAGTATTTGTTCCCGTAACTCAATAAAATATTTCTATTCCCAAATTGACCGTGTTCATAAAAGTCCCAGTTCAAATAAAACCCCTGTGAGCCATCAACGCAATTTGCAGTTATGCACTTTTGGACTTTGAAAACGAGGTTTGGGAAACCAAGTTTAAATAAATGACATTCATTTTTTTCAATTCGCTATGTATTTTGTTTGTGCTAATTGTTCCCTACTGGCTAGCTCGTAAATGATGCTTACTAGCTGCCGTTTTCCGTAATGTCGTAGAAGGCAACAAAAGGATTAGAGGTAAATATTGGGCAAATGGCTAGTAACCTTTCGTCAGAAAGAAAGAAACTTTCCTTGTGTCACATGCATTAATAGGATGTACAATCTTATAACAGCATGGGCTGCCTCTTCTGGCGTACAAATATTTGAATCCAACATTGGAATAAAAACTAACATAACAGAATATATGACCTTATTTTCGACGTTTCAATGCCTTATATATCAGAACAACCCTAATATTTATAGTAAAAAGTCTATAAATAAATAGGTTAGGTTTTGCTTGTGTTGTGAAAAAAAAGTGTTTAAAAGTTGTTTAACCAACTATGTACTATCACTCATGCATATATTACGAACAGACCCGAGGGCAAGTAATCAATAATCCTCTTTTTAATACTGGCAACATTTTTCAATTCATTACTAATATATAATATTTAGGACACTATTACACCAATTGAACTAGTCCTTTGGTAAGTTCATTTAAGACTTGTGTTAAGGGTACTAGTCAACATATATGTAAGAAATATATACATTTTATATATATATATATATATATAAATACATAAATAGCATATAAAATCAACAACCAGACTGGAAAGTAACTAGAAGAAAAGCGTAATTCTTAACCCTGTCTCCACCGGGAATCGAACCCGGGACCTCACAATTACCATACAGATGCTTAAGCTTAACGGAGATCGTCAACTTCATTTACCTCTATGAGCAAAATTAGTGGTAATTAATTAAATTATTCTTTTGCTTTTCTCACAAGAAAATAAATGTGATAACAAAAATTCTAAAAAACCTAGTATCGCAGCTATTAAAGTCCAAAGTGACGTAAAGACCTCATAAAACATAGTTTACAACTTAAAGTGCTCAACTTTGAACCACAGTTCTTAACTCACTGTTCATGGATATATTTAACTACATACATAGTCGTATACTCAAGTCCTAATCCACGAAAGTTTTTATTAATGATGAAGAAAAATATAATTAAGGACTAGTCTTTATCACTTACATTCATACACATAACGGCTTATTCCCTGTAGAGGGGTAGACAGAGATCCCCATTTGTCCCGATTCTGACTGACTACTTTCGCTTCATTGACACTCATACATCTTCTCATACGCACTCGGCGGTTATATGTACTTCTAACATCACCTTTTTTCAATATAGCGTCTATCTGACTGTCAATAATCTTTATCACTTAATTCTATTGATTGTCCTTCGGCCCATATTAAAGTGCCAAGTAGATATTGACTCCATGAAGTCTTGCGTGAAAGAGACTAAAGGATCTGAATATGTATGTATCTGAACCTATACAGGGTGGCGCATTCAAAACGGTCAGTATGGGAAAGTCTGAAACTATAAGAGATACGAAGATTTGTTCTTAGGAACCATGTCACCGATTTTGATAAAAATAAAAACTGCATTCATACTTTCTTTGAAAAAATGACTGTATCCTGTACGGGAATCGAACCCGGTTACTTTGAAAAAATAAACTTGCCCTTTTCACTTTTTCTTTTTAAATATCGATTGTGTAGGTCTTAAGCTGTAAATGTTTCTATGAAACATGGTGTTGAAAATGAATAAAATGCATTGTTTTGGCATACTTTAGTTTACGTACACCGTTACAATACTCAACAAGTTCAGACATGTAAAATTGTCTCTATGGCTGTTTGTAGTGTTGTACCTCTCTACTTGTTACATACACCATATCATGTGACATTAGCATTGCATTAATTCGTTTAGAAATGTTATCTACAGTAATCAAACACTAACAATCAATTGAAAAGTCCACTTAAAGTGACGTGTTAAACCATATTTGAAAATTTCTTGTGGGGTTACGTTAAGACTGAATTTTCCAAAACAAGCTATGACACCGTTGAGACCTAAAAGTAGCAATAGAGTCAAATTTAACGCAAATTCAACACATGAAAATACAAAATTCAATAGTAAAGTCTTTATCTAAACGTGTTGAATATTGTATTGAAAACAAAGGTGGTCACTTAGAACACCTTCTATGATAAATTAAAGTTTGCCAAAACAATGCATTTTATTCATTTTGGACATCATGTTTCATAGAGACATTTACAGTTTAAGACCTGCACAATCGATATTTAAAAAGAAAAAGTGAAAAGAACAATTTTATTTTTTCGAAGCAACCGGGTTCGATTCCCGTACTGGATACAGTTGTTTTTTCAAAGAAAGTATTAATGCAGTTTTTATTTTTATCTAAATCGGTGACATGGTTCCTAAGAACAAATCTTCGTATCTCTTATAGTTTCAGACTTCCCCATACTGACCGTTTTGAATGCGCCACCCTGTATAGCAACCAGAGATTATTAGCTACCTTTATCTGTTTAAGGTATAATAGAAAACTTAGGGTTACGTAGTGGCCGGCCCAATAAGACATATAACAGACAGATAGACGCTATATTGAAAAATGGTGACGTACCTATAACCGCTGAGTGTGTATGAGAAGATGTATGAGTGTCAAATGAAGCGAAGGTGCTCTGTCAGGATTGGGATAAATGGGGATCCGTGATCTCTGCCTACCTCTCTATAGGGAATCAAGCGTGATGTGTATGTATGTATTTAGATAACTTCACTGATATACATATATTTTTAGCAGCAGAAACCGTACATTAGTAACAGAATTACTGATACTTCAGTTACAGAATGTACCCTATATCCCTTTTGGCAATCTATAAACTTATGAATATGTAAATGACATTGGATTATAATCTATGACTTGATTTATAGGTATTTGTACGTGGAGTTACTTATTAAGTTAATAATAACTATCATCGATTGTATAATACTTGTTAACAGTATAAACGTTTTTTAATTTTTTGTTTTTTCTTAATTACAATTTGCAGCATAACAGGTACTTAAACCCTTATGTACTATATAAAAAATCTAACTGCTAGAATGTATAGAAATTCATTGTTTAAAATTATATTAAAATATTAAACCAATTATATAAATTTATTTAGTAAATCTCATAATTAAATCAGTGTCACGCTCTCTTTACTTTAACTACTTACCTACTACCCTACTTGTCTTATCGTTACACCGCTCAGTACATAAAGTCGTAGGCGGTAGACATAAACCTGACATCCCCCGTCTCGAAGATCACGTTTATCATCGTGGCCACGTTTATTCCCTTTTTGTATCTGTTTGAGTAATTTTGCAAACAACAGGTACAGTTGAACGCGTTTACATGTTACTGAATATATAGTTACTATATGCCAAGGTAAGACTTAAACATAACTACTTGTTTTACGAATAGTGCTTATAAATGGTGACAAGGCTTATCACCGGTCACATTAACTCTTGGCTATCTGGTCAACACGTGGTGCGTTCGATGTGGCCGTAGAATTACTACCTTCGCAATTACGGATTCGATCCGATCACCCCAAAAAGGATGGATGGACATAAGTATGTTGATTTTAAAAATAAAATCATACTGTAGTGTATGACCTGACCATAATCTGACCTCAAACAACAAGCTATGATTAAAAGAGAACCGATTCGGTGTGTCAACACAGCTACGGCCATTAAAGTTAATCCTATGAAATCGGAGGCTTGAGAAGATCTTTTTAATTAACTTTGCAACTATAAAGATGACAGATACAATTAGATAAGACTTTCCTTCTTACCTTATATTTTACGACAACTATCCCTTGCGGTGTAGTCAGAAGTTTGTCTATCGATGCAATGGCTAAAAGTTCATTAGAGAGATTATCTAATAGACTGTACCCTGTCATGTACGAAAAAGTTTACGAGGCCAACATTCTGCATTACGTTTATTCGAGGACATTAATTTAACGTCTGTTTCATGTAGCCATTTGTCGCGGACAGTGTTGGAAAAAGCTCATTGTCGGCCTTTATTAGGGGATACGGACACTACTTTTGTAGTGGAGTGTAAGAGGAAATGTTTTACTAATATATTGGTTTTAGAGTAAACGTAAATATAGGCAAGACTTAATATTAAAAGATTGTAATAGAATATTTTGATCAAGTTTGTTATTGTATTATTACCATATTCCGTTTAAATAGTATGTATTTATTAATTTGTTATTTTTAGGTATAATAATATGCATCGACGCTGAAAATCGGCAAATATGAATAGAAAATAGTATACGAAATCCCTTCATCAAATTTAAGCTAAGTTTCATGTTCAGAATCTTCAGATCTGTGCCAAATGTAAACCTTCATATACGACCTATTTGTAAAGCAAACAAGCTTTGTTTCATGTTGCTGTTTGCATCCTTATCTCCCGCGTTTAAGTTTGCTAACATTTTCCATTTTGAAACTCAATAAAATAGCTCGTGCTTGAACCGGGCAGAGAAATTCAAGATGCAAGATGTTCTCAAGTCTTTAACTTTCAAAGAACAAAGGGGTATAAGCGTAATTGCTTTACAGTCCACCTTTTGTTTTTATATAGATATTGCTTCTTGCATCCATATTTAATTTAATCGTATGTAATATTATCGCAATGTGTTTGCTCACCACATGATTTTTATGGCCAGTGATATAAAAAGGAAAGTTGCTTATTCTTCACATATTCATTTCCAACAAAATTACCTTTTCTTTGAACTATGTATCAATAGTGGTATATAATATTTCGTCCCTTACCGTCGTCATTTACTTTCCTGTAAGGCTGTGTAAGTGTATAAATACAGCAATCATAATCTATATAAAGAATAAATGTTCCTAATTTTAATTAGCAGTATAACAGATCAGATAAATACTTCCTTCCCCTTCAATTTATAACCCATTAAAGCCCTACTATTTACGATATTAAACGCCTGATTCTGGCAATAATTTGGCCTGACTTGCGTAGATTAACCGCAGCCTGAGGATTTAGCATTGTGTCTCTGCTGCACAATTTATGCTATCTGGGAACTTGGATGGAATTCTAATAGGCGAAGCCAATGCGCATGAAATTCACAATGGTATATAGATGAATAGGTGTGTAGATTGCTGGTACATTGTGTATAATATGTAGTTTCGTTTGTATTGAGTTTGTGTCATATTGACTGCGCCTTCAGATCAGGGTAGGGCAGGCGATCTAATTAGAAAAAACAAGATTTCCTGACTTCTGATGCTATTTACTTTGAATTTAATCGGTACAAATTTGAAAAACAGTCGTTTTAAAAAAGAAAGAAGAGAGAGAAAATGCTTTCCTGGACAAAGCACGGCCTACATTTTGCCTCGATATCTTACAATTTCGAGTCCAAATTATTTAACAATCAGTCGATATTTAATTTTGAATATTTAATGCATCCAAAAAAAATGAATACCAAATCTTATATGGTATAAGAAGATACCGTTCCAGCACTAGGTCTAAATAGTAAGCTTTCAAGTTCCATAAGCGCGCATATAATACAGAACATATACATTACAGAACGTATCGTATGATATTAGTTTGAATCCAGACTGTTTTGTGGTAGTAAAAAACTTTGGTTTTAGTTCTCGCTACCCGTCGTATTTTTCATCATTGACAGAATGATGCTAAACTTATGCTTTAACAAGATAATTTGGAATGTTTTCCGTTACTCATTCATTTATTTAATAAAATATAAGTTATGTACATACATACACATCACGCCTGATTCCCTGTACAGGGGTAGGTTGAGATCGCGGATCCCCATTTGTCCCGATCCTGACAGACCACTTTCGCTTCATTGACATTCATACATCTTCTCATACACTCTCGACGGTTATAGGTACACCTAACGTCACCTTTTTTCAATATAGCGTCTATTTGCCTATGATACAATATATTTATGTGTATACGTAATACTCATATATCAGACAATTTACTATTAACTCTTTATTCAGATTTGTATTCACACAGTTGTGAACTAGTTTAACTCAACATTATGCTGTGTCGTGTCACCTCCATTTAAATTGGGTACATTGAAAGCGACAAGTGTAAGTGGTTTCTATCCGTCACGTCCCAACCTTCGTAAGTGTAGTGAGAACCCACATTAATGTAAGCTTATTAACACTACTTCGTCCTCTCACAATAATACTCGTACCTACATTCATTCCAAATCAACATTCACATGTTTATTATTTTTTGAGAGATTCAGGATTTTTCTTCATTTTACAATAAAACGTGAGTAATATCGTTTATTTAAGACAAGAACCGTTTTCTGTTAACGATTACATGTAATTTCGTTTCGGTTGTACGAAAAATAGATGACATATATATAACACATAAACTAATATATATAAAAATATAACACATAAACAACAGACATATAACCTCAGTCCTTTTTAGCGGTAATATGATAATATTTGAATGATAATTACAAATTTGTGTAAAGTTTCTAGCCCATTAGCCAATAGATTCTACTAAATGACAGTACTTTAGTCACCTCCTAAGGCTTACCATGAACAGCTGCAGCTACCTACCATTCTATGTTGAACCCAGATCCGAGATCTCTATCCCATTTTTGTGGGAAATGATTTTCATACGAAATACAGATTCAATTGTTGTATGATAAACAACTGACGTTACCTTTTATTGTTCGTGCAGAAAATTCTTCAATTGACTGACAGGGCAGTTCATACTACGGACATCGTGTCTGCGGGACGTTCGCTACGGATCGGAAATTGCTACGGGTCTATACTACGGATTGACACAATACAGAAATTCAGTTGCTACGGCTCTGTATGTCGTAATTGAAACTAGTATGTAAATATTCAAAAGCTTCAAGAAATCTTTATTTTATGCAATTATGTTAAATCGCGCGGGGTAGTCAGTCAATTTAATTAGTAAGTAATATTATACATTTTTGTATAAGGAAGTAAAATGTGAAAATAGAAATGAAAAACATTTGTAAAATGACAGTGGTCACTGAAGCTTTTAAGTAACTTAAAAATAAATAACACGTTATTTACACTTTTTTCGATAATTATTCCTTGAGGTACAAATTTAACAGACCTTTATACATTGAACCCTGAAATTTGCCTCCAGCCTTCCATATGCCACCTGGGTGGTTTAGAGTCCAATTTATTCTGAGCCCCTACAAATGCTATGGAACCTTTTTTATGATTCAATCTCGCTAAGGTTTTGCAACTTTATTGGTGTAATCAGGGAGGTAAGCAAAGTACTGAATGAAATGAATGTGGGTACTTTAACTCTAATATAACATAACGAGATGTAAAGAATTAGTATATTTAATTACATATAACGCAAATTGTGGTTTCATGATTGTTTTTTTCTTTTGAGGGGAATAAAACCGTGCAGGCCCAACAAATCTTGGGTCACTTTAAGCACAACTGGATTGATTGATAATTTTATTGTTATGAAATAATTATAATTGATATAACTTATTTGAAATTGTTTTTGTATATAATACTTAAACTTCTGTCATTCTTCAATATTCACTCACAACAATTTTTTTATCTTCCCTAAAGATTAGAAAAATAAAAAGTACTAATATATAAACTGTAAAATAAAGGTAAATGATGTGATTATAAACAACCACTCGCTTAATACATTTAACGTAGACAAAAGTCATTGAAACATTTACTAAACATAAAAACGTACGTGGCTTATTCAATTGGAATCAACACAGAACCGAATAATCACTTTAAAAACATGATAAAACCAAAAAATCTCACGCTGGCAAAGCTAGCTAGTAAAACAAACGCAATCACAATTCGAGAAGTTTCGTCGTTCGTTCGTTCCAGCAATCAAGCTAATTTTATTGTTTCTCAAAAAAGTGTAGAGCAAGCACGATCAGCGCTCTAATCGAAATGGAATTGAATTTCAGTTAGAACCTGCCTGTGAAAGGAGCCTCCACAAATACTGACCTGCTTAAACAGAACTGAGTTTGACTGTATTAATTGAAAAATTCTTATGGGGTTTTAGGGAAGGAAATTGGGTTTTGTTATAGCTTAAACAGGTCACGTGTTAGACTGGGACGTGTTGTTGCTGTTCTTCTTGTCATATTGTGGCGAAGCGAAACGGGATAGTTGGAATCTTAACCCTTATACCTATGCTAAAAAGTGACCTAAGAGATATATATATCCGAGAATCATTCAAACCCGAGAGGGATTAAAGGACTATATACTAAATAGAATCAATGTAAAACAAATCATTAGCAATTAAAATATGTATATTATAATAAGTCATATACTAATAATATACATATATGTATATGTATGTTATTCAATAAGATAAGACAAAGCAAAAATGGTCAACCAAAGAAAAGGAAATGTTTTATTTATTCTATCCTTGAAGATGTATAGCCATCCAAGCAAGAAATTGTTGAATGGCTGTAACATCTGTGCTCGTTGGCTCCCTGCCAGTGCTTTGAGGGAATAAAGGTTCATAAGGCTCGTAGAAGACGTCGGGTTTCGGACTTAACTGCCGAGAAAATATAGCAATAACTGTCCCGAAATGTCTCAAAGTGCTCAGTAGAACGGCTTATGAAATATTGTATGGACAGCCTTTCCTAAATGTTAAACGTATTAACGCTGAAATATTGCAACATTTCTATTAATTACGCTTATTTATTAAATATAATATTGTGTCTCGTATTGGTTTAGGTTTTTATGTATATATATATATACATATACACATATATATATATATATATATATATTGGGTCTCGTGTTGGTATATATATATATATATATATATATCCATATGCAAATGCTATACGACTATCAATCCTCTAAGGTAGTAAAAGACTTTAGCGAATACCGTCATAACTATGAAGGACTGTGAACACTAAGGTTTCAACAGATAACCTCTATTTTACGTAACAGGTGTTGAGTCCATCACCGTTCAGAGATACTTGGTGTTAACTATACGCATGATAGTTAGGTTTCTTAACAAAGGGTTCTCTCTCTTTTTAGGATTAAGTAAGAATTATAGAAAGATATATTTATAAAGATAAAACCCCATTATTACTTTTGAATTTACCAAAAAGTATTGCTTCTGTATATGAATTATGAAGTGATCAGTTACGTAAGATATATTAAACTAAGTTGAATTATTAATAATTATTACAACGTCAAAGAAATCATCATGTTACGTTATTTCCTAACCCGAGGGATTATTCTTTCCTCACTCTAAATAAATGTTGTATTGGAAAGGAGCAAATTTAATCTATGTTTCAAAGAAAATCCCGAGATTCCTAAACTTTATCCTAACTCAGCAAACCAGGAATCAAACTGCAACCTAATTGCATCAACACGAAGCTTACTTGCGCCTTATTTTGCAACTCTAGAGTATTACAACTTGTAATTAGTCCTATAGAACTTTGGAACTCAGAACTTCGGAGCAGAATTCCTCACCTAATAGGATTGGAAGATTGTTAATTTAGGTTGTTTTAAGGCGATTACTTGATAGGTAGACAATATTTGCTCAACATGTGAGTAGCTTGCATTATGCATGAGATTAAATTTCAAAGTGTAGCCCGGGTTTTGTTTTGGTACATGTATTAAATGTAATTAATTAAAAGACATAAAAATATCTGAAGTTAATTTCGATATGTTCTAAAGCCTTTGATTACAAAATCTATGAGTAGACAAGCGTAAGTTTATATATTGTAAAATATTGGCGAGGCGATTTTAATACGTCTTTATACATAAGGTTTATGTTAATGTATTCGCTAAACCGAAAACTCGCTAAAACCTATAACACCCGTCTTTAATATCGGTTGTCAAAAATACGGTGTATCGTTAATGCCTCGGAATTCGTAAACAGCTGTTGTCTAGAAAATTAATTTCAGACTCAATTGCCTTTCCCCAGTTTTCAGACAAGTCGGCAGATGGTATCACTGTCATACAAACATAGGATAGCGTCTAATTCCAAAGGTTTTAATAGAAACATGACATATATCTGTCACTTTTAAAATTAAATTGTTATGAGAGATTCTTTCAGTTATGCTACTTGAAAATACCACTATATTTCTTAGTCGATTAATAGGACATATAGTATATATATCAATCATTTTACAAAAAAAATTTACTAATACTAACAATTATTTTCTTTTTAAAAAAGCTTGGTACTTATTGGTGCATTAAAGGCTTCTTTTTTACTCCGCTTGTGTGAGAAGAGGACTCAAAAATTATGCGCTCATACATTGGAGAAATATAAGTCCTGATATTTTGTACACAATATCAGCAACATTAATTTACTGACTAAGTATTCCCCAAATTCCGCCAAGCGTATTCCCAAACCAAACCAGATGGGTGGTAGGACAATAAGGGCCCCAATAAACAGTTCACTCGTGTCAGCATACGATACGTTTATCGCTGGAAATAGTGTTTTCCCAACTCTGATGCAACTACGATTTTCAATTTAAATTTGGGAACGTGGATTCATGCTATTTTCAACGTAGAGTTTTGGAGTTGTGTTTGATATTTGATGCAACATTTATGTTATGTATTTACGTTAGTCAAAGTCCTTTGATATACGTGTATTATAAGGGAGGTATTTATTCACGTTATATTCAAGTAAAACTCTAAGTCTGGTGCTGTATTTACTCGTACATTATATTCGAGGTTAGTCCTTAACTCCAAGTATTTAATTACACGACCAAATCCTATATACCTTCTCAACTAATGTTGTATATGATCAAGATATAACACCTAAAACTTCCTTTAATTTCTATCAGAGTGGATATTTAGTACACAAATCTTTATTTCATCATCTTTAGCATAAACATCTAAGTTTTATTGATGATAGATTGCTACTTACCTACCACCAATTTCTGATATACCTCCGATGAAAATTTGCTCCCATGTCGGCAAGAAAAACATCTAATTATATCCTATTAGGAACCGAAACTACTCTAATGATAATACGTCCATACAACACTTTTTCCCTTGGCAAAATCCCAAAAGCACCAGGATATTTACCGCTGCTTACATGGCCCCCAGGACTATCTCCCAAGAAGCAAATAAATCTCCTAGATAAATCCGGGGTTACAGCGTGCTGTTTATTTTCCCAGCGAACTTTTTAAATGCTGTTTAATGCATTCCTGCTACCTTTTCCTTAATGTTGAAAGATAGATAAAGCTTAAGCTTATTAAGGCTTAATCAACGTAAGCTTCCAATCTTTTGTCACCTCATACAACATGCTTAGAAAGAAGGTATAATCAATTGTTCTATTTATCCGTTAATTTACGCCATGCAACCGTGATATACATTGAAACTTACAGAACATTAAACAACTACAAAACCAGCTTATACAACGGGATAGGCACCAACCAGTGTGCGTGTGATGAGAAAACTTATAGTAAGCATTACAAAAAGCTCAATAATAATAGTTAGGTTTTAGATAGTTGAGCCAAAAAATCAAGCAATATATTTCATCCGCCTTATCCTTATATCTCATATTTTACTTAACGTTCGTATCTCAGATATTCAAATAAGGTTCTTGTAAATCGAGGAGAACCTTTTTATTTAGATTTAGAACATTATTCTACCAATTTATCAAGTCCTTTGCTAAAAGCAGTTCGAAGAAATATATCAAAAACAGGTATTTAGTATTTAGGTATTTAGTTACGTACATATGACGACATGCGATGATGTAACCACTAACTACTTCGCATACGCAACATACGAAACTGACTTACACGGTATTATTATTGTGAATGTTAATTTCTCTATGTAAATTTATGTTGGACATGCTTTATGGCGAACGTAATTCGTATGCATATTTATATTACCAAATATTCTGTGACCTACAAAGGGAGCACTTAGTGATATTCATCCAGGTCAACAGACGAGACATAATTATTCAAATTCCGGACGCTATAAAACTTCTTGAGAGCAAATTGTTTCCGAATGACCAAACGACGTGCTCGAGCCTCTAAGAGACGGTAATTTACTCGTAAGATTCTTTACCAGAAAAAAGATATAGAATAAATTATGAATAGTCTGGGAGTACTGTGCTAGTCTGAGACGTAAACCGAATGTCAATTAGCTGCCTATACGGTACGTAAAACGTTCACTAAGGGTCTAGAGGTAAGTACATACACATTTAAGTCCTTTAATATCTCCTTAGTCACTTTTAGCAGTAATATTTGGGACACTAATATACTAATAATACTAATATACGGTATGTACGGTATGTAGTGCTCTTGTTAAGGGCCTTGGTGTGGTACATATACATTCAAGTCCTTTAATATCTCCTAAATCACTATTGGCCTAAATATTAGTTGTGATATCATATAAAATATTGGCATCAATATGCTAACCCACAGACCCATTAGTATCCATTTGCCCTAGTCCCTTACTCGTCCCACATGCCGTGAAGAACGAAGATATATTTTATCTGTTTATAGAAGTGCTGGTACGTACTTAAGGGTTTGTCGGAATATCAGCGTTGGCAGTGTGAATTTCTCACAATCAACATTAGCTGAGACAAATCCTATTCACACTTGCGCGGGGTATTCACACATGTGCGTTTGGTTCCATAAATATAAATTATTATATATTAATTGTTATCTCTATTTGTGTTACTGCGTCTAGTGTAAATAAATTTTTTTTTTTTATTAAGATGATCATCACGACTTATGTCAGCTGTGAGCGTAGTCAATGCCTATCTCTAGAAATAGATGATATATCCGCACTGTATATGGAAGACACTTTTTACCAATGCGACGCAACAACACAACGTGAATTCTAGACAGGGCGTCGTTGAGCAAGAAGTTGATTTATGTATTTGAGAAAATATGAATCGTCCCTGAGGTGTTGCGAAAATATTTTTCTAAATCTCACGACGATACGAGATGTAGAGCTCGTACAACATTCACAAAGGCAAACATTTGTCGATGAAATAGTGGTGGAGGTGACATATAGTGATTTGTGGATTGGAAGCTTAAGGAAATACGTAAAATGTTCATAAATTATAACCTAATCAAAATCTACGTCCCTGAATCTCCTTCGGAACCTCGGAGATACAATTTCTTCTTCAACACTTTATAAAAAATATGAATGTCGTCGGGATACGGGTATATACATAATACACGACGTTTATGTATCTCTATGAAGTTAAAATTTACCTACATATTTCTTTTTACCCCCATAAGGATTAAGGGTAATTAGTGAATATGTAAAGTAAGGTGTGCGTTCGCGCAGCGGAATGTTGTTGAATTTAAAGATTTTAATTATGCAGATATTTAGTGTATGACGTCGTATAATTGTGTATGGTAAAAAAAAAATTGTGCACGCAGCCATTGTGGAGAAATTCACCAAAAACTGATTCCGCTGGGCGAACGTTCGCCCAGCGGAACTTTTTTTGATCCATTGACTTTAGAAGAAAAGAGATGTGTCCAAAAATTAGTGTGTATTTGTGTGTAATTGTGTATGTATGAATAAAATTAGTGCATGCATAAACTTCGGAGAAATTCAAGTTTCCGCTACGCGAACGTTTGGCCATTAGCTAGTTTTCATACAAAGCGCTTACATAGAGAGCTGTAGATTTTTACATACGTTGTTTTGAATTTGTTTATATTTGTTTAAAAACAGATTTAGAAAAAAAACGTAAGGCTTAAAAGATAAAAATATAAACGTAAAATACGCTTATTAGGTCTTAGTTCTTAAAGTATGCACTTTGGGGTCTAGATTTTCACGTTTATACAAACCTTGTAAGTGTCTGCAACACGTTGCCAAGTATCAATGATGTTCCGTTAGTAATTAAAGAGTTATAGGACAATTTACCACGAATAGATCACTGTTTACAAAGCAGTCAAATATCATGACGTTCTAAAGGAATTGCATGGTAAAATGTATGCCAATAATTAGTGTATTCATTCAACTATTCACATGCAAAATTTCATGTCATTAAATTCAGTAATTAAAGAACAACAATTATAATACTGACGAAGCATCGAAAACCTACATAACCCGACCAAGTTCGGATAGCTACAAAAAAGCGGCCGTGCAATATATTTAGGTAACATCTCAAAATTTACAGTATAATACCGGTATTGAATTGGTACAGGTGATAACACAATTGTTGTTTCGATATAATTTATAGGTCATTTATTTTTGTACACCTACTTTTTTAAATGTATTTGACTATGACAGAAAGTAGGTACCGTTTACGTAGGTACTTTATTTAAGTATGCGCTTGAGACTTGAGATATAATCTAAATACAGTGTAAACTCTTTATAACATTATTCTCTATAACGATAAACTCTCTATAACATAGAAAAGACCACAATTTGGTTGGTTTACCTTAAAACCCATACATTGATACACTCTTTATAGCGCAGCCGCCATTCTCTATTACGAAGAATACTTAATTACTTTAATAGGTGAATTTCTCCACAATGGCTGCGTGCACAATTTTTTTTTTACCATACACAATTATACGACGTCATACACTAAATATCTGCATAATTAAAATCTTTAAATTCAACAACATTCCGCTGCGCGAACGCACACAAAGTAAGGACACAGTACTGAGCTATAATGCAAGAAGAATAATTTGTAGCAAAATCCTAATAATAAAAATGGTAAACGTCAACGACTATATATTTTGTATTGAAAAGGAGCTATGCATATACCTTTACGTATAAAGGAAAAAGAGATTTCTTTGACACTTTTGTACTGAACATTTCTGTTGGTGAAAAGAAGCGATCAACAAAAGGAAAGGGTTGCTACGTGAAGGCTTTTGGACATTGTGTTGACATAAGAGTACTGCGTAGTAGTTTGAATGGTCATAGACGAAATATAGAAGAGAAAGTATGATTTCAAACGTCAAATGTAAATAAAAAATATAAATAAAATAGGAAAATCTTAAGAGGTTTTAATAAACGCTGTCACGACCGGGGAAAAAAAAATGGAGTGTGTATACACAAGTCGTGAAGAGTATGTTTTTTGTAGGTATGTTATGTGGTAGAAAAAGGTTCGCGTATTCGTATCAGCAATTGTATATTTAGTAATATGATAGCCATTTCAAACCTGTGTTAAACAGATAGAAAGCACGAAATATGACAGGTTACAAGCCATGTTTCCTTTTACAAATGCAAAAGAGTTAATGTAGAAATTAATACTAGAATTAATACGAGAGAGTGGACAGAACCACGTAGATATAATCTCTTCTCAATATGGATCATAAGTCTTCTAAAGGCTATATGCTATATATCATCAAATTTACACCCTAGCCAAGATCATACGCATTCGGTAAGTGAAGCTAATGCATAGGTTAATACTTCATTTTAAAATTTTTCGCTTACCCAATTGACTAAATTTAATCTGTTAACCTTTATGGAAACAAATGCCTAAATACGTTATGTTAAGCAACGTTTTGTTATGTGTAGGTGTACTTATATAAATGTAAACTTATTATGAGGTGAGTCTAAAGACCACTTTCCACGTAGAAAGACTAACATAGAGAGAATTCTCAATTCGCCCTTTCAAAGTGAAAGAGGCTATTTGAACAAGTTTCCATTGTTGTGACAAGTACTACTTTAGTGCTTACGTTTCGTACCTATATTGGCAGTAACAAGAGTAAATTTAAACCTGAATCCTTGAAATACGTAACAGGGATGTATTTATTATATTGGGTAAAAACACAGAGGCCTTTATCAGATAAATTAATAGTGATTTGTTGTCCTTAGTTGAAGAAATCCTCTTAAACTTGACAGGTGGTGAGTCCGTTCCAATAATATGGTGATGAATATTAAAGGAAATCTGTACCTATATTCAATTTAAAGAAAATAAAGAATTATTATATCTTAGATATAGAGTCTACTGAAAACTAAAGTATTCATGTATTGAGGTCTTTAGTACTGAATTTTATTTTTAACAGTATTATTATATATTATTATTAACAGTATTAAAGACCTCACTATGAGTAGGTACGTTCATATGGGTAGTACATGCAGCTTAAAGTACCACTAAAAAACTATTCGCATTTATAGCAAAACTCCAGCATGTGGTCTTTTAGTGCCATCTGGGCTTAGGTGGCCCTCAGGGCAGTATGTGGGCACTAAAACTGTCACAAGTGGCAGTGCCATTTCAGAGAGCAAACTCCTTGCGTCTAACCTACTTGTACACAGGTGGACTGCTCCAAAAAGATGGAGTGTTTTACAACCTCCTTCATGTTTTAATAGTGTATTATATATGTGTATTATATAGTGGTTTTGTTTTACGATCTTTCTAGTGTATGAGAAGCTTTTTTTATTTTACACTGCGGTTAAGTAGTTGTGATTGTTAGAGAGGTATTTTCAAGGAATTTTCAGCTGATATTATTTGTGTAAAAACAAAAAAATACGTAACTTTATAAAGTATACCTAACTGTTTTAACTCTGAATATTATAAATGGTATTTAAGGCTTCCATATATTTTGAAATAAGTATAATTGTCCTGTAAATTATGGACAGTTATAGAATGCTAACTGGTTGTTTATTTAAGGTAAGTCGTTGACTACGTCAATTTTAAAAACAATTTACTATGCAACCTACATGGCAACATTAAATATTTCATATAAATGTAATCACAAGACCAAGGTGTCAAAGTAGTGTAAATCATTTAAGAAAACTGTCACAATCAGGTACTGTTGTTTTTCGAGATCTTGAAACGAGAAAAAGCGTTAAGAAACTTCATATTTACGAACCGTGAAGAAAGATGGACATATTTTGGTTCGTAAATGTCAAAGTTAACTTTCTTTTATATCCTGTTTCGAAAGAATTTGAACTTGAAACTACTGCAGCTAGTTTCCACGACGCCAGTTGTGCAAGTGCAAAACACAAATATATTCAGTATGTTCAACCAAAATAACATATAGCTGAAATATCTTACATAAAATAATAAAGATAATAATATCAGGTAATAAATTGTTCAGTAAGAGTAGAAGTTTAATGTCGTTTGGATATTTATCAGCATAACAAAAGTACTAGCGCTTACCAGATAAGGGTTGTCTAATTAATGGTCATCAATGACATTATGACGAATATTAATTAATATTTACAATTTTATTTGGAAATAAAACATCTCTAAGAGATTCATAATAAATTGTACATCTCTATAACATTTTATAGATAATACAACGTTAGGTACTGACTATGTAGTGTAACTATGTAATTAAATATGTGTGAATATATGACACTGTTCTATATCGCAAATTTCTCCTAGTGCAACATAAGTTGAAAAATATTTGTGAATATATGTATCAACCTGTTCTTTACCGTAACTCTCTCTTTCAAAGGTTACCTCTGGTATAATATACATAAATTATATATCATATCATACCATACGCACAGACACATATGTTGTGTGTTGTTTACGACTAATATAAAATCCTATTCTTGATCTTATCTTCCTATGCCATCCTTTATTTACTTCGCAACAACTGCGTTTCGACGTCATTACATAATTAAACAATAATTAAGTCATTGTTCTTTAAGACAAAGCACAGTAAGATTTACGGCTTAAGATATTTCAATCGTGCACTACTCGAGATAAGTCTGAATCTCATTTTAGTTTTGAGAAGGAAATTCATTTTCTTTGCACCAAGTAGTTTGCTCTTAGTTACGAAGGCGGTGGTATGCAAAGATTTACAGCATCCGCGTAGATCGGAGACTTTTCTTATCTTTTAAGCAGTGAAGGGTTTAATTTGCATATAATTATTAATTCCCTTGTTGACCAGACGTCATAGTAAAATAATGTATAAGAATACTAGTATTGTATTGTGTTCATCTGTCTTTCATGATATGTTGTAAAGGGAAACTAAAATTTTTGAGATTTTTACGTATATAGTGATAGTGTAACAATCCAATATTTAAATAAAATACGGTTTTGCAATTATTTTTTTTAAGATAATATTATAACCTGGAATTATTATTAGCATTACTGATAGGCGATAATAAACACGTAATTGCTGTATTTATTTGGCAAAGTAACATTTAAATCAACCCCATCTTTTTAGTTTTAAGTGCCCCGTCACGCGTCAGTTATAAAAAAACAAAACAATGTAATTCGTTACATTAATTTGATAAGAAAATTAATATTCTATTTTTTGTAAAGGCGGACCCCTAAATATATACCAGTAGGTACCTTAGAAAAATAACTCGTTAAAAAAATATATTTTATGGTTATTTCAAATATTTACGTTATTCAGATTTTAATTTCATACATTGCGTGACCGTATTATGTATATAAACTATAAAATAAGAAAAAAACTATTTGTTGTATTAATTACGTCAATGTAACTCATGTTAAAAGTTAAGAAGTATATACTTCTTACTTCTTACTTATGTCAATCCTTGTGAGACAAGCAGAGATTTACACCCTTCTCTTAAATGGCGGAATTATAATAATATGTAGTGCGACACGTTATTCACTTTTCAACAGAAAGTCAGTTGGTAAGTACCTAAATAGTAAACGGTGAGCTCTAATTACGTATAGTGATAGTTTAATTTATATGTCTGTAAAATACTGTCTCATTACAATAAAAATATATTCTACGCTTTCATGATTAAAATGCGTAAGAGAGCTGACTGCCCTTTAATTATTATTTATAAACATACATAATTAAATAATGTTATAGTACAAAATGAATATTATTATTCATTGCTTTAGTATGAAAAAGTAAATACTCTTATTTGTATATGCGTATTATATATGCCAGACCCAAAACTGAATAACTCTGGCCAAATGTAAACACACAGAATCACGTAACGTAGAAAAAGAGGCAAACAGTGTTGGCACGTGACTTTGTAAGTTATAACGAAAGTACGCCAATATTTTCACATTCGCAACTCTGTTAGGTGCATGTATGGTGCAAACTTTACCAAAAAGATAATAGAGAAAAAGTTATGGCGTAAAACTGAGAGAGCTAGAGTACCCGCCACATACGGTGGCAGTTGGAGGTGTCGCCACAGTCGCGTAATCCAGTGTTGCCAGTAAACACGCCAAAACTAGCACTCACTGTGCCATACGGCTCGATACATTATATTGAGGTTTCATTTGTAACGATCTTTGGTTGCAGAGCTATAAACTCAAATAAAACAAATTAATATACCAAAGTTAAAAGTCAAAATATTTTTATTCAAAATAGGCCCTATCATAAGCTCTCTTTGAAAGTAATTTTATGATCTAAGTACAAATTAAAAAAACTATATATTGACAAAAGGAATATATATGAGTGAAGTGGAAGGGCGGTTACGTAGGGGCCGGCCTAATAAGACATATATGTAACAGTCAGATAGACGCTATATTGAAAAAAGGTGACGTTAGGAGTACCTATAACCGCCGAGAGTGTATTAGAGAATGTATGAATGTCAATGAAGCGAAAGTGGTCTGTCAGGATCGGGACAAATGGGGATCCGTGATATCTGCCTACCCCTCTACAGGGAATCAGGCGTGATGTGTATGTATGTATGTAAAAAAACTATTTAAACATGGCACTGAGCATTGTCTTTACATATTTTTACCGAGGTTAGTTTACCAACCATTTCGGCTGCTCAAGATGCCACGTCATGAAGACCACGACCGCTCTGATAAGAGCGTAACGATTGAGAAGAAGAAGTTCAGCGGAGACCCTTGGAGAAGAACTAACAAGAAACTCCAGAAATCAATTTATTATAATCACCCTTAACAAACATAAAAATTACAAAGAGTGGGCAAAAAACACAACGCTGGTAATACTAAATTTACCTTTCATACAAAATAACACGCAATTGCGGAAACGTCAAATTTAGTTCCAAGTTTGGCTACTGCCAGCTTATGTGGCGGGATCTCTATGTAATGTGTACAATGTTAGATTAGGGTAAAATACAATGTTATTCTGCCTTTTCATTTGAACTGTTATGGGATATCGGATACAAATGATAGCAGGAAAACTGTAAGACAATCGAAGTTATGATGTCACATGAGAATGATTTTATTAAATATAGTATTTTACAACTACATACATGTATGTTTTATTTGAGGGTCTGGTTAGGGGTCATCCAGCTAAAAGCTGTTACTTACTCATCGTGGTAAACGATGATTATTTCGCTGTTGAACAGATTTTGTATATTTTGATTTTTTAAAGCAAATACGACGTCTTGAAAAATAAGACGCAAACATTTTAAAAATAGTGTACTGAAATAGATAATAATAATCATGAAACCCTGTCCTTATAAAATAACACTCTTCCTGAACAGCATGAGTCCTGAAATAATAAGTACAATTCTGAAAAATTATGAATAATGACCTGAAAAATACTCATGAAAAATTAAAAATGCGTCCTGAAAAATTTAATAATCAACCGAAAAAATGAAGTAATCCTGAAAAATAATTAATTATGTTCTTGAAAAATAATACTCATCCTGAAAAATATAAAACGTACTGATGACTTATAATTTGTGACCTGAAAAAGATAAAACTCATCCTGGAAAGTAAGAGTTATCTGGAAAAAATATAATTTCCTGCAAAATAAATCTATTCATTATGAAAAATTATAATTGGTATCCTGAAAAACGTAATACTCGATTTTAAAAAAATAATACTGATCCTGAAATTTTTTAAATAGTATCCTTAAAAATGATACTGATCCTGAAAATTAAAAATAGTGTCTTTACAAAATAATACCTGTGTATCGTAAAATAAGACGCATATTAATGAATTGTAAATGGTGAATTGAAAAATATAATGCTTATTCTAGAAAATGAGACTTTATACCTGAAATTATATAAATATATATTAGGTCTTTACCTACGAAATTGCCGTTTTGTATGAAAAAATTTAAACGATTTTTTTCTTGTATTTTTTAATTGTATTAATCGAAGTAATCACCCATGCAATCAATGCATCTTTGCCAACGCAGTGGCAGTTTATTGATGCCCTTCTTGAAGAAATCAGCTGGACGGGAGGCAACAAATTCTTCAAAGGCATTTTGTACTGCCTCTCGGGTAAGAAATTTTTTTCCCGCCAAGAAGTTATCCAAATTCTGGAAAAAGTAGAAGTCTGTAGGCGCAAGGTCTGGTGAGTACGGTGGATGATGGAGAGCTTCCAACCCCAGTTCTTGCAACTTGGAGACCGTCTGCTGTGCAGTATGAGGTCGCGCGTTGTCGTGCAGGAGCAGCGGAGACGAGCGATTGACCAATGCTGGTTGGAGATGTGCCAGCTTCTCCATCATTGTGTTCAGTTCTTCACAGTACACATCTGCAGTAATGCTCACCCCGTTTGGCAAGAAGCTGTGATGAATCACACCGGCGCTAGACCACCAAACAGTGACCATCACTTTTCTAGGGGTAAGTTTTCGTTTAGGGCACTGTTTAGGTGCTGAACCAGGATCCAACCAACTTGCTGAGCGCTTGCGGTTGTCAAACAGAATCCATTTTTCGTCGCAGGTAACAAAGCGGTTCAAAATTCCTTCATTTGTGTGTCTGTTGAGCAGTGCAAGGCACGTCTCGACGCGTACTTCGCGCTGGCGATCATTGAGTTCGTGGGGCACCCATTTGTCAAGCTTTTTTACCTTGCCAATTTGACGCAAATGGACCAATATTGTTTTGAAGCTAACGTCGAAAGCTGCTGCTAATTCCGCCGTAGATTGTGTATCATCAGCTTCCACAATCGCCTTTAATTCGTCATTGTCGACCAAAGTCTTCGGACGACCACGAGGTTCATTTTTCAGGTCGAAATTTCCAGAACGGAAGCGAGCAAACCAATAACAGGCGGTGCGTTGGTTTGTAGTGTTAGCTCCGTAAACGTCATTGATGTTGCGTGCCGCTTGTGCCGCGTTGCTGCCACGACGGTACTCATATTCCATAATTACTCGAATTTTTAACGTATCCATGATGACGAAAAAGATTGAAAGGCGATGAAAACGTAACACTAATCAATAAACAAATGACTACTTTTGGAAAAAGAATTCCACGTTTTTAAAATAAAATTAATTTGAAATTAGAATTCTTAGTCAAACAAAAATTATTTTGATTTGAAATGGCCAGTACTGCAGAACGGCAATTTCATAGGTAAAGACCTATTATATTGTCATGGAAAAAATTAGATTCATCCTGGAAAATCATAAATGTTGCCCTGAAAAAGATTATGATGTCATGAAAATAATAAGACTTATCATGAAGCGTTATAACTAGAGGCCTGAAAAAGATACTAGTCATCCAGAAAAATAACAAACGTGGTCCTGAAAAAATAAGACAGATCTTGAAAAATTATACATGATGTCCTAGCAAAATAATACTAATTCTGATAAATTATAAACGGTGCCCTTATTATGAAAATCAAGGCTCATCCTGATAAACTACACATGGAGTCCTGAAATAAAAATTAGCAACCTGAAAATTATGATTGAAAAAAATAATGAAAAACATTAATACTCATCATGAAATGTTATTCATAATCTCCTGAAAAATAAAAGGACTTATGAAAAATTAAAAATGGTGTCCGGAATAAAGTGATAGATATAAAAAAATATAATAAAATATTCATCCTGAAAAAAAATGTTGTCATTACAAAATATTACGCATCCTGAAAAATAAGATGCATACTGATAAATTATCAATGGTAAACAGAAAAAGATAATACTTATGCTGAAAAAAATGCGGTCCTGAAAATTATAAATAATGTCTTAAAATAGTTTTTTTTTTTATATAGAATCCTTTTAAAATAATAAAAATAAAAAAGGGTGTATTTAGAAAATAATACTGATCCTGAAAAAATATACAAAATGTCCTGAAAAACGAAACATTCATCAAGTGCTCTTAAAAAATAATAATCATCCTGAAAAATAATAAATGTGGTCCTGATAAAGTAATACTGATCCTGGAAAATTATGCATGGTGTCCTGACGCAATAATACTCATCTTGAACATTTTTGAATAGAATCCTTCAAATCTCTTTCTGAAAATTAAAAGTGGTGTCCTTGCAAAATTTAACTCGTATCGAAAAATAAGACACATACTGATGAATTATAAATAGGACTTGAAAAGATAATGCTTATCCTGAAAAATTATAGAACAAGTCCTGAATAACTAAAGAGTCATTATAAAAAATTATAAATAGTGTCCTTAAAAAATAAAACTCTTTCTGAAAAATTATACATGATGTGAAAAAATAATACTCAACCTGAAAATTAATAAATGTGTAATCAAAAACTTAAGTGACATAATGAAAAGTTATGAATAGTTTCCTTAAAAATTAATACTCATCCTTATAAATTATATGGTTTCCACATATAACTAATATTGTGTCCTGAAAATAATAAGACTCATCATGAAGCATTATAGTTAAAGGCCTGAAAAAGATAATACTCAGTCTGAAAAAAAAAAATTGTGGTCCTGAAAAAAAGACAGATCCTGAAAAATTGTACATAATGTCTTAACAAAATAATAACCATTCTGAAAAAACATAAGTTGTTTCTTCAAAAAATAGTACTCAACCTGAACAGTTTTTAAAAGAATTCATAAAAAAATATACTAATCCTGAAAAATTATTAATGGTGTCCTTACAAAATAATACTCATCCTGAAAATTATAAAAGGTGTCTTAAAAACATTATACTCTCCCTAGAAAATTAAATATTGTATATTGTAAAAAAATATATAACAATCTGAAAAATTTATAAACGGTTTACTTACGAAATATGTAGAATTACTCGTCAAAATATGTTAAATAACTCTTCCTGAAAAAATTAGACATATTCTGATGAAGCATGAATGATCTGAAAAAGATAATACTCAAACTGAAAAAATTATGATCTGTAAAATATCAAAACAGAGTTATCAAGGAACGAAAATGGTTTTTAAAATTTTATTGAAAATTTATATACTTAATAGGTTATAAGGTCACGCAATGTACGTATTTTAAAATTGGAACTCAAAAATATTTCAACAAAGAAATTAAACTAAAATATTTGAACAAAAAAATAAGAAGCTTTTTGCGTGAAAAAAGAAAAGTGAATTAAAAGGCTATTAAGGAAACAAGCTCAATATGCACACATAAAATAGTTTTATCTTTTGTACTAAAGATCTAAGAAATATATTAACTAGTACAATTAAGTTGGATGCAGGAAGAACAATTGCAAGAATATATTTCGCAAACTTACCTTCAATCTAGGCACTTATTTAATAAGACATCTAACTTTTTGATTTAAGGCAAGTTCTTTTATATTTTCACTAGTAGTTTCTAGATTACCAAAACGTTTTTATTTAATAGTGACTTTACGCATTTGATAACAGATTAAAAAAGACCACGACAAATAAAACGTATCTTCGTGAAGAACCCTGCAACTGGCTTGCATGCATGATGATGAGATTAATATAAATCAAAGATGCGAATGATGTATGTAACAATTGTACTAAGTTGCACTCCGTTATCTCTGCCTACCCCAACAGGGACATGATTTTCTGTATGTAAAAGGCATTCTTTTTAATCTACACTATTATAATGTAATAAATATGTTTTGTAACCGACTTCAATAAGTTGATATTTCATGTATTTATGTATGTTTTAACTACATATACATATGTATGTATAGGTAGGTGTATGTATACTTAAGTATGAATGACAGTAGAATGTAAATTGCATTCAACAATATAAAAATTCTTGCCAACAGTTATCCGAAATCATGTCAAGAGGACGCAAGTCGTCTGTTCCTGTAGATTGTAGAAGAACAAATATTACTATTTAAAAAAAATATGTTGATGACTTGCAGGAAATCAACAATAAATATAACAATCCCGCATTCATGGCAATGTCTCATGAAATCAATGGTAAAATGTCTGCAAAAGCCTTGCATTTATCATTCTTGCGGCATCACCATGCTGTATTTGATAATGTTGTTCATACAAACCATTCACCAGACAGCACAAAGAGCAGTAAATCTGTTGAATTCTTCAACAACGCGGTGAAGAAATCGGTCAATGATATATGATTTACATTTGATATTGATATACATGAATGGCATAAAATTAAACCACTTAGAACCATCAAGCAGCGTGATGATTCAAAGTATTATAGGACTTACTTAACTTTACCCAAATACAAATGGCCGACCATGTTAAAAGAAAATATTAGCTGCATTCGAAATTACCTTGTACTTGGGTGCTAAAGAAAAGCAATATTTCCGCAGAAATTATCATAACTAAAGGTCAATATACTCAGTGCAATGCAGTTATTGATATAAGTATTTCTGAAAGGACTGTCGATATTTATACAGCATCATTTAATGGACCAAATTTTTACCAAGAATATAAACATGAAAAAGTCCAAGCTGAACCCATACAAGAGGTAAAATTTAGCAAAGACGTTAAAATATAGATCGGCTATCGAAGTACACAGAGATTTAGCTTCAAAGTTCATATCAAACGGACCTGTTGACTTAGAAATTTCAGCGCCGCCGGTATTACCCACTATGAGCGCCCTTAGGAAAATTAAGTCCGATGAAAGGATTGGAAAGCAATTTCACAGATGTAGTTTTATCCTTGTTGACTATGTCTCATGATGACAAATTTAAAAGTTTCTTTCGCCAAATAAATGTATATCCAAAATTTGGTGTCCAATTTTGAAGTGAACAACAAGTTGATTTCTACAAAATGTACTGCGAAACAAAAAGTGGTACAACAATAACTATTGATGCTACAGGCTCAATTTTACTCCCAAATGGTTCGACTATTACAAAAAATCTATTTTTATACCAAGGATTAATCACATGTGATGATAAATTTCGATCTGTACCAATTTTTCAGATGATAACTGATTTGCATGGACATGTTTCTATTTCTAATTGGTTAAAAAATTGGAATTTTAGTGTTGATGGGATGAAGCCTCAAGAAAGCCTGTTGTTACAACATTCACTGAATTTAGTTCCACTAAAGCCTACATTGAACATTTATTTCATATATTGAGCGGAAATAAACAAGAAATGCCATCTGTTTTTGTGCGACTCGATACGAGTCACTTCATAAAACTTTGCACAATTTACCTATTATTATTTTCATGGAAGACATGGAAACTAAATTATTTTACATAAGTTGTGTAAGTTATTTAAAGAAATGCGTAGATTTTAATCATTTGAAATATACCATTAGCGATATATTGGACGTATGTCACGCTAAAACGAAATGGTCTAAAAAACAAATCTCGATAACATTTTGAAAAATGAACTCCTGCACCCTTCACCGGATGATAATGAACATACTAAAGTAGTAAATTCGGGAATCGATGAGCATGAACTTAACAACGATTTCTTTTCTTGGTTTGACAATGAAGTTCTTTAAAAAAAACCACAAATAAACTCATGATGGAGAACAAAATCCATTCTATTTGCCAACTATTGTGGCAACACTGCGAAGGATATCATACAAACTTCCATTATGGTCAAATATACTAGTCATCCATTTCAAATCCAACAACATGGGACCATCATCTTGTGGTGTAGAAACAGTTAAGC
This sequence comes from Leucoptera coffeella, assembly GCA_030578115.1. NCBI lineage: Eukaryota > Metazoa > Arthropoda > Insecta > Lepidoptera > Lyonetiidae > Leucoptera > Leucoptera coffeella. The sequence continues at coordinate 185,983 of JAMBLF010000166.1, forward strand.
ATGTTATCTTCAAAACAAAAGCACATAGATATACAGAATAGATGAGTTTATTAAGATATATGCACAATATTTAGAAGGTGACCTTAAGTGGTCAAAAGTACATCTTGAGAATAAATATTACTAATATAGTTGAGAAGACCACAAATCTGAATAATAGGAAAAGTAAATATGCTCAGAAAAAACGCGTCACAACAAAAAGGCCTCTAGTATCAAGGAATTAATGAATTAATACTTACCGAGGATTACGAGCAAGGAAGACGATACAGCCAAAATAATAAAACAAATGAAACACATAAAAAATGGTAACGTATGTTCCACTGTTTAAATTGATTACATACAGGTAAAACTTACAAATACCTGTGGACTGGATTCAGTTTTATTCCTTTTAGCTACGGATATATTTCAAATCGACGCATGAGAGATGAAATTAATTTACTTAGCTCTGAATGTAATAATAATCTAATAACACAGTATCTGAAATGTTTGGCAGGTGAACTGATAAATTTTAATCCGTACCAAATTCGAGCAGATTTGGCCCTTAAGCATTTTATAACAAAGTCAGAACTAAAATCTAATAACCCTCTTATTATAGACTGCCGATGCAATGTCGATAGTTATCTGGAAACGATTCTATCAAATAATTTTTACAGTGCCATATTTACAAGACGCTGTATTAACAGTTCCTGCCTATCCATACCAATTGCAAGAAAGTTTGCTTTCTAGCCACTAAAATTGGACATGCTAGCAATGTTTAGGATCGAGGCATTGGAAGAATCAATTTGTTTTGACGAAAAATGTCAGACTTGCGTTACTTGTGGCTCTGACGTTATAGTTTACTACAAATTTGTCATTACATTATGTAATTATATTTGATTTGAATGGTACTGACAGTAATTACCTACAGGATATCCCGCACACTCTCCGAATAAAATCGAAGGTGTACGAACTAGTAGGAGCAATTGAATTCGTGCCTCCACATTTCCCTGATGGTATCGGCCATCACATTTTCATTTGTGGCAATTTCATATGCTACGATGACAATAAGAAAAAAATTGAAGATGCCTATTAAATCCAATAACATTACATTTACTTGTATTTGCCATATTGAAAAGGGCATGCTTTGATGGATCGGACATGTTATGCGGATGGATGATAGTAGATTGACCAAATGAATTTAATATGTGGATAAAGTGTAAGGGCGGTTGCGTAAGCGGCGACCCAATAAGACATGACAGTCAGATAGAAGCCATATTGATAAAGGCGACGTTAGAAGTACCTATAACCGTCTTATAGGTCTTAGTGAAGTGAATTTTTATTTGATTTGTTTAACTGAATAGATTAATAAATGATTCATCCTAAAGCAAACTTTTATTTTTTATTTAATCTAATCAATTGATGATGATTGGTTTCCTCACCTCCCCGTCAAGTTGTACATATATCACAAGCTCAATTAGTTATATGATGATCGCATTTCGTCATCATCAATGCTTTACATACCAAAGACTCGCACTATAACTTTTTATTTGCGATAATCCTTTAATACGATTACCGATTTATTTCGGTTAACAGTTTGTTTCGGTTAACCGTCTAGGGTGTTATCGTTTGAATGAGTTTTCCGAACACTGATTGTCACCCTATTTCTTGTTGTAAAGAACGAAAATTGAAAATCTTTTTTCTTAAACAATTAAAATCTTTTCATTTTCTTCAGATATGGATTTTTGCACATTTTTTTCACTAAATGATACAATGTTGAGTTTTGTCGTATCTTTCGTAGTTAAAGAGTTATAAAATAAGTAACAAAAAAGAAATGACAGATTGAGGGCCCGAATATTACCGAGGTCATAACTTCGAAACCCGGAGAGGTACTGACCCGTTCTTGCTTTCACATTTTTCACTATTTATTATGTAATACATAGGTAAAGAAGCATTTGCTGTACGAAAAGGGTTATTATCACAAATTTTGATTGTAAATGATTGATGATCATTTTAGTCGTAAGGACTTTTTCTTAATGCCCATAGTCGCCTGGTCTAAATCCTCCTCTATGTGAGAATTGATGGCCCAACTTTTTAGGCTTTTACTCCCTTAATTGACATTCACAAAATCAGATTCTAAGTTGCACAATTGTTTTGGAATGTTTACTAAATCCTAGCAAATTTACAAAGAGATTGACGGAGTGGCCCTCACACCACACACACACTTATCATACAAAGTGGAAATTGTAGAAAGACATTTCATAGCAAACCATTTTAGCTGGTTGGAATTTTAAGTTCGCAGCATTATCTTTTCTTGTGTAGGATGTTAGTTTCAATTTGATTGTAATTTTATCTACTTATGTACGAGTATTTGAATAATGTTTTTTAAAGTTGATGCATATATCTATTTGAGCTGTACACTGACGACAATGTCCTTTCAGACTAATATATTTGTGCTGTAATTATTAAAAAAATTTAAAAATTTAAATCCATGTATAGGAAGTAAATTTTAGATTTCGCCAATTTTATTATTTACTCGTGCCAGTCCATTTTTATTTTAATACTTTAGTATTTTCGAAAAAGAATTCTTATACATGTGTATTTTTAAACAACATCAATCTACATGATAGGCGAATATTTTACTCTGACCAATGTCTTGAACTTTTTCATGTTTAGAAACAGTCATAAGTGAGCCACTTGAACTCTCTATATCCTCTGATGAAGTAGTAATATCATCATCTACCGATATACCTTTCGGGCGTTTCATGTTTTATGTCTGTAACTTCATTTTGGTGGTTTCATTACTTGTTGGTGTCATTTTGGCATGTAGCCCTTTGTCCATAAGTGAGAAGATAGGGTCATTATATTTAGCATTAGGTTACATATTATTATAACTTTTGGAATTTAAAAGACTCTTGATAACTTTAAACAAAAAAAAACTAGTTATGTACAAATTTAACCAAAAAAAAACTTTACAAAAAAAAAACTTAAATCTAACAAACAGTAAATATTTACACAGCGCTACTAGAGATCCCGCCACATAAGCTGGCAGTAGCCAAACTTGGAACTAAATTTGACGTTTCCGCAATTGCGTGTTATTTTGTATGAAAGGTAAATTTAGTATTACCAGCGTTGTGTTTTTTGCCCACTCTTTGTAATTTTTATGTTTGTTAAGGGTGATTATAATAAATTGATTTCCGGAGTTTCTTGTTAGTTCTTCTCCAAGCTAGGGTCTCCGCTGATCTAACCTCGGTAAAAAATATGTAAAGACAATGCTCAGTGCCATGTTTGAAATAGTTTTTTTTAATTTATACTTAGATCATAGGATAACTTTCAAAGAGAGCTTGTGATATTTATAATTTTGAATATATTATGGCAGATGGAGGCGTCGCCGCAGTTGCATAATTCACTGTTGCCAGTAAACACGCCAAAACTAGCAATCGCTGTGCCATACGGCTCGATACATTATAGGTTCCATTGTAACGGTCTTTGGTTGCAGAGCTATAAACTCAAATAAAACAAATTAATATATCAAAGTCAAAAGTCAAAATATTTTTAGACCGTTACAAATGAAACCTATAATGTATCGAGCCGTATGGCACAGTGAGTGCTAGTTTTGGCGTGTTTACTGGTAACACTGAATTACGCGACTGTGGCGACGCCCCCAACTGCCAATTTATATGGCGGGATCTCTAGTGTACCGAATTTAGCACCCAGAAGCAAAAGCCCCCAGCACACTAGCAGCGTTGCCCCGCTGGATTTCCAACGACAACCTCTGGGCCAAAAATTCCCCGGAGCGTCTATCCAGACCAGCATTAGGTTACTGTAAATATTTAGTATATTTTCGAAATAAATAACCTAATATTTTTTGTTTCTAATTGCGGTATTCCACCTTTTGTTTTCATATTTATACAATCTGCATACACTCTTTAAAATATTGCACATAGTAAATGTGATTTTAATTGCTGTTGTTATTAACTCCATTGGTATAATTGTCTCTTAAACGACTAGGCTGCTCAAAAAACTCTTTTGCGAATCAGTTTAGTTACAAAGAGCCATGACTTATGCCTCATTAGAATTGTTATTAAAGTTGAATTTTATTTTCAACTAAGGGGCTTTTGTCTCCTTTTATTTTTTTCTTCAGTATGGCATATCTAAAAATAATTATTGTTTCAATTGACTTTTTCTTGTTTAAAGTTCTGTTTCTGGCAAATCGGTGTCCTAATTTTAATGTAATGTCCTATTTTAAGTGTCCATTATCTAGCAATAAATAAAATAAAAATCAAATGAGTGTATAGTTACTAATTAAAAACTTTGCCAACACCAAATGACAATAAACGCGTATTTTCTATGAAATTGGAAAAACCTTTATTTTTTTCTGTTGATGCTGTTCTGACATGTCGTAGAAGTATTTTCTTTTCGGAATAATATTTTCGTATGTGTCGTCTTGTTTCGTTCGTTGGATCCACGATTTCCCAGGCCACCCTGCATGTATATGAATGAGTATATGACTACTATTCGGCGTCGCTCATCCAGTACTCGATTTTGCCAAAATTGACGCTGCTCACTTAAACCACCAAATACCAGTACAATTTGAATTTAATGTAATACCCCATACAATCGAATTTGGGGAGTATTATAAATTATCATTGTCGACTTGAAAATAATATTTATTAAAAATTTTTATTTTGGTCTCGTGTTAACTGGGACGTGAAAAGAGTGCTAGCTGGATGCCATTCTTCCCGTAGGATGCGACTAAGGGGCGAGGGTATAGAAACGATTGGACGATTGGATTGGGCTAGCAACTTGTTAATATTGTTCCATATAACACTCGAATATTCATGTAAATCAGGGACCAAGAAGATATTTTCATGTATCTAAGGTCCTGTCCATGCCGAAAGGAATTAAAGGACGTGAAAGTATGTATATATGTACACTGGTAAGCATTCGATCTTCACTGCCGGGCAGGGGCTAATGTATTAAATATAGAAGTTCTAAGAGAAAACTCATTTAATGTAACAAAAGCAATTAGTTATAGTTAAACCCAATCACAAAGCCACGTACAAAAGGAAGCTTTATATGAAATAAGGAACGAATATTAGAAATTCTAGTCCCTTGCTATGTGACCATTGCATGCTCTGAGTTGCAAGTTATGCTCCAAAGTACGTGATTCACATTTTACCTATTCTAGCTAACACTAGGGATTCTTGGTTCCTATTTGTGTAGTTATAATATTTAGGATGCTATTGCACCAATTGAACTACCATTTTATATGTACATGTATTTCAGATTACTATATACTTGACATACATTGAATAAAGGTATATAAATACTTATTTACTTATGCAAATAAAATCAATATCTATCTATTATAAAACATGTCCTAGTCTGGAAATACATCGACAAGAAACAAATGTATTCCATAATTGAACTGTGACTTACACGTATGAGACGAACATAAATAACATATACATTCGCGTTCTTTTATCCTTAAAGGGAAGAACAACCTCGGAGACTTTATATCTCCTTTTGGTTATCCTATCGTATTCTAATCCTAATACTGGTAAACGTTTTCAAACCCACAGCCATGTAGATTCTATTTACCTCAAGTATCTAAGTCGATTTTATTTTTCGTTCTAGTCCTAGTCTAGCGCGAGACTATGTGACGAAATATGTCAAAATTTACGAGCCAATATAGTATCGATTACAAGTAAGTGTTTCCCAAACTTTATTACGAGTGTAACACTAAACTGCTTTGTATCGAAAATTTGCAATAAAATGTCAGCGTTTATATATGGGGTTACTTTACGGTAACATTACAGTAACAAGGTTTCTCGTGAAATATATAAAACTTGCTACGGCGTCAGTGAACATACAAACATATTTTATGTCGCAACTGCTTTTAAAGAATCCAATTTTCCCTATCCAAGCAAACCATGGTTCATACAGTTTGCATTAAATATCCTTAGGTTGCGATTTTTAATATGACTTTTCTTTAGTACCTAAGCATATTGTAAGTCTTGTGTCATACATCTTTGTGATGTAATTTTTCGAAGACTACCTACCGTTATTTTTATCTATTTCTATCAATTATCTCTTTTTCAAAACATATTTTAATCGATTATAGCTTTCAGAGTTATGATGGTATTAATATGAAATATTAGTGTCCGATTGCAACTATATCGCCCATAACATTCCAACATTATAATAGGTATGAAAGACAAGTAGTGCCAAAGAGTAGTAGTTAGCAATCCATTTTAATTTTCAGACCAGTGCGAGACATTCTTTTTACCACAGACCTCTATAACCTAGATACCGCAAGTGTACGTACTTTGCGTGTCAAAAGGTTGATCAATGATCAACCTTTTGACGGCGGTCATTTATTTCCGTCCCTACCGTCATCGTTGACGAACGTGAAGCGCTCCTCAGAAAAATGCCTAGTTGTGCCGTAATATCTTGTAAAAATGATTCAAGAAAAGTAAGCCGAGATCATGGAAATATTTCTTTTCACCGGTAAGTAAATTTGTTATTTAATTGTGCGTATTTTATTTATAAATCAATTATTTTATCTTATTTGTGTCTATTACTATGTAAACCACCAAAATACATGTAAATGTGTGCATACTACGTGTTCAAATTACATTGCTGCATTTAGTTCCAAAGGTGTTGTATCAGTTCATATAAAGCAAGCAGTGAACACGGAATCGATCGATACTTTCAGTGGTAGTTGCGCTTCGTGGTACAGAGGTTATTTTCATTTATCTTACCAAATAGGCAAATAGTGTTGTGCACATGCATCGATTCCAGTTATGGTTGTCGATTCGAATCGATTTCAAAACTACAAATAGGTACTCTAACTGATTAAAATTATAAGAAAATTATGTTTGTAAAATTTGTTCATGTTGTATTTATGTGTTAAGAATTAGAATAACGTAAAGTAAATTTTCATTACAGGTTTCCAAGCGACCCCTATATTAAAGAAAGGTGGATTGATGCTGATGATGATTAATAAAGGCGGTAGCAAATAAATATATTGATATTCGGTTTCATTATTTAACCAAACACATAAAATCTTCAGTAACCAAAAGACAATTATACAATAAGCTTATTTTATTTCAGGGAGATTAATTAGAGATATTCTGTTTTACGAAGTCCGTTTGAATATGAATGTGTGCCGGCATGCACGTGTACCTATACATTGTTTAGTGTAGGTAGGTGCCAACGATCCCCACCTTAACGCATACAATCGAACTACTTGTATACACAACTACAACCAAAGTTAAACGGACTTCGTGAAATATAATATCTGTAAATAGTATTTATTATAAGTAATAAAACGACGATTTGATTTAAATTTTTATTATGTTTTTTGGTCAAAAGAATAATTAAATAAGTCTCATTAATTAGATAAGTCACTTGTGTATACCACTAAGCCAATCATATACCTACTTAATAGTAGCTTTAGATTAACTTAAAACTATATTATATAACATAACAATATCTTACATGAATAAACTTTTCATAATCACATTTGAAGTTTTATTTGGCACCAATAATTTGTAAGTACTATTATGCGTCGCACTCCGTTGCATCGTTTTGATGCGCGAGTATTTTCCCATCACTAAATCGCCGCTGTGACGTCATAATACCTACGCATATTTCGGCACGCGCGGTTTTCATAGAAATTAGTGCATTTGCGGCATCTAGGGTTATAGAGGTCTGTGCTTTTTACAATATATGACATGTACATATACAATGTTAAAAGTGGTAAACTAAAATAATAATTCCGCTTTTTTAATATTGATATAATTTCTATAAACACTTGATTAGGGTTGCGCTTATGTTCAAAATAACCTGTCAAATTTTAATCTCATTTTTATTTCAGGGCTTAATGTGACATGGGTATGCCTGAAGTTAGAATGTTCCAAAATAAAATTAGACGTGGAGTAAAAATTCAGGGTTGCTTATTAAAATGCCTTCATGGGAATTCCAGATACTGACAGCGAGCCTTGCTTGAATTTCTCTTGGGCTTAATAATTTGTAAACCTGGGTTTTTGTTTTACTTGAGGGTATTAACAAATTTCATACATCAGTAAACAGGTATATTGTAATTATAGCATAATTGGAAAGTGCACCTTTAGTGTTATTATGTAAGAATTATAAAGGCACGCAATGTGTCTGCTTTATTCAATTGTTTTCAGTCGTTTTTATTTTCTTCATTTAATAATTTTACATTCCAATTATAAAATACGTACAGTGTGTGACCTTATTTATAACACTATAAGTGTAAAGGAAAATTTTATGTTGGTTCTTTAGGTATATTCTGAACTTGAATAAGGAGCTCTGTATATACGTCGACCTGTTTACTCGATACAAACACGCTAAGTAAATAAAATTGCATCTGACCTCTGGCGCACTCATCCTCATATCGTTACCATGATAGCACATTCAGCTAGGAGGAACATGCAACACATCGTGGCAGTTGATGTATCTTTGTCTTGTATATTATTCATTTGATGGGATGTAATACATACTCAGCTTATTCAATATGACGAGACACGTGCCTATTTCTCGGTATTAGTAATAAATAGTCAACAAATACTGGCAGGACATATCCTCGATAAAAAGAAGGATTTGCCTAATTAATGATTATCATAATTTAGGAGAATCAAGCTCACTCATACTCTTACTTCAACGATAAAGATTGCTGCCGTATTGTTCATATATTACCTTTGCAAAATGATATTTAGGCTAACAGTGTTTGTTAGGTCTGAGACCTGTCTGTTATTTTCATCACGTGAATACTTATTATGCAAGGAACTACCATCAAGAGCATGGCAGTAATCAACTTAATGTCGGGTGTTAGGGTCATTACTCAGCGTAGACTAGGTTTATTATTACATGTCTGCGTCTTTTATATATTCGATAATGCTCCATGAATTGAATTTTCAGTATGTAAAACATTACCTATGCTGAAAGTGAAGATTAAGAGATTTATTTGAAATAACCATTAATATACCTACTAAATAGCTGATTTATTCTTATAAACATCAAATAAAACTATCCTCAATTCATTCACTTCAAGAAATGATAAATTACGTTCGTTCTCATATTATGTTATCTTATTTCATAAGAACACTTTTGCTTCTTCTTTGTTTTATTTCAAATATAAAGGTAGACTAACGTGACTTTATTATATATTATAGTCTTAATATTTAACATAAATAATTGGTATTGGTATAAGGTCACGCAAGGTGTCCTATTCTATCAATTGTTTTCAGTTTATTATTAGAATACATTTTCCTATTCCAATTTTAAAATACGTACATTGCGTGACCTTATACTAATTATTATTTAATATAAATAATTATAACCTGTTATTAGAAAAAGTATGTTCGTCGTGTCTTTAGGTATTTTGAACCTGACTTTGCCTAAATGTAACTCTTGCTTACTCGATAGAAACACGCTGAGCAAATAAATTGCATCTGACCTCTGGCGCACTCATCCCGATATCGTTACCAGGAGAGCACATTCCATTAGGAGAAACATGCATCACGACTTAGCAGGCGATGTATTTTTATTTGCTTGTATCTACTATTACATTTATTCACTTTATTTTAAACGTTAAGAAGTACATGTATACACACACATTACAATCATTTTCCTAACCAGGGGGTAGACAGAGAACATGGACGCTCATTTGTCTGGATACAAGAAGTATATACTTACAACATCCTTACTTATTACAGCCATCATCCTTTGTGGGCTTAGCAGAGGTTCATATCCATTTCTTGATTTGCGAAATTAGTTTTAGCTGTCACCTAATTCTCTTTTCAAGAGAAAGTCAGTACCTACTTAAAATGGTAGGTAAGTATAAAGTGGCTCTAATTTTACATATTGTTAGTTTAATTTATGGAAGTCTATAATTCCGTCACATTATATTAAAATAAAATATTCTACGCTAAAAATACCACGAAGCATATTTTAACACCACACCTTTGTCATTTCATGTAATAAATCATCTATGCAAAATTTAAAGAACACTGCACGAATTACGCAATATTAAAAGCATAAAAATCCCAGTATTATTTTAACCAATTAAAGCTGTTCATTCGGCGTGATAACTTAATTTAGTAAACGCGGCAGCTGTTTCGGTTCGGTCATGAGAAATGGAAATTAACTTTTTCCGTTATTAACATGGCTGTAGTAAAAAATAAACACATTTTTGATGAAAAAGGCACGCCTCGGGTAAACCTTGATGGAATGAACGAAAAGAATTCTTGTAAATTGCTTGTAATATATTCTACGCATATTCTGTATTTTCTATTTGCTTACTATTAACTAGGGTATATACTGTAATAGCACGCTTGCCCAGTCATAAGTATAAGTAGCCGTTTTTCCAGCATGAAATAAGATGCGACTAAGGGACTAGAGGTAATAGATATCTATAATTAGTTTAGTTAATGTTCTTATAACTCATCATCAATATGCAATATTTATGTGTTCTTATATTTAAAAACTTGCATCGAATTACATACAGCAAATTATGTCTTCGGGACATTGTTAATCTCTGAATGGATTAAGACGTGAGTATAAAAGTGATATTTTAAAGAGGGGTAAAATAAAATAGGTTTGTATTTCAAAACTAGATTTAACCGCTTAGAGTTGTGATATGTAGTCGTACTAAATTATTCTAAAACTGGCATATTAACACTTAAATTCATTCATTTTAGTATACCAACTGGGCTGTTATACTTCCAATATCGCCATTGAATAACTTAAAGTACCCATGAGGTTGGTTGGTATGGTTATTGGGTGTGATTAAAGCATGAGAGACAGGATCGCTTCAGGTGGTGATCGATAGTCTGCTTATCTCGTTACGTTCATAGAGGGGTAAATGTATGTGGCTTATGTATTCAAACTGACTTCCTTATATTTAAATTAGGGATGTATATCATGTTGGTAAACTCGTTGTTATTTAGCTAAAACCGCGAGCCTGTAACTAAAGTAATTTATTTCGCTCTCGTTGAAAACAGGCCATTAATCCTCTTTAACTAATGGAATTTTTATTTATTGCTGTTACAAAATACTCACGCGGGGCAGTTAATATGTTAACTCTGTGTTTAAATTGCGAATGGGTGAATATATATAACGTCAATGTACGATGTAGTTCAGTCGTTAAGATCTTGATCAATCGGTTCATGGTTCAAATCCCCTATTAAGTTTTTGTAATTCTAGTTCATTTTCAGACTTACGATTATGGAAAACATCATGAGGTCAGTACTAATAAATATTGATACGGCTTACCAGCGATCTCAGTGAGTCCTGACTTTTTGGTTAACGAGTGGGCTATATAATGAATTCTATGCACGACATTTAAAATTATAGAGATGTAATTTGTTAAATTAAACACACATATTATGTACATACATTTATTTGAATCTAATTGAATGACGCATAAAAACACGCACAATATCGTTTGAATTCCTAACTGGCATAAATACACATCAAATACACAAATCAAAACATATTCACCTAAATATCTAGTAAATTCAACACAATTATATAATTTATCTCGTACAACACACGTAACAAAGTGAACAATATAATTCGACATTTGATTAAAGAAGAATTTGCAGAATTATACCTTTCACGTAAATATATTTTTTTCGTAAAAATCAATGAAGATTTGGTATACCTCTGGACCGGATTTTAAGAGGATTTCAAGCAGATATGTTTCTCTAAGAACAAATTCTTTTAAAATGTGATCTTAACGTCATTGTTAATCTAAGTTCATAGGAAATTTTATAACATTGATATCTACTGCTGAAGATAAAATTCTAATCATGACTACTAAGAATATTGATAGGTTTTCATAAGATTCTTGAGTATGTGAACACACTTCTTAATTTAAACTTTATCGAAGCATAGGTTAAGGTATTAAGTTCAACTACTAAGTATGTCGTAAATAGTTTAATCATTATGTGAGAGAATATCTTTGAAAAGTTCATTACTAGTCAACATTTATTTATCTCGTGTCTTATATTAATATTCAGGCCTTAAGGCTTTACATGTAGTAATTAATTAAAAATTAAATACAGTCATTATCAGTGCACGTTAAATGTACTTTTAAAATATATATAAACCAAAGAATCACCTAAATTAAACCATGTTTACAATCTCCTCAATTCTCAAATATATAAATTTTAACATTCGTGTGTATTCATTATTATAAGAATGATCAAATTATCATACTTCATAGTGCTCATACATAGAAGAACAGGATAAGCCTCTCAACATCATAGACTGTGAAAATTAAATACCATTTCTTGTCGCACATCTCAAACAGCCGCAAGATTTGCATATATATCTGGAGCTACGCCAACAATCAAGTTAAAAGTTTATTATTCAAGTGCCAACCGAACCCAGAACTTTTATTAGAAGGCGGTTTTTCCGAATATGAAGTTGCCGGGGGCGTTGCGGTCTTCGGTGGAGAAATACTCTTTCCATAGCTCCTGGAATTCCTCCCAAGAGACACTGGGTTTACCCTGTGACATAGAGTAATATGTTAGTACTGAATTTAATGTTTACAGTAATAGAAAATAGGGACTGTGATACGTAACGCTCATGGTGAATAGTGAATAGTGAAGAATTTGCAAGCTCATACCTCGTAACAATTGAAAAATATTTTTATGATATTCGCCTGTTCAATCACATAAGATCTATTCACGTCACGATTAAACGGCGTTTATTAATTAATATGTATATTAGAACTTTTTTTATGATACATACGATTAAATTGTCTGTTATCCTTAGCCATATTAAATAGGTATTTACATCCTTCGAAATTTCTACAGAGCTTGAGATGATAGCTATAAAAAAAAAACTTCTTTCCACTACGACAATAGTTAGCTACAATTCCCTAAACACTTTTTTTTCTCGTGGATAGCATTTTGGTTTTACAGTTACACTGTAATTTTTTAATGTACATCTTCTCTTTACTACATACCTATATAAAAAAGGTAATGATAAAAATGGTAATGCAAAATAAAGGTAATGAGATATCTTTATTAATTTATCGTTATATGACCCGGTCTCTCATAGTAAATAAATAACTACATAAAGAAAAAGAAATCCTTCCTTACAACACCCACCTTAGACATCTTATTAAAGGCAACCGCACACTCCTGAGGGCTGGTGCCATAGGAGGAGCAGACCTGGGTGAACTCGTCACAGTCGATGGAACCGTCAGCACTGGCGTCTTCCAGCTCAAACATGAACTGGCTGTACAGCTGTTGCCATTGCAACGCCGCGGACGGGTTACGGGCATATTCGTCCCACATTGAGATCCATTCTTCCACTGACACCTGGGAAGGCGGGAGACAGCTGATTATGTTTGTTTAGAGTACCCGCCACATACGGTGGCAGTAGCCAAACTTGGAACTAAATTTGACGTTTCCGCAATTGCGTGTTATTTTGTATGAAAGGTAAATTTAGTATTACCAGCGTTGTGTTTTTTGCCCACTCTTTGTAATTTTTATGTTTGTTAAGGGTGATTATAATAAATTGATTTCCGGAGTTTCTTGTTAGTTCTTCTCCAAGCTAGGGTCTCCGCTAATCTAACCTCGGTAAAAAATATGTAAAGACAATGCTCAGTGCCATGTTTGAAATAGTTTTTTTAATTTATACTTAGATCATAAGATAACATTCAAAGAGAGCTTGTGATAGGGCCTATTTTAAATAAACATATTTTGACTTAGATATATTAATTTGTTTTATTTGAGTTTATAGCTCTGCAACCAAAGATCGTTACAAATGAAACCTCAATATAATGTATCGAGCCGTATGGCACAGTGAGTGCTAGTTTTGGCGTGTTTACTGGCAACACTGGATTACGCGACTGTGGCGACGCCTCCAACTGCCACCGTATGTGGCGGGTACTCTACGTTATTCAATATCTTGCAACGTGACCAAAAGGCGGGAGACAGCTGATCATGTTTGTTTACGGTACTCAATATCTCTCAATATGACCAAAAAACTTATAGACACTTGTGTTTCTGTAAACAGACTGGGTTTTGAGCACAGATATCTTCCTTTTTTCCTCATGGTATAAGAGTAAAAATAGATAAGAGTATTATATGTTCATAATCTATGCCATGTGTAATTTACGAGTAACTTAGGCATTTTATAGGATTGCATATGAATCTAATATACTCGTAGCTATAACATTATTTTTAAGTCGTCCTAATGTCCCTAATATCTTTTACCAAAGATACTACCTCTAATATATTTACAAAGAGACAACAATCAGACGGCTATAGAGGATTCCCATTCAATATGCGTACTCGATCGAGACACGAGATGTTGCGTGACCGTGGAAGAAAGAACCTTTCAATATCAGCCGCCGAGATATATGGCGAGCGCTGTGGCCGAATACAAATGAATCCAGCGCTTTAAGGGTAAACGAAGTCTACGTTTTATAATACAATATGCAATATTAAATAAGTGGTAATATGGCTATTAATTGGTAAAAGGGTAGCAATTTGCAAATCGTGTATTAACTACTCTGCAATTATGGATACGTGTTTATGAGACTGTGCAAGGGACAAGTAGTGTAGTGAAATTTAATCTTGAAAACCAGTGATTTATTGCGATAGTTACTTAAAGTTTCTGTTCTAGGGTCTAGCTATCTATAGTTCTAGTATAATGACACCTTGCAATACATACTTTTACTATTATCTTTCTTTAATCTAACCTTTCGTAACCGATTTTTGAATTATATTACACTCATGATCTATAATAATCCAACACAACATTATCCATTCTTCTATACTCGTAATACCTTTCATTTCGTTTTACTATCACACACCTCCATAACAAATATATATTGAATAAATTAATCCATGCTCTTTCCACTGCCTCATTAAAATAAGGTCACGAAAATGTTTGTTCATTTCCAACGAAGGTCAGAGTTGTGCAGGAGTGAATTAAGCCACTCTGACACGGTCGCAAATTGACATGACACGGCTAAAAGGTCCCCTGTTAATACAGGCGTAAATAAAAATTAAGCATGCCATTTTTAACACACATATGAATGTACATACATTGTACAATACAACATTCTTTATCAAAGGCTTCACAACACCAATTGTAATTTAAGCGATGAGATATTAAGGTTTTATCCACTCCGAAAGCGAAATGAGGACGAGAAGTTGTGTATATGTACTTAGTCTAAATAAAAGTAAAATTCGGTTTTTATTTTATACCTTTATCTCTTTCCGCTTAGGTGGTTAGTGACGCTAACCACCTATTATTTCCTTGTTTTAAGATAAATAACGACATCTGTGATTCATAATTGGTTTTAATATTGATTATTGTCTCTTTTTATGTAGAAATATCACTAGTTGTCAAATTTAGTGTTTAGACAAGTTTTGAAATTTTCGATGATAAAACGGTTGTCGACGTGTTTTTGAAAGTGCTGGAATAGAATATTCATAAAAAAGGTAAGAGCGATATTTATTATTTGATGCATATGTTATTTTATCCCTTTTTATGTATTTGACAGATAGCATTATGTTTTTGTTTGATAGCTTTACTAATTTTGGCAATATTTATGAATATTAGTGGTGGTCAACTACGCTAACCACCGTGACTCATGTAGGATTAGATTTACTTACTTTTCGTTGACTGCAAGATGACACGAGAATGAGTTTCTATTGAGGGTTTTTTATGTTTTTAGTTCTGTTTTCTGTTTTTTATGTTATATATTGATTTTTCAGAATGTATCGACCTCTGAAGAATAAGGATGTTGGGAATTGTCTGTGGGAATATTTATTTTTGGGATCTGCGAGGTGAGGTGAATTCTGATGATGAAGATAAAAATGTATATTCTGGTTTCCCGACGGCAGTACCAATGATGGTGGAGGGTCTGGCAGATAACCAAGGCTCCCATGATGAGAAATTTGACGGCGAGTATAACATACATACAAGCAAGTAGGTATTGCTGCTCAGGATATCTCTGTGATCTCTAAGAGCTCACCGGTGGCATCATCACAGTGGAGGATTACCTTCTCTCTTGTAAATAGTTATATTATTTATAATGAGTTACTTAATCAAAGATCAGATGAGGAAAAAATGGCAATGAAGGAGTTTAGACGACCGATTTACCAAGGACTATTGGCGCCGTGATACGTGAACAAACCAAGGAGAGCAAGTTCCTTGCATAGCAATAGTCCTGGTCCAAGATCGCCAGTCCTAATAGCTATAAAACCATACTTAGTTTATGGTTTATGTACCTGCCTAAATTAGAAAAGATCAGCAACCAATTAGGGCCACATCCAGAAGATGTTCTGTCTGTAGCACCAAAAGATCTCTATTGTACACAGTATGGCAATGCCGAAAATGTCTTATTCCACTCTATCTTCACAAAGAAAAGTTGTTTTTATCAGTATTTCAATACTAATTAAGTATTTCATTATTATATTACAGTTATACATTAATTATTTTCTCGAATTCTCAAAATAAATAATGATATTAATTTGACCATTTTTCAATATTTTTGCACCCTTCAAGTCACGGTGGTTATCTATGGTAACCACCCTATACCTCAAAAGCCTTAAGGTATATGTATATAATTTTTGCTTGGGCTTCCTATTTGAACCCCTAATATACTAATTAAAAAATTATAATTACTAAATAGCGTCACATTAAAAAGTGTGACAGAAAGAGTTATGTATACATATGCAGATATTATAATAGATGAACGAATTTTTTATACGCTGCTATTTATATAATTATTTTTGTCCTGTACTGTTCTATTATAATATTTGATTAGACTTAAAGTATCTAACCAGAGGAGCTAGTAAAACACCTCTAAAGACAGCTTTTTTCAACTGTTGAAATTATAGGGAAAAAAAAAGGAAATTGAAATTATATATTTATCAGGTATCTTAAAACTCTTAACACGCAAATACATATATTTTAATACCCTAAAACAGCGTAAAAGTGACAAATAGTTCTTAATATTTCTTTCACTTTTTCATTTTCCATCCTTTCAAGGATTACATATACGAGTGGGTAGGTATCTATTTATCTATTGTACCTTTTCACCACTTTTGTGTGTGTGTGTCACCAAAACATTTGTAACCTTTGACTAAGGAAGTAATGTGTTGAAATGTGCTTTTGAAAGGAGGTGGTGACTTTTTATTTTCACCTCCTTTCAGGTTCAAAGTGCTGAGTCATGCTTCCGTAATTACTTTTCGTGAAGGTCATACACTGCTGGTTGGGGAGTAAAAATGTTATGTAACCAGCTGGCTATTTTCAGCAGTACAATGATTATTTCATTGTTTTTCATATTATCAATTTATTAACTAGCTGCATGACAATTCTACATACATACATACATACACATCATGCCTGATTCCCTGTAGATGAGTAGGCAGAGATCGCGGATCCCCATTTGTCCCTGTCCTGGCAGAACACTTTCGCTTCATTGACACTCATACATCTTCTCATACACTCGGCGGTTACAGGTGCTCCTAACGTTACCCTTTTTCAATATATATCAATATACAATTCTATCTCGCTGGTATTCTATACAATGTGATTAAATTATATGAAGTATATGATATTTACCGTAACTAATTAAACAATGACATGTATAATTACTAAGGGATTCATTTTTAGGTCATACATTAGCATTATTCAGTAATTATGGACTTCAATACTTGAAATTGTAATACAATTTGTCTTGTTCTTCCCAAATTAGGCATTTAATTTATGTAGAAATCTATATGTTAAACAAATTTTTTTTATACGAATATTATCACAACTCTAACATTGTAGGGTATCTTATCTTAAACTTGACACCATTGTTTTTTTTTTGTTAGTTGCTTAAATACCTTGGCCAGAATTAACAAAATAGTTCCCAACCTCTTTCTCCCAGTCAGACATCAATCACAATGTCACCATACTAGAATGTTTTGGTACATTAGCATTTCCACGCGAAAGGTACGGGCCATCGTAAAGGGAAGCATTTCGTTCATGTTCCATAAATATTCAATGTGGCTCAGAGGCGTTTTCCCCTCAGGGATACAAAGGCCTTTACACGCGATCATAACGATCGTTCACTTTTATTATTCTTGAGCTTGTGTTGTACCTCTGACGGAGATTAGATTGTCTAATTTAAATTTAATTCGTTTAGTGTAAACGCGGTTTTAACGTACCTTTTTTTGAATCGCAAATAATTATGAAAAGACATGACGTGGGATGACCTTGAGTTTATAGTTGACCAGTTTGTATGTCATAAACCATATCATAAATAAAGTAATACACGATATTAAAAAGGCGTGTTTTATTTCTAACCCATGCACTTCTACATGGTATAGATACATAAGTATTCTCAAAATACGTATCGGTCGATGCAAAGCTTGACTTTTGATTTCAATATTTTCACTTAGTGACTATAACCAATGTATTGCTTAAGATTCAGTTACTTAGGTAGAATTCAAACGCAGTACTCTTTATAAAGACCTCAACCCAGAGTTTCTTGTTGGTTCTTCTCCGAGCCAGGGCTTCCGAACCAACGGTAGAATGCTAAGAGACAACCAGTGTCAGGCAAATGTTTTGACTTTCAATGAATGTATTATACTTGTACTTATGTTGAAACTGTACTTGTTGAATAAAAACATTTGACTTTGAAACAAATTATAAAAGTTCGAAATTACTTTCTGTGGTCACATACCTGTCCATCCCTGTTGGAGTCAGCTCGTTTCCGCAGTCCATCCCAGATCTTGATCATGGTCTCATGAGTCTCCGTATGCTTCTGATCTCCAGGGTTCCAGCCGCGCATGCTGCAGATTTTCTGGTTACAAATGTACAGGCTTAGTACAGGTCAGTGGAATGAAATGTATAGGATTTAATAATAATAATATTTGGACACACGAAAGGGCTAGTTCAATTGGTGTAATAATGTCCAATTATTATTATTATTATTATAATATTACACCAATTGAACTAGCCCCTTGGTAAGTATATTTATGACTTGTGTAAAGGGTACTACTATTTATGTATTTTAGAAATGTATTTAAGAAATATATAGATGAATACATATATAGCATATATAAACAACAACCAGACTGGAAAGCAGAAGAAAAGCGTAATTCTTAACTCTGCCTCCACCGGGAATCGAGCCCGGGACCTCACGATTAGCGTTCAGGCGTCTAACCGATCGCGCCACGGAGGTTGTCAAATAACCTTATGATTGTACATGTTTAGATAGATGGATACCCCTTTTCTTCTACCTAACCACCTGTAGGGAAACAGGCGTTATGTGTATGTATGTATGTATGCAGTGACGAAATCTAAGTTTTAATTATACTTAGAATGGGTCAGTGTGTGAAAATGTCGACGCGGTTAGCACCTGTCATATTAAATAGAACGACATTGGGTTGATATATGTAATGGCATATAATTATGCAGAGTAAGATACAAGATTATGTTCCACTCAAAGTAACAGTTATATAGTTATATCTATTTCAAATAACCTGTCACATTGAGTACTAACTATTCGGTTAACACGTGGGTTCGAGGTGGCCATAGAATTACTACCTTCGCAATTGCGGAGATGGACACCTGAACCTCTGACTACCAAGGGTTAATGGTCGTGAACGCGTACTTACGTACTATTTCAAATAATAGATGTTTCCTCTCACCGTTGTAACTGATGCATTAACGATATTCGCTTCAAAACTTCGCGTAAATTTAGCACGTGTTACGGAAGCTTTCCGCGAGTTTAATATCATAGTTATAAGTCACACTCTTAATTAAATTTACATACTAAAATCTCCCTTTTAAAAACTTTTCGTAAATGTAGATAAAAATCTTACTTCAATAGCCAGCTCGAAGTCCTTTCGTTCTATTGTTCCGCTCTGGTTCACATCTGCAAGATACGAGGCTAATTAGTGCTGGAAAAAGTACTGCTGGATTCTATGGAGGACTTTCAATGGAACTTTCCAGCTGGAGGCTACCAATATCTTTGAATACTCATTCTTAGTTTGGAAAATGGTGCTAAAAATATTAAAGAAAATGCTCGGTTATTCATAATATTAATTATGACGTAGATATGCAAATGTGAGTTTCATAATCATCGAAAAAGTAGAGAATTATATATGTGACTTTAAATAGATTTTTTAGATCCCAAGCCAAGTTTTCTTTGCAAATTGTATTAGTATTGTAAAGGACCATTGAGAGACATGTCTTAATATTAAATTCGTTTACTTAACTTCTAATTTACCATAAGTTAAATGAAACTTAGAACATTCTTATAAGATTCTGCTCACTCCTTTGTAACAAACTACTTGAACTGAAGTACGTAACTACTAAAACTTACCGAAGAACACGTTGAAGACATATAAAAGTTTCTGTCTTCGGAATGTCGAGATAGGTGACGTCATCTTGAAAGCTTTGTTCTGGAACAAAATGTATTTATCACATTAACGGCCAAAGATACGTCATTATCAGTATAAAAGTATTCTAGTTATTATAGCAGGAATGAAGATTGATACTCATGTAGGTAGAGTACAAGTGATGACCAGATGGTAAAAGAGTAATCAGAGGTTAGCAGAGCAAGTTTTTATGTTATGAATATGCTTTTCAAGGATTATATATTGTTACTATATTATTGAATCTATTTTAATCGAGTAGGTCTTCAGTGAGAGAAAATATCAGAAGTTACATAATTATATGTTCTGTTAAATAGAGTATCCAGCGATGAGATTTCTTACATCGAAATAAATCCTATATATAAGTATATCACTTTCATTGAGAATTACTTTACTTTCATGTGAAAAGTCGGATCAATGATGTTTTTATTGGCGACATACAAAAATATGATCTGTATAAGTTTAACATTCTTCTCAAGGCAAGTGCACGGAGTCCGGAAAACAGAAGAGCTATACGAAAAGGTTAATGGATGTAACTGAAGCAAGAGAGGATTGCCAGGTTCGTTCTAGGTGGCAATCAGCAAAAATCTTACAGTTTCGTCATTGAGTTTAAATGATTATTTTATACTCTTCTGTCCTCATTAAACTCACCTAAATATTGTTCGAATCATCCAAAATTATGATTCAAAACCGTTAGCGGTTACACGAACCAGATTCAATTCATACAAGCAAAAATATCTGAAGACAAGCCCATTGTTATGTAAAAGTAAAGATATAAGATCTCTGCATTATGTTCATAATAAACATAAAATAAAATTCACGGCTGAAATGAAGTAACCCAGAGGCTCTCGCCCTTTTTTGTTCAAAATTAAATCCGCCTTATTCGCAAGGAATGATAATTTTTTTATTTACGTTTACCGCTAAATATATTGAAAAAGGTTTGTTCTGTATTTAGGGACAAACAGTAAATATAGCTTAGTCACTTAAGGCTACACTTTAAGTAAAAATAAATAAACATGAAGTTGTACATCAAATATACCTATAACAAAATAATAAAGTCATGGACCGGTCTGGGTTGGTTCATAACTTACCTTTTGTGTGCATTTATATTATATTTAGTCTACATTTCAGTTTTTTGATGTGCAATTCAATACAGTTCATATCTAACTTAACGATCCAATGATCCACATAATCATTAAGAAATAAGCTGTCAACAACACATTCGTTAATCCTGTTATTCTTTGTCACGTGAATTCCACCAAATTCCACTAGCCTGTGGATTAAGTGGAATTTCCTAAAAGCCTACCCGATGCAATTCATAATCCGTGTATTGAAATGCAAATGACGTTTTTGTTTTGCCATATTGAGTTATTGGGAGCAATAAGCCTATTGTTTATGTATTTATGATACTGTATTGGATTAAATGAGAGTATATACCCTTAATCAGAAGTAAATAATCCGTTAGGACCGGTTGCAGCTAGAATATAAAAACAAAGAATTATTGTTACAAGCAAAAACAAATTAAAATAAAAGAACATCTAAGATTTTTTAATATCTCTTGAGTGTAAAAATTTTTTTTACAATTAATTGTGAATTACGTAATTTGAATTCCTTAAACGTAGCTATATAATTTTTAGATAAACGCCCCACTCAATTTAATAACAACACTTAATCATACCGACAAGAATTAGAATTACTTATATTTGCCGAGTGTGAATGTTAATCACTCTATCCTCTTTGTATCATTTAAAACTGGCAAAATACACATTTCATATAAATTTCGTAAACAATATTACATAACAAAAATATTTCTAAAGTTGTAGCTACTAAGAGAAGCAACTAATCCATTTTGTAACATAAATTTTCCATTCAGCGTGCAAGCAGGAAGCATGATCGGATCAAATGCACTCGCGCCGAACAAAACACTGCCGGTGCGGTTGGCTTTTGTTTCGAAACTTTACTCATTTATTAGTGAAAACAAAACGAATATATTGTAAGCTATATACAGATATAGTTTTATTATTTATATGGACGCACGAGCAACTATATTTTCAGGAGGTGAACAAATCTAAAAGTATGATTCTTCTCATCCCTTTGTTAGGAACAAATACATACATGCTTGTGATGAATTTGAATAGCTGGGTTTTATTTTATACTCGTATATTGTACAACACAAGTAAAATGACTTATTCGTATCTCTAGTTTTATCCATACATATATTCACACCTCTACGTCCCTAACGGAATAGGTAGAGACTATCGATCGCCACCTAGAACTTGACTCACTAACATATAAGTACGCTACATAATAGCATTTTAACATTATTACGTTGTACGTCAAGGAGAATATTTTATGTTTAAAATCATTAAATTTAAATAAAAACATTTCAGGACCAATGATTATTAATTGTTATAACCCAAAGATCTGTCCCACCCTCCGGCACAAACGAGTGTTCACTGAACCGAAACTCAGAATAATTATGTCTCATTTGAATTCTTCACGAATAATAAGGAAAGAAGTCATTCGAGATATTTGACAAAAGCGTTTACTGCTTTGTTGTGTTCAATTCTTTGTTATTATTATTCTCAGCTTATTCGGGACTTGAATAGACTTTAACTAGCTGCTTTTCTTATCATATTGGTACAAAGTACGTAGTTGGCAAACAGTGAATGCTTTTTACAATATTATAATTGCTACACTAGCCAATAGGAGATATTCTTCTCAAGGTGTACGTAGTGTAAAGAACAGAAGAGCATGCACACTCAACGCTAAAAGTGCAGGCCTAGTAACTTTTTATAAGGTTTACGTTTATAAGAAGAAAAGACAATATTTTTCTTTTCGAAGCACGCGAATGTATAATGGCCATGACAATGCATAGTGGCGCCAGTTTTAAAATTTAATTATTGTCTTTTGTTCTCGTAAACTTAAACGTTATAAAAAGTTACTGGGACTGCTATTTTAGCGCTAGCTGTACATGTATGAAGGTTAATGGTGAGTGAAGCACAGAAGATTAGTCATGATCGTTCCAGGTGGCGGTTGATAGTTACTGCTTACTCCGCAAAGGATGTGGAGGATTGAATCTATGTAAAATTGCTACGGAATATGCAAAAGTACTCGTAGTTTGTACTTATAAAAATATTATATGTTAAGTTAAGTGCTGTCTATTTGATGAAGAGTGGGTTTATGGGGTTATAAATAACTTATTACGATATTAAACAGATATAAAAGGGAATTCCTTAATGCACTACAAGATATAACAATCATGGGTACTTTAAACATAAGTACAGATAGACGCTATATTGAAAAGGGTGACGTTAGAAGTTCCTACAATCGCTAAGTGTGTATGAGAAGATGTGAGTGGTAATGAAGCGAAAGTGGTTTGTCAGGATTGGGACAAATGTGGATTCGCGATCTCTGCCTACAAGGAATCAGGCTTGATGTGTATGTTATTAATTATTAAGTGTGAAATAATATCATTAAAATGAAGTTAATATAGTAACAAAGGTATTATTCTAGCATATTGTACGCTTCTTTATCGTCTATTATTATAAATTAAAATCATAACCGTTCACAAAACGTGAGGAAAGTGTTGAATACAAAATGAAGGCAACCATCAATCAGTCCATTAAGTACCTTTTACACTAACATTCTCTTCATGGAAGCTTTTATTAAGGAATTGTGATCGATTGTGTTTTACTGGCATCGAGTTGGAACGAAGGTTAATATGGAAAGTTAATACGAAGGGGCATCGAAATGGTAGGGCAATATGCCTTGTAATTAACTGTGATAAAGACAGGTACATACTTACTTGGATATGTACGAAAGTTCAGTTTATAAATTTTGTTATGATAAACGTTTCGTTGGATTGAGCCCCTGGCTTGCGATCAAGTCACAAGAAGTCTAGTATATTGAAAATATTAGTCTTGTAACATATTGGAAAAATATATTTTAGAAAATTTCTTATACTACGATTATTTCTACGAGATCCACATTTACTTATGGTTTTAAAACTTATTGAGATCTTTTTGTCGCATTGTTGTATCCTACTCTACAATTAGATACTCGTACTTTATGGACTATATCTATGTATAAATTACGTTACAAATACAGTTATATTCGATATATTTTATCATTATAAATTTTTTTTTATCTCTAAATTAAATAAATACATCCTTACTCGTCGGTACGTGTTTTCCAATATATTTTCAGTGACAAAGAAGTCTTATCAATGTTAAGCCTTTGGACCACGTACCCACATGATATATTTAGTGTACGTTTCCCCGATTTGAATTTGGATAACATCGTTTCATGGATGACCAACCTCCAAACAAATGGGACGCGCCAATACGGATTGTCAAACTTTGGACAAATATATCGGCATTCGACTATCGATTGAAATAAAGAACGATTATGTTGAAGTTATTTCGTGCATTATAAATTTATATCAATACACATCAATAAAACAAGGTTGAGTACTAAAGACAGTTCGCTCCTAAAGTATGCAAGTCACAGATAGACAGAGATATACAGACGATCTTTTTTACAGCATTGTATCGTATATGTGAAGACATGAGTAAAGAACAATGAATTAATAATTTCCATTGCCTCTAATCACAAGCAAAACACTAGCTTTCCCGTGCTAATTTAATTGGAACTAGCTACCGTTTTTTCGACTAATCAAACACATACATACACATCACGCCTGATTCCCTGTAGAGGTGTAGAGAGAGATCATGGATCCTCATTTGTCCCGATCTTGACCGACCACTTTCGCTTCATTGACAATCATACATCTTCTCATACACACTCGGTGGTTCTAGGTACTCCTAACGTCACCTTTTTTCAATATAGTGTCTATTTGACTGTTATATGTCTTATTAGGCCGGTTTTTACGTTACCGCCCTTCCACTTTACTCATATAATATTCCTTTTGTCAATCTGCTATCATTCATCCGCATATATACAAACCATCGAAGCATCTTCTTTTCAATCTTAGTCACTACATCTTCTTTCAAACCGCAACCTTCCCTTATCACACCATTTTTAATTCTATCATTCAATGTCATATACACAACAGTTTAAATAACATAATATTTCCCTAAATGAACACAATCGATTTCCTGCCTCTCATATACTGGATAACCCTGACAGCAGATAGGGTGTTGAAACATGAACTGTAATTTAGTTTTAAACGCAGGCCATTTCTCTCCCGACCCTAACGGGAGTCGATGGCCACCCCGAGAACCATTTTGCTCACGACAGGCTAACAAATGGCCACCATAAAAGTTTCTGATCAAAGTGCGAGGCATCATTATACCCCGGTGTGGGAGGAAATTTTTAAAGTAACCTGTCGTAAATGTGAATTAATAATATTTGTGTTGAATATGAGACATGTTTGGTTTTTTGCCCCGGTACACCGGTTTTTAGAACACAATTAACATACAAAATGAGAACAGTATATAATTATACATACACATCACGCCCGCATTCTTTTTGCGGGGTATAAATATGAACATACATAAGTGATTTAATATAAATCAAAAGAAAAGATACCCGTAGTTTACTAGTCCAATGGTTTTTTTCAAGATTGTGATTCGCAAGACTTGAATTTATATTTGAATGTTTTTTTCTTTGAAAGACAACCAGGTAACAGTGGCTAAGTTTATCGCCAAATACATGACACTGAATAACCTTTTTAACCTTAGTAACCATTTACAACACTTTGATAAAAGAGAAGTTGATTCTATTATACACAACCAGAACAAAACAAGAATATAAGAACAAATATACCTATAATTTGACTGTCACATCTGCGGTTCAAGATACTATAATCCCCAAGTTGTACCAACTCCCTTTCGGGTATTAAATATGTACCTGTTTCTGTATTTACCCGCTACGGGAAAACGTAAACGTAATCCTTAGTACTTAAGCCCTGACAGCTATAAGCTTCATACACGCCCGCCTAAAATAATTTTCCTGTTTCTGTTTAAGAGTGATACGTGAGGAATTAATTAGGGATATCGCCAAATTAAGGAAAAAGGGGAATATGAAAAATAATGGTTATAATAATCCTGTAAAAATGATACTATGGAGATAAGATTAATTTGTTGTAATTTTATTTATTAACTTATAGGCATAGTTAACAATACCATTATCAAAAGTTATTAAACATTGACTACTGTATGTATATGTACAATACCATGCGTAAATCACATTTTTCTAACAAATTAAATATTTGTCCCAACTACCTCATCTTTCTGATAGGTATTTTATTATCTTGTTCCTATCGTTCAAAAAAATTCGATTCATTATTTTACACTCGCTTCAAGTAATATTTTACATCAAAAGCCAGTGATTGAGAGAGAAATAAATCATTTAAGACATAAAGACAGCCTATAAATTATGATGGAAAATTAATTTCAGGTACCTACGTAATCAATAACGAACAAGAAATACAATTTAAAACTGTCACAAATGATAATCACAAAAAAATGGAACTATTATTATTAAGCCATATAAAATCTACTCTACTATTACTAAAAGACATTACAGCTTACTTTTTATGCTGTCTCTTACCATATAAGCCTTCGAAATAATAAAAAAACACCATAATCCTGAATATACCAAAAAGAACACATGGCGCCAACACGATACCACTAATCTCGTTTGGTACGCATTAATACAGCAAACTTCCACACAGGATTATCATGGCCTAACTTTATTGCCTGGTGCCAAAATGAGTGCGTGTACTGAATAGGGAATGTAATCAATTCCCAGCCGCAAACTGTATATGAATTCGGTTAAGGCACCCGGAATCATCAGTTTGGTGTCCCGCTATGATAATTGCTTCTAAGATTAGGAAGCTAGGAAATAGGTTAGGAAATGTCGCATGGGTGTTTGGAGATCTTGTATAGAATTAGGATTTTCAAGTGGGTATATCCGTTCGGGTCTTATAAGGACGTGTTTACACGTCAATCAATCAAAAGAGAAATGGGCATCCGAGATCAGTGCCTGTTAATCTGTAAATCTGAGCATGATGTGTATAGTACATATTATAGATAATGAAAGTTAAATGAACATTGATTGATGTAAATGTATTTTTCACAATATCTGTTTACAAAAAGAGGCTTTTCTAAACAGCCTTCTACAAATTGATACAAATGTACACTTGTAGATCCATTGTCCCTAAGGGGACACAAGTAAAACTTTTGAAGATAAAAGTTTTTGTATTTGTTCTCGGAGACAAATATTAGGGATTTGAAGATATTGCCAAAAATACCGTGTTAATCTGGGACATGATTCAATGTTAACTAGCTGTCTTTCTTCCTGGAATGTTGTAGGAGGCAACCAAGACTCAATTCAAGCGACAGATATGCAGCTATGGCCAAGCTACTTGTCACCAATGTTCCATAATAATGCCATCTTAACTCCAAACCTAACTATAACAGAGGGGATAATATGTCTGCAAGGTTTTTCCTTCCCGAATGGGATTACAGGACAAATATTTATGTTCACAATATATCTTAACCACCACCTGTTTTACTTACCTCTTATCAAATAGAATTCAGCACACATTCTATTCATATCCAGACTAGCATTTGCCCTTGCCCCTAAACATTTATGTAACAAAATAGCCTTCTACAAATTGATCTGCGCTGAATGGCACAGGTAGGCAAAGGGCCGACCCAACGCGATCTAAGACGACTCTTTAATCTCGCCTCCAGGACCCTTCGCCCCAAAGCCTCCCAGGGACCCCAAAAGCCTCCTAAAGGAAATTGCCTACACCTGCGACCCTTAATTGATTATGAAATATGACTTCCGACTTCCTCCCAGTGATTAATGTGCAAAAATGAATGGGGCAGCCATTTTCTAAATCAGTGTCACTTAGTTATGGCGGATTGTTGACCCTTAAGTTAACTTAAGTTTGCGGTTTTTATTTATGTTTATACATTATGAACAATTTCGAGTCTTTAATATCCTTCCGTCTACTACCCCGAATTATAGAAGTAAAATTAATATAAAGCTTCGTTACATTTCTTACACCCTATATCACCCTAAACACTAATCTCACCAATGGTACCAACTAAAATATTCCATCGAAAATAAGTAAATTGTGACTCAATTGAGGTCTTTCTATTATGTATCTATATCAGAATGTATATATTTAACAACTTATGTACGAGTGTATAGGCGATACGATATACCTACTGAATAAGGATATTCCGACGATAGTTTGGCAAGATTTCGAAAGATTTGGATCGGTGATATCATCCTACCCCAATAAGGAAAAGGATAGGCGTGTATGTAGAAACGTAGATTATCACGTGACTAATGTCTCTAGAAAGTTCTGGAATCCGTTAAGCCGAAAACACGAATGTCATTTGTGAAGATATCAGATCACGCTACTACGGATCTGAGGATTTGCTAACGTTCCTTCGACTGATATTATCTACTGCTACGAACACGCATACAAGTCGTAGTAGTTTTATGGTTATTATCTGTATGGTAATATGATATGACTTTGACAAAATATTTGAGGAGTAAGTTCTCTGAATATTTACAAAATGTTTAGTCACTCGATAAAATTTATATTAAGGCTAGTGTTAAACAAATACTGTGTAATCGCAACTGAATTATGCACCGAAATTTGTAATACAGTTAAGTACCCTAACTTTGCTATGCATATGTATGTACCTATATTTTTGGTGAGCGCTATAGTATTTTTGATGTGAAGTGAAGTGAACTTACGGCTACTAATTGTGACCACTTTATTAATAAAAAATTACTAGGTGTAAGAATTATTTATTGTTTGTTTTTATTTATATATCATACATTTTCATTAGTCTAGTCTTTGATGAATGTAGAAATGAGCTCATAATTTACGTAATGAAAAGGGCAACATTACAATTTAAAGCTGAACGTTTACATAAGAGGTATTAAACATGAAATTTTCATTTACGTAGTTATTTCACTCATACGTTTAATGAAAATCTGTTCATTATTTCAAAGTACTTTAATAACACGAATTCATGTTAATCCGTCATGAAAATAATTTTACTCATAATTTTAATGAAAGTAGCGACTGTAACGCAGTCGGTAATACCTCTGATTTTATGACAAAGGTCTTAGGTTCAAAACCCGGATCTGGTATTTATCAACGAATTAAATTTAAATCGAAATCCACTGTACTTGATAACATTAAATGTTGTAATTGATTTCCTTCTCATATCCAATACTTCAAACAAATTGCAAAAGTGATGTCATCAACAAGCATATAGGAATGCAAAATGTGACCGAAAAGATATTGTTTGACAGTAATTAATATATGTGAAAGGCTACAGGTTTTTTGTTTATTCACCCAATATTCTAACTAGATAGAGGAATATGGTGTTTGAGTAGGCAAGTTTACTAGAAATTTCATCAATATTCTCTTAATAATTTGGCGGCACAAATTAATGTAAGTAAGTCGGGTAATATTTTGTTTATAAATAATATACTCAATAAGTCTCGTTATTATTCCAAAATGAATATAAATCGCGAGTCTCTCAAAAATATTATTACAAACTATTTCTCTTTATTGAAATAAATTTAAAATGCAACTTCGTTATAGCTCCATTATGACAGCCTGAATAATATATACCTCCCTAATTACTTCGCTTGAAACGTGTCGCTCTGTAAATGGCGGTGCAAGCTCACTGAATCAATAAAGCGTGGCTCAATGATTTAACAACGACACAGATTGATTCTCATTGACTTTTGGAATTAATTTAATCTGTTGTGTAACATACTTTATTCTCGTATCTACTTAAAAAGGCAGCTTTTACTAGTTCAGCACATTTTGTAATTCATTATACAGAAACTCGTGTGACTATAACCTAATAACAGCATTGTAACGAATTACTTAAGTGATCGCAGTAATACTGAAAAGTGTACACATTCATTGCATTTCTCATTTTATTAGATAGAAGATAGATATGTAAATAACATTTCGATAATTATTTTTTTCCAAAGCAGATTTTACGAATTCATACTAAAGATATATTGAATATGTAGGATCCTCTGTGTCCTACAGGAAAAGAGGAAGCTTCCTACCTGGGCAGGTGTTCGTCCAGGCTAATGACCTGAGTTGGAAATTTGTATATATCTTGTTTCCGTTAAATATTCCAATTGCGCGTTCTATGAAATTGATTTGTGTAATTATTATTTTATTCTTGGCGGCGTCATCTGTGGTAATTATGTTTAACTAATTGCAACTTAGGTTTTTACTTAGGTTTCTCTCTGTGTGTGGCGCTCTCTCATATCTGCAAGTTTCAATCATCGTCATTGATATCGAGGTTCTATTCCCCATAAAAGAGTTAAACATACTTGCTGTGTATACATTTTATGACTGCTACTATCGTTTTATGTAGTCCGATTACTCATAAAGTGGTACTCAAGTACGTGTGTCTTGTCAGGCGATACAATTTATTGCTAATAGCTAGCAATTTGCTAATCGGCTCAGCCTCGCTGGCGACTAAGTTGGAAAATCGATTGAGTGACAATTCACAATAATACAAATGAATGTAGATTAGAATTGAACTAATTGACGACTTTAATCGATGATATATTAATTTATCTGCATGACCTTCACCAGGGTCCCAGGTCTACTAATGAAACACAAATACAGTCAGTAATAGTGTGAAGTTGGTACTGAATAAGCGAGTGTCAAGTTTCACAATTGAAAACAGCAAAAGTGTCAAATTTCGCTTCAAAAATGGCGAATTGATATTTTGCAAAAAGCATTACTCGACTTGGGACCATGAATTACGAATTGACTGATGCATACTAAAATCAATCCAACCTCGTTGGGTAAAAGTCTATATACAGGCAAAAAGGCGATTTTCCTCACCAAAACAACATTAATAGATTCCCCTTACGGTATCTGCTAATCTAATAAACCAATAATATCATCTGAAAGTATTCCATTTCCTCATAATCCTTATGTCTCTTACGTGTTATTTTGGATCAATCGGCTTGCTTCGTTTATTATAACGATAACCTAGATAACTAAGGAAATGCGTATGTTATTTTATTGTCTTTCTATTTCTTAATAAAGGAATATTAATATAGTATTCTTATCACCATCATAATTAAAAACGAAATAAGAAGTTATTAATTGTATATTTGAGCATTAAGAAAGTTTGCTGCAGTTATGAACGTAAATCCTTATTGCAGTAATTGGAGATTAAGTGTCCACTATTAACTATGGTCTTTGGCTATTAAAGACCCAGTTTTAACAAGGTAATTGAAGTAAGCATTTAAGTGTTATGAGCTTATCTTTTATTTATGTTTACATTCGCCATGAATACAAGAAAAAGTTCATAAATGATAGTTATGAACAAAACGCCAATTTGAATATCAAAGCCTAAAGATTCTTTAGAAAAATCCAATAAGTTTACATAGAATTTAAAAGTAGCCTTATTTCAGTTCAGAAAATTTCAGAGTATTCAATAAAGCATGCATTTAAGATAGAATCTAATATTCAAAATTACGCGCATTTTGCTTGCATTCACGAAGTCATAAATATCCTTTACGACTTTGGCTATCGCACGAAAGAAATCTGAACGTACGAGCATATCGAATAACAGCCTTTTATAGTTCTAGCAGACTTACAATAGATGGAGTACCTAAAAAGTTATATGAAATCAGTCGAGGCAAATCATCATGTATAAAAAATGACTATCTGTGTAATTTTTTAGTGTTTGTCAGTGTTAGCAATTTCTATTGATTTTTTTTTATTAATCGACTCTTAGATTAGATATTAAATCTGCGGCGTAAGTGGCTACGGTCGAAATAGATAAAAATCAAACGATGATTCATTTCCTTAAATCAAAACTATCGACTAACTAGAATAAATATTTGTTAGTGCCCGAAATCCTCATATCTTGGCCAAGCAATTAATCCACTAGGATCCAAATATTCCCATGGTCATTTCTACCCAATAGTGATCCGAAATCGAGAACAATATGACCCATTGTTTATAGACTGGGCATCTATCTAGACCATTAGCATGTTTAGACCATTCATAGGGCTGTGCTGGTCCCAACATTGACTTATAGTAGTAAATATTGAGTGTGATGAAGCATGAAAGCAGAATTAATGCCGTTGAAATGCAATGTCCCATGTTTGCTTGGGTCATAAATAGAATGCTATCTAGTTGCTGTTCTTTTCGGCTTGTCATAAGAGGCGATTAAGGGACTGGGGCAATGGAATCTATGGAATAGGCGATTGGCTATCCATCCCCGCTTTTCCTTATTAATGGCGCCTAAAAAATAGAAGACTATGTCTGTAGTTGCGTTCATTCCGAAAGGGATTAAACGGACGTAAATGTATATAAATGAGGCCTTCAAGAAGCATGTTAGTTGTGACATTGAACGATAGAATCAAGAATAGTGGAGGGAGATTTGTGGTTTGAAAGAAGTAGTGACTAAGATTGAAAAGAGCATACTTCGTTGGTTTGAACATGTCATACGGATAGATGAGAGCAATTTGTTGAACCTTGTGAGGCGACATACTGAAAAGGGATGATGTTAGAAGAACTTATACCCACCGACTATGTATAAAGCGATGCATTGATGTCATTGAAGCTTTTTCATCAGTGATTAATAACTAACGGGACTTATTTTAGTTAATTAATCATGAGTATAAATCGCGAATTTTTTATAAGTATCAGATCAATTAGAGTACCCGCCACATAAGGTGGCAGTAGCCAAACTTGGAACTAAATTTGACGTTTCCGCCATTGCGTGTTATTTTGTATGAAAGGTAAATTTAGTATTACCAGCGTTGTGTTTTTTGCCCACTCTTTGTAATTTTTATGTTTGTTAAGGGTGATTATAATAAATTGATTTCTGGAGTTTCTTGTTAGTTCTTCTCCAAGGGTCTCCGCTGAACTTCTTCTTCTCAATCGTTACGCTCTTATCAGAGCGGTCGTGGTCTTCATGACGTGGCATCTTGAGCAGCCGAAATGGTTGGTGAACTAACCTCGGTAAAAATATGTAAAGACAATGCTCAGTGCCATGTTTGAAATAGTTTTTTTACATACATACATACACATCACGCCAGATTCCCTGTAGAGGGGTAGGCAGAGATCACGGATCCCCATTTGTCCCGATCCTGACAGACCACTTTCGCTTCATTGACATTCATACATTCTCTAATACGACGATCCTCGGCGGTTATAGGTTACTCCTAACGTCACCTTTTTTCAATATAGCGTCTATCTGACTGTTACATATATGTCTTATTAGGCCGCGCCCCCTACGTAACCGCCCTTCCACTTCACTCATATATATTCCTTTTGTCAATATATAGTTTTTTTAATTTGTAACTTAGATCATAAAATAACTTTCAAAGAGAGCTTATGATAGGGCCTATTTTGAATAAAAAATATTTTGGACTTTTGACTTTGGTATATTAATTTGTTTTATTTGAGTTTATAGCTCTGCAACCAAAGATCGTTACAAATGAAACCTCAATATAATGTATCGAGCCGTATGGCACAGTGAGTGCTAGTTTTGGCGTGTTTACTGGCAACACTGGATTACGCGACTGTGGCGACGCCTCCAACTGCCACCTTATGTGGCGGGTACTCTAAGACCTTATATATAGCTGCTATAAAGAATGTCATTTATTTTCTTTTCTGAGTACTATAGATACTATTCTCTATGTCTCTATCAAAAAGTTTTTTTAATATATTTTATTAAAACACGAGTTAATATTTGTACAAGTATACTATTATACTATCTACAGCACGACATAAGATTTAAACATGGATACACACCCCTACATTCGAATTATTAGTAGGCATCCCGCATCTCCACAAAGGATTATCGCAGCTTCCCGTAGCCTCTGATGGCAGTGTTTTGAATTTGAATTGTACTCAATTAAGAGCAACAAAGGGTGAATTAAATTCTCGAATGATAGATGGTAATTACGAGGCTCGAGTAAATACCTAAATGTCTGGACGCTTTGACAATGGAATTGTGCTTCAGTTATATTTGATGCTTATGAGGATTTTCACATAATTTATTTAGGTTTTATAATTGGTTTTAGACTCGTGACTAAAATCTGGCAAATACTTAAGTTGGTTTTGGATGTTTTTCCGCTTATGTTATAATTTACTAAGTACTAGAGGCACGTATAAACTATTATTAAATTAATATTCATAGTTTTTGAGGGAAAAGGAATTATTATGATGATACACTGAGTTCAAAGGAATAGTTAAATTGTTTTACTTCTGTTCAGTAAACTCCGGTTCGTTTGTGCTTTGAATTCCAATTCCAACAATTAAAACAGACAAAGGACCAATTAAATGATATAATTCTATCTTCATTACGAAGTTACAAGTTGTCCAACTTAGGTAATTTACGGTTTGGTCGACTCTTTTGAGTAAGTTTACGAGTTAATTCAACAACTTTATTTTAAATACAATGAAAGAGTCTTTTTAAATAAAATATACTCTAGAAACTATATTTTATAGAACTTGTTTAGTGTACCCACTTGTTGTAGTGTGCTGTGAAATGAAAGAACATTAAAATTGTTAATTTCCATTCGTTTCATTCAATAATCAGTAATATACAGCAACATAAAATTTTAACGGGACAATAATTGAAATCTTGCAAGTTACCCTTATATTTTGAATGGATTATTATTGTATTAAAATACGAAATCTGCCAGGAACGAATAAGCATTTGTACTCATAACATCTTGAACATAAATAATGCTGCCGCATTGGGAAATAGGCTCTATATGTTATTCGTGCCTTCCCGCGGTTTAATAACACAAAAAGCCCGTTAAATGGAATATGTATAGCCATTAATAAATTGCACCGTCAGGCTATGATTGATACCGCTTTTAAGCGAATACTGTTCATGTATGATTGAAATTGAAGTACTTCTAAGCTGCTTTGGTATTTGATAATGAAGCCAGCTGGTTTGAGTCAATGATACTTGAACGCTTGGAGAATTAGGACTTGTCATAGGTTTATTGGTTGGTCTATGGTCTGGTTAGGTTAGCTGAGATTACGTTTCACTAGATAGCCAATATTCTGTAACGGCATATGTCCGAACTTTTACTTTATACTACTATTTCTAAAATACATTGTATATTTCCTAACGATTATAATCAATACGGGATAGTAACTGTAAAGTGTTTACTGGTTATTGTGTGTAATTTATCTAATTTTATTTGGACCAACCCGAAATCTAGAAAGTACATACATAT
The DNA here is from genome assembly GCA_030578115.1 of Leucoptera coffeella. NCBI lineage: Eukaryota > Metazoa > Arthropoda > Insecta > Lepidoptera > Lyonetiidae > Leucoptera > Leucoptera coffeella. Next base: position 221,661 of record JAMBLF010000166.1, read on the forward strand.
ATGAGACATTCTCATATACTCAGCTCATATTAATGTTATCAATAATAATACCCCAATAAAACCATATTTCACAACTTACAAGAAACGCTACACTAAATTGAACAACCAACCAACTCGAACGTTCCCAAAACTGTTATGACACTATCCGGGACAAATAAAAGCCAGTTCTTCCACTACAAGCGGCCATTAGTGCTAACGGAGCCACTCACCTTGTACGGCGACGTGGAGAGACCTGCAGCAGCTGGAAAAATAATTGGATGGGTTAGTAAGAATGGAAATTCAGTTTGGTATAATAGTTGGTTAAATATGTCTTGCGTTTTGAATAGAATGTAAGCAAATTGGTTTGAATTTGGAATAGAATGTTCTGTTGGTTTTTTTTGCTTGCATTTTGTTCGAGTTGTTTTACTACATAATGACAGAATAATAAACATAATTTGTTTCATAAACTTGTTGTAATGTGAAGAAAAGTTCGTTGAAAGCCGAAATGGATACAATGTTGGGACGATAGAAACACAAAATAAAACAGTGACTCATGCTTCAGCAGAGTTTTAAACTCATAACTTTTAGTTTTAGATTTCCATATCCTACCGCTTGAGTCTTACAAGCTAAAAGACCTCTACCAAATACAAACAATTCGTGTTCAAGGATGCTCATAAATCGCCTGTCACGACTCAGGGTTAAGGTAAAGAGACAATGGAACGCACTGACAATAAATACATTTGTATCGATAAAGAACCTCCAATTTATTCCATGTTCAACGTAAACGTTTTTCATGTACAACTAAAGCGAAGTGAATGTCTTGTAACGTTTTTATACAGACTGATATATTATATACAACACATATGCTTTTTATATTTATAGATTCATTTTGAGGTGGACGGATCCACAAAAATACACTATATTCACAATTATCATTAGTGATGTCCTTGTATACATTTGGATTATAATTTATATTATATCATAAAATAGCAACGGACTTGTAATCAAATATTAAAGCAACATGCAAAAATGTCCTTGAAAAAAATAATTAATTTACAACGTACTCATAGTAGTTTACAACCGTACTACGACGCAACTATTAACAATGAATGTCAACTGGTGTGCGTGATTCCGAACTCTATTTAAATAGTCCCAAGGTCGTTTTTATTGTAACACAACGTATCATTAAAATCAGATTTGAAAAAAGAACTTTTTCATGTTTTTAATTTCTTTCTAACTTTCACCTTGCGTGACGTTACACTTAAATGAATTGTTAATTTGTATAAAATTTGAATAATATGCTTGTTTTAATTGTTTTTAAATTACTACAACTTTTATGTTTCGGCTGCTTAATTAATACTTGTAGTATAGCATATTTATAAAATAAAATGTTGTTAATTACCAAAACATACATATTACGAGTTTTGAATTTATAGAACTTAACACAACTAGAAACATTGTATCGTGAAAGGCATCGAACTTAAGACTGAAACCACACAAGTAATAAACATAATTAGCAACACAGTATTTCTGTATATATCTTAATGTTCCTATTTTCTATTGTGCACTTTGTAATTGACAGTGACTGTCAGCCCAACCTAATGGAATTGCTAAAATAGAGGGAATAAAATTGGACAGTTGAAAACTAAGAGGAGTTAAAACAGGGTCAGTCCCAGTTCAATATTATTAGACAAAACTTCCTGTGTTATAAAAGCTACCTATTTTCCTATTTATCATTCACTAGGGTATTTATCTTATCTAAACTAAGTTGAAAATTTAGAAAACAGTTATACAAACAGTCTAAGTTACTGTCAACCGCCCTTATTCAACTGTTACAACACGGCGCGAGAACAAGTTTACAGTGACATTACAAACTAACAATAGAGTATGTATACTGTGTATATATATATACAAAAGCATCATGCCTGCATAATATCTTGGAATTGAAACGAAGATTCTACAAATAAAATAAAAATCGTTAATATTAAAGTAAGAGTCAAACCAACAGCCGAAGTATTTAACTAAACAAAACTTTAACTTTAAAGCGAGATATCATAGAGAAAATTTCTGCGTAAACAGTTCAGTTAACATATCAGTTTCCACAATCAACTGAGATTCAAAGCGTAAAGTTACTTCGATATTCAGGCAAAGTCGGGCTTTCATTCAGTTATTCAAACACCAAGTCTCCGCCAGTGTAATTTCGGAAAAGTTCCAAACCACGTTACAGTGTAACTTTCACGAGTTTTATTTAAATTATCAAGCCATAACAGGCAGAGCGCCTGAGTAATTGGGGAGGTTTTTATGAAGTTGATAAGTTGGGTTTGCAGGCAAATAAATGTGTTTGCGTGGGCTCAAATTGTCACTTGAAACCTTGACGGACTAAAAGTTAGAATTCGTGTATTACAACATATACTCGTACATATATCATTTTATTAATACTAATTCTCTAAAGCTGTGTTGGTACTTGCTTGAATATTGCTCTAGGGCAAATATAGAACGTTAAGTTCTAGAGAGCTATCCTGGTTTAGCCAGTTGTTACATATAGAAGTTGGAATATTGGAAATGGTGGGTCTAACAGCACTACTTCGCGTAATATTCTAAGTACTATTATATATATTTTGGTCAACTCTCAAGTTTGTACGTAAAAAATAAGATTTTATTCATGAAACTTTCTTTTCAAATACTACTATGGTATTTTTATGTATTTTCGTAAATACTAAATTTCTATAAGCTGCATTGTCGGTTGTATTTACTTTTCCCACCAATCTCTCAATTGGCTTAAAATATCATTAAATGGCTGACTCAGCAATAAACATGCCTTTGTTTGAGTTATTTGCAGTGCAATGGATTTGGTAAACCACAATGCGCATTCATTTCAAATACCTTCATTATATCATTTATATCCGGATTGGCTGAGTGGGCTCTGTAAAATAACTATTGAATAACAATTTATAATATCATGCTAGTAATTATGTAGTATTAAACATAAATTGTGAATTTAAGTTCATAATTATGTAAAAATGATAAAGAAGAAGTAAAAATATAAACGAAATGTTTTGTGGAAATTACAATATAAAAATAATTACCATTTCCAAATGTTTCTTTAAAATTGCATTCTTAAGAAAAAAGAGCATCGATGAAACGTAAATTAATAATGCCTGTTTAATTTTTCTAGATACTTTTCTTTAATCCTAACCTACATTACAGAAATAAATAAATTAAATTAAAAATAATTCCTGAGATAAGACACTCAACTAAAGAAAAAGATAAATGCGTAAAGAATTGCGTCTCTATACAGTAAGTTAAATATACAATAGGAATAGGATATTTTTGAAACAAAATATTCCCCAATAAAACAAGTTTCAATATCAATAAATCTTATAAACGGTAAATGTTTTTGCATCCATCAAACGCAGTATCCCACACATTTGGGCAAGTCAGCCATCTTATCCGGAACCTCTTATTTCAATCCATTTAACAGAGAAGCACAAAAGCCTTAGGACGAGTTATGAGTTGACAAGCCATGCACGTTTCAGGAAGTAAGAGCAGGCATGAGATTGTATGATAATGATCAAAAAGTATGATAATGTATGATGTAATATTAGAAATACGCTGGGTAAAAATTGTAGTGTGTGACTACAGAGATGATATGTCTTCCATTTTTGAGAAAGTGATCATGGGAGAGACAAAGACAATTGTGAATTTAGTATAAAAAACTAAACAAAAAAAACTGAAACATGTGATAATTTCTTCGTTATAAGTATGTCGAATTGTACTTTTTTTGCCCGGGTGGCAAATTAATGTGAAATGTTTTGCTTGGGATATTTTAGCTGAAATATACAGGTGAAGTTCAATCCCAATTTCCCAATAACTATGCTTTATATGGCTGAAGTTGCATTATTTTTAAATAATAACAATTAAAATACATAACTTACTACCATATAATAAAATAAAAAAGCACCATCAAATAGAAACAACAATATATTGAACTCTGACTTCTACCACCAAACAAACAAAGACAGACACCACAGATGCACAAAGACTTTAAAGAAAAGTTCTCCTAGTCTCTTTTCTTTCAATCCCTAGGGTTCAGCCTCGACATAGATCGAGCTCCGCATCAGATAAACGCTGGAACTTAGAAATCTAGACACGTACTCAAATCCAGACTTCTAAGGATAATAAATTGGATGGAAGTCTCATTGGCTACAACGCTATGGCGAAAAAAGACAGTTCTAAGTTCATATAGAGGGATAATTGCATTATTTCTATAAAGAAGGTGCGACAATTAGCTTTGATGGTATACGACAACTGTTTACCCTAAAAATGATAATAGTCGTAAAGTACGATGTATCTGAGTAAGAAATTATGTAATGGGAATGAAAGAAAACCTACATGTTATGTAAATTATAATAGTAATGAAATGTTTTAAATATTTATAGACGAATATTATATTTATCTCTAAAAGTAAAAGTCTTTTTTATTTAACTTTATAAATTACATAACGTAAAATAAATATTATTATCTGTACAGAATATTTGTTGTCAAAAGCCTAACACCGATTTTAAATATAGTTGAATTTAATTTGGAACTTATTTATGAGAATTTAACTGTTTTATAATTCAGTGAAAATACTTTTACGATCATGTTCAAATACTACGCAGTAGAAACTTCGGTACACCTACCTTTATAGAGAGTTACAAAGGTTTTATCGTTTTAATCGTGAGAAAATTTGTCTTTCAGTTTATAAGTTCCAAAGTTTAATTCCACAGCATTTACTTCAAATAATGTACTCATAAAGAACTTAAACTAAACTTTACGCAATTACACATATTGAAATCAATATTATACTTTAAATTGAATTTGTATTATATATTGCCATATTAAAAATTCTGGACAGCCATTAATACATGCACATATATAACTTGCGTATAGCCGTAAATATATTTTACCTAAGTTTTTTTTATATACCACAAAATACTGCTACTACTTTTAAAAATATATCAATTTCTCTATTTTTCCACGTTTTTTTAAATTATTTTTGACGTATACGAGTAGAGGTAGGTACTATATACGGTATGATTACAAAAAAGGCTCCTACCTTGTACAGGGTGTGACAAAGCTGAGTTCCGGGCGCCGAATGCCGTACAGAGAAGGCTGTAGCGCTGGCCACCTGAATTGCAGATTCTACACTTGCGAGCAAGGAAAATGGGATACCCACATATTTAATTTTGGCTTAGCTAATGTAATGGTTTTTTTGTAAGATATTTTGATGTTTTTGCGACTTCTTTGTGCAAGTAAATTCAATGATTTGTTTAGTATTGCTGTAAGATATTTTTAGAGAGTTTATGTCGATTTTCTATCTTATCTTCTAAGATGTATATATATGTAAAATAAATATAGATAATTAAGTAATCAAAGTTACAGCTCTGATTCGTAATAAAATGCGAGGGGTTTATGTATAAAAAAGATAATGTACAGCTTTTTAAATTTCAATAAGTGATTGTAACCCTTATTATATAGAAAAAATATGGATGTACATACATCATAAATTTTATTCCGAAAATAGATCTCATGATAAAATAACAAAAGTATGAAAAATGTTATTTCATTAAAATGACAGGTGACAGTAAAACTTTCAAATAAATCTAGTGATGATTCTGATTTTACTCAATATTGGTTCATAATTAATATTCGGCTGCATTGAATTTGAGCAGCAAAAATTTTTTAGAACATTTTCTTGAAACAAATTTCCTTGTACTATGTTATATAGGTTACAAATTACTAAAAAAGGTTAAAAAATGTATTGCATTATCATTTATGACTTCCTTACAAGGTTACTTATACTCACGATAATTATGGACACATCGAAAAATGATGAGCCTGGGCCCTTTCACAGTGACAGTGCAGTTTCCTGTCTATTGTAATAATTGTAAATGTAAATGTTTTTGTACCTGTGCTGTTTTTGTGAATAAAATTTTTTTCTATTCTATTCAAAAAATTTATTTATTATTGTGTTAATCATTTCAATAATTATATTTATATAATGATGATATTTTGTTAAATAACATTATTTTTTATATTCCTCATATGTAACCAAGAAGTTAACTATCTCCATCATAGCGATTCAAATTCACCTAATTCAAATATACTGCATCTACTTGCGATCGGCAATGGATATTTAATTGAATAAAAATGCGGTTGTCTTCTTACAGTATGCTTATGCTATTTGTACTAACATATTGAGACGACCTCCGTGGCGCGATCGGTTAGCCGCCGGAACGCTAATCGTGAGGTCCCGGGTTCGATTCCCGGTGGAGGCAGAGTTAATAACTACGCTTTTCTAATGCTTTCCAGTCTGGTCGTTGATTATATATGCTATATATGTATTTATCTATGTATAATATGTATATATTTTTTAAGTATACGTTGACTAGTACCCTTAACACAAGTCTTAAATGAACTTACCAAGCGGCTAGTCCAAAGGGGTAATAATTTCCAAAATATTATTTGATAATCCATACACACACTATTTGCTACTTTTCTAGCATATTAGATATGTACCTTGGGTATCCTATGCCCAGCAGTGCTCTGACAGTTTAATGATTTATGACTCCCATATTAACAATAATTCTTCGTATATAAATAATTACAGCATTATAGTGCACATATAAAATATATCAAAGCATAATTACACTAACCCATTGAATCTTAGTTACCCCATAAAAATTAATTTTAAAATTATAGTATAATGTAAAAAGCTCGAATATGTGAATAAAAAAGGTACTTTATTAAGATTTGACTTACTGTTCATCTTTGATGTAAAATATTAAGTTTTGCTTTGCCGTCCGTTTTTATTTCTCCCAAGTGTATCAAGCTTTGGAACTCTAAGACCATTTCAGAGTTAGAAGCTGCATCGCGAAGGATTTCTGGAAACACAACTCATCGATTTCACTCACTGCTCTATGTTAAATATATTGAAACTATATATAGGATATTCCTTTAATCTTGTTTAGGGAAGAAAGATTCTCAAAGACACGAAATAGCTGCGTAAATCGTACTCATACACAAATAACAATTAGGGTTGTGAAAAACTTATCTGGAATAATGGTTGTTAACAGGGTTGCTAGGCCATCATGCAATATACAAACACAAAAGGTAACCATCCTATTTACATCGCAGACTACATTTGGATTTGAAAATTTATATAATCCAATAGCCGAGTACCTAATATCGATCGGTTTGATATCAATTTTGTTTTTAGTAAGTTACTTTTTAGTATATACGAATTCCTATTATAACTAAATGACTATTACCCCTTTTAAAGTAATCAGAGATCTATGACTATTAAAAACACTCCCGTTTCTCTACAGCAAGGTAAGCATAATCACGTATCTCCATTTACCTGTCAAATGTACTTGACGAAATTCGTAGTATAACACTAGAATTACATCACAAATCTACAATTAAACTCGTAGTATGTAATTGGACAAACAAGCTCTGTAACAATACTAATCAACGTTAATTAATCCCTAATAACACAGTTACCATCACTTCACCCAATTTGCAGTAACTCGCAGGCTGTGGCTATAAATTGCTTCATTGGCTAATTAAGTTAGAATTAGCTCGGAACTCAATTTGAAAACTTGAGCCTAATACTTAACTGAGAATGGAGGAAAGAGGCTTTTGAGGACTTACAGCGCCTCCATTGAGTGTTTCAGAGGTTTCAAAAAGCAATTTGGGAGTAATTTATGCGGAAGGTGTTACTTACAGGTCTTTATTATTTTTAAACTGATATGTATTTACGGATATGTAAATAAAATGTGGCTGCTATCACTAAAGAGGTTTTAGTACAGCTATACTAGTTTACAGCTGTATTAATATTCTCACATCTTTCTATTTCTTGGGGGACAATATCTCTATAATCAAATATACATCACTCCCATTTCCCTTAAAAGAGGTAGGCAGGGATTACGGATTCCCAATTGTCTCAATCCTGCCATAGCATTTTTGCTTCACCTTCAGCATAAACTAACGGGGTTGTGATAGAGTATAAAGAATAATTTACCTTGCCGCCAAAAACAGCGATTATTACATACTATTATATTATTATAAGTACAAGTTTTGTGCAAATTCTTTCAAATAGTATTTCTAATGCATGTAGGTTTAATCTCCACCCACCGTACTTATCAGCCCCTATTTTGACAGCTCAATCGTGGAGCCTGTGCCCCTGACGTTTGACTGACAGCTAGTTATCAGATCTGTGATGGGTTGCCATGGCGAACGGATTACTTGTTAGAGGTGATATTGTATTTAAAACTAATAGAATGAAAGTTTGTACTGACACCTAGCTTATTTTGCTATTACTAACATCAACTAATTTTTATTTAACTGAACTAACGCACGAACATTATAATTGTATTAAAATAACTAAAAATTTGTTATTAAATTGTGACTCTAGATAATAAGACATTTATGTTTGCTAACGAATCTTATACATCTCTGCAACCTTCTTAAGTAACATATAAGTAAGTATCTTTATGTATCATAAATTAATCGCTATAAAACTAATAGCAGTAATTATTCTTCAATACTCATACTAATTAAAAGATTATTTCGACGTAGCTCAGTTGGTGGCCATAGAATTACTACCTTCGCAATTGCGGAGATTGACACCTGAACAACTGACTACCCCGCAAGGGTTAATGGTCGTGAACGCGTTTGTCTTTTTGTTTGTCTAATTAAAAGATCAATTATTTCAATTTAACACACATGTACGCATTCATGCATCTTACTGTCAGTTTAATCTCTTTTGAACTTCGGAGACACTACAATATTTCCTAGGTCACTTTTAGTCATTTTTATTTGAATATAAACCACAGTAGAACTTGGAAGAACTTTCAAGTTATATCTTCGTGAACATCTCCACATATATGTATATAATCTATATACTGGACGCGATGATCCTCACTTGCCTACGAAGCAAGAATGTAATGTTCGTTTTAGTATCGTAAAACGAAGAAGTAATCTGTAAAAATGTTGGAAACGCACATAAACTTCTCTATTACTTACACGTGTTAGTTTAGCTAGATAAAAGGAGGCTCAATCATACAATGTTAGTCTAAAACGCCAACTAGCTGCTGTTCTTTCCGGAATATCGTAATCGTGTCTATTGGACTATGAAATAGCAACCTGCAAATTTTAGTATACTTTTGATCCTCCGTGCCCTATTCGCGTTCTATAATCTATGAAGAACGGCAGCTAGTTAACGCTAGTAACCCGTGGCTAATGTTCATATACATGTCGATAATCATTATACGTATATGAGCCAAGGAGATATTTTGTTTTCAAAGCTTTATCCCTGATATGTAATAAATGTTCATGTATGTCATGTTCAACACTTCCCAACTTTGAAAAGGTAATCTTCACAGTTAGGTCGATAAGCACTTAAATCTCTAAAGTATCTGAAAGGGTCATAATACTAATAATAAATGCTGTCTTTACAGTCAAAATTTTAAGAGGTAAAGCTTTTAAAGAAAGGCCGGAGTAATAGCAATTAAAGCATAAAAATTATACAATTATATTCATAAGCCTTAAGGCTTTTCTCGAGAATTTAAATAAAATTGCTTCTTAAGCTTCGCCGTCATTAAAATTTGATTTCCATTTAACTCGTTTAGAAGAAAGTGCCCATTGAATAATTATGGAGCTAAGTATAGATTAATATCTTAACTTTCCGAGATAATCTGGGACCTAAATATAACATTAACTAATTACCTTTTTGCTAGGATATCATAGAAGAAGATAAAGTAAATAGGGCAAATTAACAAACATACACATCACACCTACTTCCCTACAGCGGAGTAGAAAGAGATTACGAATGCCAATTTGTCTTAATCTGGACAATCCACTCTCTTTTCATTGACATTCATACACCTCCTCATACACACTCGGTGGTTAAAGGTAAAATGAGCGATAACCTAGTGATTTATAATCAGTACTGGATATCGATGGCATCACAAGCCCAATAATTAAGTTAAAAGCTACCAAGGTTCACCGAGGTTCTGTCTATTTGGAATGGGATAAAAGAACGTGAGTATCCGTAGGTATAGTTTTAAAGTAATCCACGTTCAAAGTCTTCAATAATCATAATTAAAAGTAGCAAGTAGTAGTAAGTAAAATTAATGGAATGTTTTTTGATAATTTTGTCATTTTTCTTGCTGTTATGGTACCTTGTTATTAAAATGTGTTTCAAATTACTCTTTTCCGATACTTATGTTATAATTGCTGTTTAATTAACCGACTTAAACGCTTCAAACAATTAATAATACAAAAAACAAGTAATGACAATAATTGTATTATTAAGTACTATTGTGTTACTATGGGGCTATAGTAGTAAATTAACCAACTGCCTTCTTTCCATCATGTGAGATATAGTGCCTGATTTATGAAACTTTTTCTCCAGTATTCAAAATGGCAACGAAAAAGTCCTATTTAATATAACCGCATGGATGTCTCTGAGTGGGCTATTTATATATTTACATGTTGAGACAATCTACCTACCTACTCCTCTTTAATTAGTATAAACGACGTATACGACGTATACATCCACGTCCTTTTCATCCCTTTCAGCTCGGGCAGAATCTTGGCAAGACGTTTAATGTCCTAGATATATAATACGACAATAATATTCTCTACTTAATATTCTTCCATTATTATCTGCGTAATTTAAAAGTAGAATTCATACAAAATTCGGTGTAGCTCAGTTATTTGGGGCTTGGCTCTGTATCAGTGGGTACAGGGTTCGAATCCCACCTGAGCACGGCTTACTATCTGTCACATTGAGTAGTGACTATCTGGTCAACACGTGGATTCGAGGTGGCCATAGAATTACTATCTTCGCATTTGTGGAGTTGGACACCTGAACCTCTGACTACCCAGGGTTAGTAGTCGTGAAAGCGTTTGTCTTTTTGCTTGTCTTTTAAAGGTAAAACAATAAATAACAAAAAAGTTATTTATTGTGGATTTAAACTACACTCGCATCCTACGTTTTAAAATAAGCCTTTTAAATGAGAGCTGTTAAACTTTAGCTGTGACGTCAGAAGATATGTCTACGTATAGCCTAAGTGACTCGCAAATGGATGAAAGAATTAACCTAGTTCCAACTGCAACAAGTGGCGACTACTAGTTAAGCAATTAAGACTAACCCTTTTAGAAGGCTTTGTCCCGTGCGGGTCGGGGATTGGAATGGGAAGGCTTTTTCCCGATGTACGTACAAACATGTGAATTCAAATTTTTATGCTTGTAGGAATGGATAGAACCGTAGGTATATGATTCTCGGTTAATTTCAGTGTAGATATAAAGGTTATGATGATTGTTTTGATTGACCATTGACTCTCTTACTCGTCTCCAACAACATGCCGTTAATGAAATCCATTAGTTGATGTTGCTAGCCTATACAATACAATATTCGATACATATATACGAGTATAAACAACCATTGCATCAATATTAATGCTAAAAGTTAACTACGAAATATTATGTCTCTAAGGTTTTTTCATACATACATATCACGCCTGTTTCCCTGTAGATGGGCAGACAAAGATTACACCATCTCTCTTAATTCTGACCAACCACTTTCGCTTCATTGACACTCATACACCTCCTCATACACACTCGGCAGTTATTAGTCCATAGGGTAACTTTATTTACCCCAAATAGTATCAAAGCTCGTGTACACATGTAAGTAAACAGATTGAGTTGAAGGTTAAATCCGTCTCCATTGCTCTAGGTAGCGTGTACCCAATTCTGAAAATAGCTAACCAATTAGTTGGGGCAACTCGACGCCTGCTTGATCGATTGTGCTGCAGCTGTGTATAAGGTGATTTAGGTCTTACCGAAGCTAGGTTGGAGCTTAAATAGATTGTAACTAGTTCTAGAAATTCGGTAAGATATATAACATACGCTTCAGGACTTATGTATAGCCCTTTCTCACTCACTCATTTTCATGTTGAAGCTTGAGTTTCCAAGGTTAAAACGAACGTAAGATATATAATATGTTAATTATGTCAGGTGAATGATGAAGTTTTGAATATAATGTTTACAATTTGTTATTCTCACAGGTTGAAAAAGGATTTAGGGACATTTTAAGGCAATAATTTGACACTGTGATTAAAATTATATATCAGTAAAAGAAATCGAGAATATTTATTTTGTGTAAATGTCGTTCTACATGAGCAATTACGAATGTGTACATTTATAACTCTTAATTAGACGTAGCTCAGTTGTTTGGGGCTTGACTCTGTATCAGTGAGTACACAGTTCAAATCCCGCTTGATCATTAATGAATTTCTATGTACATTTCATAATAAAAATAAATTTTCGAGATGCCTCGAATACGACGGTAAGAGAAAATCATCGTGAGGAAACCTACCTGGTCCCCGAATAGTTAGTGCAAGTAAATGGCGACATGGCTTACCACCTGTCACATGGAGTACTGCTGCTATCTGGTGAACACGTTGGATCGAGGTGGCCATGGAATTACTAACCTCGCAATTTCGGAGATGGACACCAAAACCTCTAGCTACTCCGCAAGGGCTATGGTTGTGAACGTATTTGTGTATCTTTTTTGATAACTTTATAGAGGATAAGCTACGAAAAACGTTGACACTTATTATAATAATTTTGGTATATACCAGCAAAACTACAAACAATGTTTCAACTATACCCATTTTACATACAGCTTGTTTCAACCGTACATACTCTTAGAATAGAAATAAACTATGCCCGGTCTAACCTAGATACTTAAGTACATACTCGTATATAGAATTCTCTAAGAGGAGCAAATGAGTTGTCACAAAGCGATTTCCAAGTGGGAGGCTTCCGGGAGTGGAACTAATAAGACATCAGTTGACTCCGTGTCGCAATGCGGCTGATAATTCAGTCTTTCACTCCGATACAGATCAAAAGGCAAATAGACTAGGCTTAGATAATATTGAAAGTTCAATTCTGCAAAAAAAAAAAGAGTCGAACCCAATGAGATTGCAAGCTAGGTTCGAGATTTGATTGTTAGGTGAGGCATTAAAATACTCAAAATAAAAAACGCATAATAAATATCATCAGAGAGATCTAAAGAAGAATCAGCAAATAATAATAATAATAACAACGAAAGTAAAGACTTTTTCTATAAAACATAGACTTCACCTTACTGACTTTTATAATACAATTGTATCATTTTTATCATCATGCCCTACAAATGAAATTAAAAATAAATTTCATTTGTAGGGCATGATGATAACACTTAATAAAGCAAGTCTATTTAGTTTAACAGACTGTGCTTGAGCAGAGCTAAAATTAGAGACGAACCAGAAAGCTCTGCTACTTTCACAGGCTATTGGTCTTACTACTAATCGTTTTAAAAATTACCATAGTGTAAGTATGATGAGTTTTTAAGTAATGTAGGAGCTGAATTGAAAATGTCATTAGAAATAACATTGACTGTTTGAATTAGTAAGAGGCAATGACATTACATTAAACCATCTTGTAACATTTTGAATTCTTGTTTTAAATTTTCTATTTATATATAATTACTTACTAAACAAAAAACTTGATTATACTGTTCCTAAAAACCTTTCTCACTACAGTTTTACTTAGCGTTGCACCGAAACAACAAGTATTTGTAGATTCTATATATCCTTTAAAAAAATAAACTACTCATAACAAATAGCTTACACGTGTCTTGATTCCAAACACAGGAGAAAATACTCTTCATTAGTATACATACAAACAAACGCAAAACCTTTGCATGTTAGAACAAATTAACAAGGTACTTTTCATAGTAAGCCCCGCCACAATCTTCAACTTATGTGCAAAGTTTGAGGAATTACAGTGTTAGGGTTTATCTAGGCTTAACTCGTAGTCGGCAAGCGTTTGCTACGAGTCGTTAAATATTTAGAGCTGCTAATGAAAAGAAATTATTCGCGGCAACTGCAACCGTAGTAAGAAGGTTGTTTTTATGTTGTTGACTTGGCTGACTACTTGTTGTTTCTGGTTATAATGATTGTTATTGTGAGTGTAATTATATGAAGAACTTTTCCGTAAAATATAACTTATATTTAATGATACAGTGTATAAAACTAGAAACTGATACACCAGCATGGGCATATAAAATTAAGAATGAAATATCTTGAGACATATTTTTCTATGAAATTAGCGAATGCATATTGTTATTACATGCCTATATTATGACTACGAAAATCATCAAACCTTTCAAACAACCCATTTTTTCCTAACTCACCAAACCAATCTTTGTACCATCTAAACTTCCTAAACAAAATTCTTTCGTGAAACTTTCTTCCCAAACCATTGTATTAGTGTTTCCTTTAAAAGTTGGTAAAACTTGGTGCATTGTTTGCCAGCCTTTCGCTTCAATGTGAAAGTTGGCTAAGGAAACGAGCAAACAATGATTGCTGACGTGGCGATGGATAAACGATTGAACCGTGAACTCACAAATCGAATTATCAGGGTTCCTTTTGAAATTTTTAACTTGATTTAGTCCGTGTTGGTTAAGCATATATTATGACACATTTAGCCGCGTGCTTCATCATTTTTGTAATATCCGTGGTGGTTGCAATGATATATTTCTAGGAGGCTATATGTTTGTTTAGGGTATTAATATAGAAATAGTGAAAAAAAGTGTTAGTAACCTGGAGAAGAAAAAATATAATTAATTTATCTATAATGCTTCAATTACATTCCTTACAGGAATGCAGTTTATTTTCTAGGAGTTAATGATACAGTGTTTGTTAAGTATTTAGATAGGCTGGTTATTATAACCAGTATTCGCAAACTTTTAAACAGGTTTATATATCTCATAAAATTATTATCTACCATCCAAGCCATTCCGAAAACTTTGTTAAAACTACTTCTCACCAATTAAAAACTCAATGAAATACCGGACCAGCAGACTTCTATTGTACCTATAAAAACAAAAACGAACGTTACCAATACAATAGTGGATCAATAGATTCATGAATGCTTACCCTAACGTGAAATCAAAACGGAATACATTCGGGGATGCGCATTCATTTTTATGAGGACGACTGAATTATATGAATAGTTTTCAGTGCCATATATGTGCTATGACTGCGATATTATGTCTGTTAATGAATGAAGCGAAAGTGGTCTGTCAGGATCGGGACAAATGGGGATCCGTGATCTCTGCCTACCCCTGTACAGGGAATCAGGCGTAATGTGTATGTATTTAACGTGAGTTCTTAAATGGACAGTATAAATACCTGTAGGTAATTTCGGTTTGCATGCATTCAATCTATCTTTTGAACTCTGACCCAATTACCGGAAAGCTCGAGCAATTTGTAACCAAAATAAACCAAGTTTCAAAATAGTTAAGACTAGTTTGAACTTCATGGAATAATTGATAAATATGAGTATTAAATGGCTTTTATATGTTTTTATGCTACTACAGTATAATTATCAATTTAAACTGAAGAACTTTTCGTTACATTTATCATGTTATTAGAAACAAATATGTAGGAATTATAATACTAAGAGTCCTAATGGCTCGTGTACAATACAAACGTACCTTAAAACGTCTGAGTTTAGAAAAGTACACTTTAATAGCACTAATATAGAGATTATTTATTATTAATGGATTTCATAATACAGATACGTATAAACATACCATCTTTAAAAAGTTAATAGTCGTTTTGTTTGAAACCCGTATATTCCAAAAATGATTTATAAAACATAACTTTTGTCAAATGTAAGACAGTTATAGTAGAAAGATAAGCTTCATAACACTTTTGATTAAATTATAACCTTTTTATGCAAATATTAGGTAGGTATGTTTCATTTTTAAAATGTGAAAAGGCTTGGATATATTTTCCTGCTTCCGTCCCAAATATAATGCAGCCAACATTAATGTCACCTTTTGGAACATTATTCAAAAATATGCGTCCTTTTATTACAGTCATCAGTCACCTGATTTTGAGAAATGTTATTACAGAATATGGCTGAAAAATTAGAGTCAGAGATTTAACTCTAAAATAGGGAAATAAAATGGTATCTATGGATTAGCAACCTGTCACCAATGTTCGATAAAAATGCCAATTAAACCAATTTTAATGCTACACCAAGAAGAATTTGTGTTTCGAGTTTCTATCCGCAATGGATTAAGGAACGTGAATGTAATATATATATTATATAAAAAACGGTACATAAATATAAAAAGACTATAACATTCAGTACGTATGCAAGTTGTATTTCAATCAAAAGTTACACATCACAATAATTTATACTTGTGGTGTAGTCAGAGATTGAAATGAATTTATAAAAAATGATAATTATTAGGAAGGTAAAGATCCTGACAAACCCTTTTTTATCAATTATAATCCGCATGAAAATTTAGTGACAATATAAGTTTCTAATATTATGATTCTTCTTTATGCTGATAATTGTTTCTAACTTTTTGTGTACCCTGGAAGATATTATAGAACGTGAGTATATGTATAAGACACAAACAGTAAGTATATGCAAACATACACACAAATAAACACCTACAGAACCATAGAAATAACTCAAAATACCGCTATATTTCATGTTTCAATATCAAAAACAAAATTCCTTTTGCGATATCGCGCCTAATTTTTTATATTTTTTTCCAAATCAACTTTTGGCCCGCGAATGTTCTGGCTTGGATACGTTGGCGCGCAGCCAGTCAAACGACTGTCAGCGACACAGGTCGTATAGTTTTAAAACTCTTTGCTCAATAAAGGAAATTGTTGGACGTGAGCTGAGTTTAATAGACATTATCTCTGCTCGGTGCGAGCCAAACCAAATAAAATGTTATCATTATGCACTCTGTTTTTGGTAGTTAGGGTGGATAAGCTGGCAACCCTGGTAATAAGCATGCACGGAATTCAAAGTACATATTTTATAGTACTTTTGTACCAATGCAACGTATAATTTATTTAAGATATGCTATTATTATTATATACAGAGAATACTGCAATATTACTTGTAAAGGGATTTGGAGATTCACCTAGTCTTCGAACTTGACTAAAATATGACACATTACCATTTTTCACCAGCTTGGCATTACGCAGTGTCAGAGATGGTAAGTTAATTAATTTATTTTACTAGTAGTAGGCAGGCTCTTTTACTAGAGAATAGGTATTTGTGTATATGGTGACACGCTCGCAATACTTTCACGACAGCGTCATCTATACAAAGACGTACAAACTAAGTGGTCTGCCTTTGATGTTTGAAACGCTTGTACCAGACAAGCTACAGTAACAGTTACAATTAAGATTAAATAGATGGAGCTAACACATTATAAAAAACACATTTATAAAAAACCATGAATTTTATGTAAAGAAATGGCTGGACAGTCGAACAGAATTTCGTAATTGTTTTTCCTAGGTATTACATATAAAAATTAGGAAAAGAATACAATTTTAAACACTCGTAAACTCCTAAAAGCTCTTTGAAATTTTTACTTATCCTCTAATATATTAAGAATAAAGGCAGCTAGTCAAGATCGTATTTAATCCCAAATTAGCATGGTATACAGTATCAATACTATCAGTTCATCTCTCAGTCTCATTTGTTCATTAATTGTATGATTGCAGACCACCATAAATATTCTCTATCGACATATTGAATTAAGTTCAAACCAAAATTTATTATAACAGATTTAAATGGCATATCATTATAAAATTAATTAATTTACTATACTCTGCTTGTCTGGGACTGACATGTTACATGTTTTTGAGAATATAATAAGAACCTTGGAATGATGTAATTATTGTAACTTCTTAGATAACAGATGATGTTTTTGTAACATAATTGTATTTTTTTTAAACATACACACATTAATATTATATTCACGTTCTTTGAACGCCTTTGAGGAGGAACATTACTTCTAAGACAAAATAATTACTATCAGTATAGTGATGTCATTTATACGAAATATTGCCGATAGTATTGTCGCTCAACGCTTAAAATATTCTATTAACCTCTAATATTTAGCCATATGAGGCTATACCATACACCATACTTGTCATCCTTAGTCATACCAGTAAGAAAGGCAGCTAGTTACCATTCCATTTACGTCCCAAACTATCACGTAACGAAGGCGTGGGCGAGGGTATTTAAAACCTGAAGCCATGATGAGATGGCCCTGCGGCGAGCGCAATAAAAATTAGCCCGTTAATCCATATATTTGCAAACGCCGGACACAGGTCGTAAAAACTGGGATAGTTAGGGGGCACACAGATTGATGAAGCTACGAAATGATTTTCTGTACTATTAAAAAAGGAATAAGTGTAGCAATGGAAAACTCCTGAAAAACGCTCGTAAGTAAATGTAGGGTGTAAGATTGAAAAGGGTATGCTTCGATCGTTAGGACAAATATTTTTGACGACCTCCGTGGCGGGATTGGTTTACCTCAACGCTAATCGTGAGGTCCTGGGTCCCATTCCCGTTGGAGGCAGAGTTAAGAACTACACTTTTCTTCTGCTTTCCAGTCTGGTTTGTTGATCATATATGCTATATATTATTTGTATATATTTCTTAAATATACGTTGACTAGTACACTTAACACAAGACTTCAATGAACTTACCAAGAGGCTAGTTCAATTAGTGTAAATAATGTCCTAAATATTATTAATAAAAAGTAGTTTGACAAAAAGTATATAAGTGATAGAAATTGAAACCTGTTAATTTTAAGCAGCTACATAATAATAATGAAAAGTATACATACAGTGTTAGTTAAATGCAGATAAATAATCTGATTAAAGAGTCTTGCATTTTGTTATATATTCTTATACCTATATATAGGTTCACTACCTATCACGTTGGGTCTGTCTATCTAGTGATACGCGGGCTTCGAATGGCCCATACCTAACATGCTTTAGAAATTTCGGAGATGGGCATTCAAGCCTCTGACTACCCCGTCATAATAAAAAAGGGAGCGTGTATACACAAGTCGTAAAGCGTATGTATGTATGCTATATTATACTTACGAGTATTCGGAACTTATCTATGTATGTATGATCAACAAGAATATCTGTTAATATCACCATTCTGTGCACCTAGCAATCCACTCTTGGCCTCTCATTAATTGTCCACTTGTTAATCTACGAGCTTTGCGGGAGTTTACACTATCACGACCACTCATCAACAAGTAGATAGATGTTTGTAGTACGAACTATGCCTTTCTTTAATATTGAATATGTGCTTGTCATGTTGTTTGAAAAGTACATACTAGTGATAAGGTGTCTGAGAGTGTCTAAGACGGATAAACATGTATAAAATCACACCTGTTATTATTTTCGGGGTAAAAAAGGGTAAAAAGCTTCGTTTACATATTTAATAGAAACCGGCGTTATGTTAGATTGTAAGTCCATCACCCGACAAATTTCATTATGCTCCTTGTGACTTCTTAGGAGATATTAGGAACGCTACCAAGATGTATTCTATTTTCTTTTCAGAATAATACGAAATGATAGTTTAATGTCTTTCATAATCTAAACTAGCGATGGACATCAAGATTACTTGACAAATTGACCAATATTGTATTCGATTTTTAGGATAAATATCCTATAAGAGCTGGACTTGACAAAAATGACTGACCTTTGAAATCAGAAGGTCAATTTTCTCAAAAAGTAAAAGAGTTATCTCATTAGAAGGTTTATGAACTATCAATTTAGATTCTTTATAGACCACTTTTAGTTTGAGTATCCACCCACGAGATATGATGATCACATAATCACTTTTTTCATGGATTTTACGTCGCCGCGTATTTGCTTCATAACGTTAGTCTCTTGCTAGTCTATGCTGAAAGAGAATGCTAACTAGATGCCTTTCTTAATATGTATCCTTTATGTGATTGAAATTTGCGGACTATGTGATATCGTAAATAAACTTTCCATTTCTTTGAAATAGGCAATAATCAGCAACATAGACTACACTTATACGTTGGTTAATGAATATCTATACAAATCTAATTTTTTTTTTAACATGGTGAGTAAACCTACCTATTTCCCGAACAGCTAATAGTCAGTGCTTGTAAATGGCGACATCGCTTACCAGCTCTCACATTGAGTACTGACTATCTGGTCAACACGTGGGTTCGAGGTGGCCATAGAATTACTACCATTGCAATTGCGGAGATGGACACCTGAACCTCTGACTCGTAAGGGTAAATTGTCATGAACGCGTGTGTTTTTGATTTTATCTTTTTTATTAAAGTCTAATTCGACGTAGCTCAGTAATTCGACGTAGCTCAGTCGTTAGGGGCTTAACTCTGTATCGAGGGTACAGAGTTCAAATCCCATTTGAGCATGTACCAATGGAAATGAAGTTTAATGAATTTCCATGTACATTTTCGTTATTAAAATACATTTACGAAATGCGTCGAATACTACGGTGAGGGAAAAACATCGCGAGGAAACCTACCTGTGTTCCCAGAACAGGTAATAGTCAGTGCTTATAAATGGCAACATGGCTTACCACCTGTCACATTGAGTATTGACTATCTGGTCAACACGTGGGTTCGAGGTGGCCATAGAAATACTACCTTTGCAATTGCGGAGATGGACACCGGAACCTCAGACTATCCCGCAAGGGTTAATTGTCATGAACGCGTTTGTCTTTTTGATTTTGTCTTTTTTATTAAAGTCTTTCGTAGAACCGATGTTTTTTATCAAGTAACTGAGCTTCTTATTAACTTGACCCCTTCACGTGTCAAATGTTATGTTATGTTGTCAAGCATACTAGAACTGGGTTCAATTATTGTAATCGTGTCCTGAATTCTAAGATTTCCAGAAACATCTATTCTAAGGCTTTTACGCAGACCTTTTTTGAACCATTCTAGCATAAATTTGGCTAAAAGATTGTATATTTTATGGACGTATTGTTATTATTAAAGGGCCTTCAAAGTTTTGAATTAGTTAAGTGGGTGTTTTCCATTTTACATACAGACATATACATCACGCCTGATTGCCTGTAGAAGGTAGGCAAAGATCACGAATCGCCATCTTACACTCATACACACTCGGTGGTTACAGGTTCTTCTAACACCATATTTTTTTCAGTATGGCGTCTATCTGAGTGTGATATGTCTTATTGGGCCGGCCCCTACATAACCGCCCTTCCACTGCACCCACATATATGTATTCTTTTTGGCAATCTTCTATCATGCATCCGCATAACATGTCCAAACCCTCTATTCTATTTTATATAGGGGACCGCCGAAATATCTATATGTGAAGATATATTAAGGTCTGTAAGTATAGCTGAGTACCAGGAGATACGCGATCTACATTTATATAGTGAAATGAAAACCACGTGTACATTAAACATCTCTTTGAAAACGCTACATACCTAAATAAAAAGTTTATGCTACGAAATCACGATGCTTCTAAGAAACTGTTCGTAGTACAAACAATGGTTACATGGCTAATTATGCTTGGATTTTTTTTACAAGTTAATTCTGGGTTGACAGAACTTTGTTGACAACATTTCCTTGGTAATTATATCGTAACCAATGTTCACAATATTCTTGAAAAAAGCAACTGGTTAGCATTTTAACAACATACTTAGTAGTAGAACAGGAAATAAAAATAAAAGTTGATACAAATTAGCTACGATTCTTTTACTATATCCTAATGTAAGCCAGCATAATAGATCTTCTTTAATGAGGGTAGAAAATAGTACCACATGTCTAAATTAGGAATGGCAACTAATTTGGTCGGCCATTAGATGAGCATTAAATGGGGAAAAATTAGCAAATAATAAATGGTGGGATTCTACCCCACTGACCTCCTTTTGAAGTGCATTGGAAGTATATCCTTGCTTAAAAACAAGTAAACAAAGATAACCATAACCCTTTTGGGGTGGTCAGAAGTTTACGTATCCATCTGCATAATTACGCAGTAGCTGACTCTATGGCCAGTTAGCCCATGTGTTAACTAAAAAGTCAGTACTCAATGTTACAGATGGTAAGATGATCGCTATTTACAAGCACTGACTATTATTTGTTCCGACGAATGGTAACATTACCTCACGATGTTTTAGTGTCAAAGCAAAGGAGATTGGTACTTGGAATTATTTGGTGATGGACCAACCGATCATTAAAACTTATATGGTGATGCTCTAATAAAAGAGGACATGTCCTGTATTTTAAATCCACTCCATGAAAGAAAAAATTATAAAGTTTTTAAATATGGCAAGTTATACCTTGGTACCTTTTAATTACATCCTGTTAATATTTTTGGAAATCATCTTTATCTCGGGAGATGGAAAATTTATTGATATTTTGTTCATATATTTATGTTACAAAAGTACACTTTTACAAATTAATGAAACCTAATTTTCAGAGAACATTACCAAATTTACATTTTTTTTTATAATTTTCAATTAATATATAAGCAGACATCAAACCTACATACTTCCTATTAGTGAAGCAGGTACTTGCTAGAAAAAACATTGACCATAATGACAATGCAAGTTAATTAACCATAACCTCTTTCAAATTCCTATCTCTTTACTCTCGCAAGCCATTTCTATTCGTTATCTGTAATTATGTTTCCTCGCAAAGTAAATAACTTATTCTAGATAGTTCTTTCAATCCTGCTTTGCGTATAAAAATAAGGTAAACGTACGCTAATTAGCCTTAACGTATGATCAAAGCTTTGACACAAAGTTGGCTTTCTAAAGGGGCTTGCACTGGGGGAAAACATGCGAGATTATGGTAACACACAACTTCGAAGAAAGTTCCGCTCGATTTTCCTCTAGGCTTTATTTTCTTTCCTTTTTTTTAAAGAAATATAAATATACATCGCATTGCGTGGGTAACCCGTGTACGATATATTACGTACGTTATATATGGTTGAAGGTTATACATACATCAATATGATAGCGTCCTTAACACATATGTATATGGTTGAAATGTAAGGACATTCACAGTACACTTGCACACAAAAAGGGGACTACACTTCACATAGTATATCATGTTTGTAATTGTTATTACTATAATTTGTTATTTTCTAAAGTGCCTTATGTTTACCTTTAATTATATACTTAAGTTAAGATTACTTTTAAGACTAATTAGGGGAAGAGTGTCTCTCCCGAGATACAGTCTCTGACTAGTTCGGGAGAGCGCTGTCCAATGTTTGTACCTAGCTTAAGTTTTGTTGTGCCCAATAAACTTTATTACTTTATTATTATAACAATTTTTAAATACGATTTCTATTTTAACTATATAAAGTACATACAATATGTATGTCGTTTGTTAAATAAATAAAATATAAGGTTGATTGTAAACTATGTATATCTGGTAATTGAAATGTTAGATGTGACTGGGAATAAACTATGTATTAAATAAAAGCTTCGATCTCCGAAAGATAGAAATAGCAGCATGTCTTTATTTCAGGGAGGATTGTTTATTATTGAAATCAATAATATGGACAGCTATTCAAATTAATGTGTATTTAATTTCCTGCAAACAACCATGACTATTATCTACAAAAAAGCACATGTGGAATATAACGAGTAATTAATTTTCAGTCCCAACTATATAAGATTCCAACAAATATCTGTATGAAATATCATACAGATATTTGTTGGAATCTTTTTGTAATAACAAATATAATTCCTTTATCCAAAATAATATTCGAACATTGGCACCTAAGGAAGATTATTATTATTAACATTTATCACGAATAAAACTATGACCCTTTACAATCTTTTATGCAATGATCATATGCATTTGTGCATTCTATAAAAGATCCTTGATTTGTAAATCAGTAAGAACTAAAAATAATGAAATTCTGATAATTAAAGAACAGATTTTGGCATACTACCTTGTATGTAGTTAGTGGGCACAGATACAAGAAACTTCGTTATTAGCACAAAGTTATGTATAAAATAAAGATTAAAAACGCCTCCAGCACTTCTACCATTCAGCCACTTAATAAGAAAGCATAATCTAACCAACATCTGTCAATGCCAACATTGTCAGATTTTCAGTGCCTTTACAAATTGAGAGTCAATTCCTGTTGAGATATCGGCCTATACCTATTAAAATCATGGTTCAATTTCTTCTGAACGATCACCAACCCAAATACTAACAACGCTCAGCATTGTTTGACGGTGCTACACTGAAAAATATAATTTTTATTTGTATTTACTGACCATCACTTACAAATCATAGTCATAATAAGGTTTATAAAATTAAATATAAATTCAAAATATATGATTACAAAACCAATATGAACCTCATATAAAAAACAACCCTTAACCATCTAGAGAACAACACTACAAACTTAAACGCTTAGTATTCATTACAACCATATTACCGCGAACTTTCCTCTAAATGAGGACTACAGGTTCAATGGTGGAACTACGCAAGGAGGTAGGTGGACAAGCAACCTACATGGTGCGCGGAAAGGTATATAAGCTGCGGTTAAAGGGTCGGTTTGCTAGACACCTGTTGACCGGCGCGTTGATAACTTGGATCATAAAAATCTTGTTCCCGAGTTTCAGATAAAGTTCGTACGTGCGCTACGAGGAACGAGACATTGTTTTAAAAAGGTTAGTGGATTGTACTGTTGTTGTTTAGTATTTTTTTAAATAGATACGATTGGTTTGTAGTCTATTTTATTATTTTAGTATATGAGCTTTTAATAGATAAGTTTGGTTTGTAGAATATTTCAAGAACACGTGTAGTATATCTTTGAAATTATAGACTTAGTAATTTGAAATAATTTTATTTATGTTGTAGAAAATAGTAATTATATTTCGTGTTATGTAAAAGAAAATGACAATTCAACACAAATAACAAAATTACCTTTATTGTCATATTAGTACAATTAGAATGAATTCAATGTATTCAAGTATCAAAAATAAAAAGATTTGTTATAAATTACTGAAATGGTTCATGTGAATTAGGGTCTTTAAAATCAAATAATTAAATAAAATTCTGCCTATTACCAAGACATCTCATAAAGTGTTCAAGAACAAAAAACCACTAAATTCTTGTTAGAAAAAAAACATGTTTCTATGAATACATATAGATGATATTTACCTGTAGAACTAATACTGATATCAAAACCATTTCCAAAAATACTCTTTTAAAAGTGAACTTTTCCGTGTATTTTCAATAGAACACGTATGAGTGTTTGCTGATTGAAACTGTTTGAAATGCCGAAGCTATGATGTATGCAATCAATATATACTTGTTTATGGAACAAGATTGCACACTTGTTAAACGGTTAAATATAAAATATGTAGTTAATTTGCAACTATAAATTTGTAATAAAGTACATAATAAATAAATTAAGTACTATAGTTTTTAAACATGCTACGAAAAAAAAACAACTTTTTCTTTATATTATAGGACATAAAAAGATTAATTAACTGTTTTACTGCTTCTCCTAAAGCAACTAAGCGATGGCTTAAATTAATATAAATATATATCACGATATCACGGTAATTATGATAAAATCAACCTGATATATACCCTGCTCTTAGGTTCCGTCCAGCTTGAAAATTCATGAAGAAAACGAGCATATATATGAGCGATATTCATAATTATATTATTGATATATATGGTACCTACAAAAGGTTTTCTGAAAAAAGGAGACGATAGTTGTATTTATAAACGCCGAGTAATTTGAAGATGTGTATGAATGCCGATGAAACAAGCGTAGTTTACCATGATTGGATAAATAGTATATATAATATACATAATAGTAAAATCATATATTGTACAATCATACATGTATTGTACATTGTACAAAAATGATGTCGTTTGATGGACAAATAAACGCGTAATTAAACTTCCCCCATAAAAAGGGTCTAATCGGCGTGTGGCCCGACATGCCATAACTCTTTTAATGACTGCCCAAATTTGGTGAGATAATCTCGTTTGTGATTTAATAGGCGGTCGTAAAGTAAATATAGCCATTTGTACATTTAATAAAAATACACAATAATAGTCGTAAGCAAAAGGATTGATTCTCATTGGAACGCCTAAGTTTAGCAACTTAGTGCGTGGTTAGTATCTGAGTATTAATCATTCTAGAAAGGTTAATATTTGTGGTTGGGTATATATTATAAACTGTTTTACTACACTACGGTAACTAAGACTCACTCAAGAAAACTTTGAAAGAAAATAATGTCGTACATTCTGTGTAATGATTTATTTAATTTTCATTCGTCGCAATAATATAATCAGCAACTTTCTTTTTGGTATGTCCAAAAAGCCAAGTTCTAATACTTTTATTTAAGTAGTAGTGTATTTCTACATATACATGCATGAACTAATAAAAAATAAGTTTTGAAGAAATTACGAGTATAAATCATCATTTCGTCAAAACTTATTCCATAAAAATCATATCTAAGTAAAATACACGGACATAAAAACTTTGGAATGCGCTTAGAGAGTCGATGAACTACGTAATTTCTTACAAACTACAACACGTCCTTTCAGTGTAAACGAAACCTCGTAAACATACTAGCTCTGCAAAAGAATTAAAATCGTAATAAATATATATGTATATATGGTAGTATTAAATAGCTTAAAAGAGAAACAGGCAGAATTTACGTATTAGGAAGATTTAACTTATATATATATTCAAAATATGTTGTTCATTGATGTTACTAGGTTTATTTGGTTACATCCTATTAAAGTAGGTATGTTTTGTCCCACATAGTTGACAAATCACTGAAACAAATTCCTTTCACTCCTATTTTTCGTCTGTCACAACCAGGCCGGAAAATGCGGTTGTTGAATTTTCCTGTCATTTCAAAAGTTCAAAACGGAAGAAAAATTGATATTGTTAACAATAGATTATGTTTTCCGATTATGAAGGTATAACGTTATATAAAATTTACAGGTATTATAATTTGTAAAATATCAAAAATAAATACAGTTATTTTTATATTTTGCAATCCCTATGGAACTGAAAAGAACTTTAAAGATATAAAATCCATCGATATCTACTAGATGACAATAATATCCAATATCGTGATATTAGATAAACCATGCAAGTACTCCTACAGTTATGTTAAAGTACATCACTGTATATTCTTAGACAAAAGCCACTTATGTTTCGAAACCGAAATAACATGCGTGTTTCATTGATATAAATACCTACTTTAATTGAATATTCAATGCATTGAAATGTGAGGAATTAAGAGCCAAACTTCTTCGTGTCTCGGGCGGTCTCAGGGGAGTTTTATATTAAGTTGCATGCCAATACTTTCTACCATTGTGTGAATAAAAAAAAGATGTAATAAATTCACTGCTACTTTTAGATAACATATGTTACCATATACTTTATTTTACATGGGCGTATTTTTGTCATCATCATCTTAAATGGTATGGGATTATACCGTGGATTATTTTATTGCTCTATATGTACAATAATTTTAAGTACATTCTAATATTAGGTTATTTTTTTTTATCGTTCGCAGTACTTTAACTTAACAAATCCAAAATTACTGAGTCGTACGAGCTCTTTCTAACATAAGAAATATATTTTAGAGAATAACTTCGTAGAAAATAGTATAATAATTTACACAATAAATAAAATACATGTAAATTTATGAAAACAACATAATTTTCTTGGTTACGTCATACTGAAGAGGAAAAAATAAACGACTTCAGGACATTTAGTATTTGAGGCCCAATAATAAGGTGAAAGATACATTTACCCGGAAATACCCTTTGAGTATATTTACCGAGTAAAAATATCATGGAATGAGTTACTGGGTACACATAATGAGTGGAAAAACACGTTGTTTACACCTTCATCGTAAAAACACAACTATGAGATTATGATTATTATACTATGAGATAAAAGTATATAAATATTATATAGACAGTAATAAACTAATAATGAAACTATGAGATTAATAACAATATAGCTATATTCTTAATTAAAAAATAAACTTATAGTTTTTTTGAGACTTTGTTAATTTAAATCCATACATACAACAGTCGACTCTTCCGAAGTCATCAAAAACTTTTAACCATGCAGAATTTTACTCAAAATTGTAAGATTAATAACACAGCTATTAAATAACGTCAAAAAATACTTAATTGTCCCCTAATATAATACAATCCTATCACCCAAGCTTTGCTGTAAGTTCATGCATTCATTTTGAAGAATAGACATGTTTTATTATGTTTAACATTATTGATTATTATCATGGTCTAAGAAAACTACACTGAGCAAAGCGAGAGAATAAAGTTGTTATAACTTTTAATCTCCGCATCAAGAAATTAAAATTCAATCTTGTGTATCTCAAGCAAATGGGTGTGGTGTAGGATATTTATGGACGAGATGTAACTTCAGCTGGGCACGGTTGAGTTATTTCCCAGTTAGAAACAAAGACAAAGAAGCACATTATTTTGTAGATTTAGAATGATTAGTTAGGTTTTATGACATACATATATACGTTATATAGGAAGAATATAATAAAAAATTTGATGAATATATAAAGTTTTGTCACGAAAAGCCATAGTAAGCGCTAATCTAAGAAAAAATAACTGAATTCGATTTTGACAGATATAACTATTAGATATATGACAATTAAGAATATATGCGTGTTATTCAATATTGATTGAGGTGTCTTAAGAATAAAATTAGATAGAAGTTAATTATATTCTAATCCAAGTTAGTTCGTAGTATAGAGCCGGGCATTCCCGTTGGAATAACGCGCTACGTTCCGCTTGTTAGTTCGTAGCAAGTTTCCTAACCAACACTAGCAATCGAGGACTAATTTCCTTAATTAAATTGGTTCTTTTAATGCCAAAGACTAAACTAAAAAACGATAAAAGACTAAAAATCAGAGATGCCTAAGGCAATCTGAACTCAAAATGTGTGGTTCCGGGTTCCATGTTACATCAAACCATCTCCCTACACAGTAGCGGATAGTAATATCCTCTTCTCGAAAAGATTATATTTTTTCCCATTTTACAAGCACTTTTGTTACATTAACATCTGTTTTTTCTCATATATACTTGACATATAATGATAATAATATATGACAAGGCACCATTTTTATCATATAATTGACCACCATACGTATTAGCCTGACCACTATATAGCCGCACCATATATGGATACATTTACTTGTTGTAGAGCAACATTGTAAGATGACTGTATTATCCACGTAGGCTCTTGATGTGAAACAATAATATGTAACTATAGCCTAAAGTTAGATATTTGGTATTCAGGTTTTGAAACCTATCTGAACTAATAGCAAATCCTATCACAACTATTGAAAGTTAGTTTCAGCTTGATGTTATTTCTAAGTTGCAAATCAAAATATGGTAAACTAAGTTGAAGAATATTGTACTAATATAATATTGTACATAATATTAAGGGCATAGTTCAACAGCTTGAAACTATTACGTGGATGGGGTTACAGATAAATAAATGAGGTGGTGGGCCGTTTACGTAACTATCGACCTAAGAAGATATACAACGTGAAGAAAGATACTCGTTTTTAAATATCTCTTACATGAGATGTTAACACAACGTAGATCATTGAAGCAATGTTCGGGAAAAATGCGTAAGAGTTACTAACACCGATAAGATATGCGCTAGGTAGAGACTTTCAACTCTACCTTTAAATACCTGACAAATACACTATATATCTTGCTCTCACATATATTTTAACACATATCTTGCATTAATAAGAATAGCTCCAATGTTTTCTTATTTATGATTATATTATATCTTACCTTTACTTCTTTCATACCACTGAAATTTTTATTTAAAAACTATTTTTTTATTTTAGGTATCTTATTACTCATTTCAATGCGATAGGAATTACAATAACAAATTAGATAGGCCTTAGAATAACTTTGGGAATGCAAAACAACGATCTGTTTGTTATCCTACTGTTTACAAGTCAATGTTAGGTATCATTAGAATACACTGAAATTACGTAACTACTAAGATTTGTTTATTGTAAACAAATGTTATTAAATACTGCCTGTTAGAAAGGATATCTGTTTGGTTTAAATGCTTACGTTTTTATTCAATCACTCATCAATTGTGATAGCAGTAATAATCTTTTGTAATAAACTCTTTCGAATGTAACTTGACGCCTAATTACAGCAAGTATTAAGAACCTTATAAAATTTGAAACTGACACTTTAATCCCAGCAACAAAGCTACGATGTGGAATACAATGTAGTTTTACATGAAATGTTGAATGAATGAAGAATAATTAAAAGGGATAGTTATTTTCTATATAACCGTCACATATGGAATTATGGGAAAGTAAAACCCAAATAATTATTTCATAGATAAAGTTTTCAAAACCTAAGCCATATTATGAAGGGAATCATACACGCCACGCATCTTTTTGTACGAATAACGTGTATGTTAACTTGTTAATGTAAAAACATGGCTGGGCTAAACATTATTTTTCTTTGTCAACAGACGTCACCATGTTTCTGCAAAAGGCTTGTCGGGGGGTGAACTCTGGGGTTGTCACGAAGGCTTTACTTCTGCTGTTCGTCGTGTGTTTTGTTCAAGGGGCAACAGGTAAGAACTACACATATTTTTATTATTTATTTTTACGTTGTGACTGTGCTCTTTTAGTTAATTGCGATTAATCATTACTGTGAAAGTCTTTGACACGTTTATATATTGTTAAACTGGTTAATAGTAACAAAATAACAGGTGGTAAGTCCATTGCTTTTACAAATGTATAATAGTTTATTAATAAAACATGCATCATTATTTTTTTATATAGATTTACATGTGCTTATACAAAATGATATTTCGACAATTGTAATCATTACTCGTAGCATGATGCTTATTTTAATAATGTTAGTTCTATAAGTATTCATATTCAGATAATACACGTGTTTTTGTAGAAACAAAGTAATAAACACGATTTGTTTTGACGTATATGAATGGTGACTTTTGATCTTTTGAGCGACAAAGACGTTCATTTGTTAAAAAGACAAATGAGGAGGCAAAACGAACCAAAACAATGTTTCATATTCAGAGAAGAGCTGGCATTCAGACTCATATTGAGTAGCCTGAGGCACGAAATTATATGTCATCTCTTTGTAAAAATAACTCTAAGATTTTCTTATTTGTATGTGCCGACTTTAAGGCATTACGAAAAATTGCCAAATGCCTTGTTTTTGACTAGCAATTAGAATATGCTTCAGATTTATAAACGTTGCTTTAATATATGGGTAGTTCAAAGGAAGGGACACGATTTAACTTTTATCGGTAATTTTAACTACATTTCAACGAGAATACGTTTGCACCAGATGTTACAAAGTTATATATAAAGGACTACATAAACTATTGCAGGGTATCACTTGTGTCCATCTCTGAATAGTTCTAGGGTCAGTCTTATTAGTGCCAGTGTTAGTACATAGCCATATAGTTCAGAAAACTAACGCTTGACTTTGACTTTACCAAGAAACAGGCTAATTTCGTCCAAATGCTTTCCCTCTAGCGTAAAATGAGATTCTTTATTTATTACAACTTCACAAATGTAATATCACAGTTCGTTAATACGTAAAGGAATATCAAAAAAACAATATAAGGCCACGATCATTCATTACGTTTACGTAAATCTAATTTCTTTTTAATTAATGTTCCTTTTTTATCTGTGAAGAATTTTACATTTTCTCTTCTGCATTTATAAATAAAAATGTGAATTTTCAGCAGTATTATTTTAATATTCCGGTGCTAGTTTCCTACCATTTAATTGTTTTTTTTTATATAAAAAAGCTAAAGTTTTATTGCCTGTATAGAAATGAAAACTACAACTCCATATAAACAATTCTGCGGAATTAATATGAATGCCAGAGGAAAAAAACGGTTCTAATATCATACACAGAACAATTTTAGCTTACTAAAATTGATGTAGTATTATAACATTTATATTTGTTTGCAAACTTACATAAAAATATCTTATTTATTTGTACAAACCTGTTTTGAGACCTTGTCACTTATATCCTTTTCTTACTTTTCTTCCAATAAATATGTAAAATAAGGGACCTATTGTATTTGTTCAAGGTACAAATGCCTTGAAGGTACATTTATATCGAACACAAATTTTATCCTTCATGCTATAGATAATAGTAGTTTTATAATTGAATCTTTATGAAAGCTAATATTTCATTTAGATAACTGAATCTGCATTGGCATGTATATAAACCATAAATATTCTTTTTACAGAAGAATATATACACACTTAAATACATATGTATGAATATATTGGACGACTAACCAAATCAACAAATGACGTTCTTGGTTAATATTTTTATTAAATTCCGTCAGCAACTAGCACAAAGTAACTTTCCCGTAAAATACGAAACAAACCACGTAAATCTCAGTGGTATTAGAATTTTGACAAATTGTTTCAGTCGTGACAAACATAGGTAACAAACAATAACTTAATGCCTGTCACCGAAACTTGGGACACTTATTGAGTTACAACTTTCAAGTCGAAATCTAAAGGAACCCGACCTGTCATGTTTTGACATTTATTTGTAATTCAATCGTCTATTGTTTAGAAATAAAGCTCGTGATGAATTTTTGATTAACGTAACTAACTATAGCCGTTTGAAACATCGGTTTTTGTTTTGTTTTCTAATGTTAAGCAACGATGGGTGAGGGGAATGACTGGATGGGTGATCATCTTTCAATTAATATATACTTATATATTTCAATAAAAAGAAAAGCTCATGAGATATTTTTTTAGTTATGAATAGACAGTATCTCTGAACAAAAATAAAGTTGAATACTTTTGATTAGTACTGTATGTTGTCTATAAAACTCAAAAAAGTCTAATACAAGTCCTTCAGTAACAACTATTAATACGACGGCGAATATACATTGTGATATCCAACTTAATCTTATCATTTGTAATCCAACTGAATCTTAGGTAAATGACAAGTTACTCTGTTAAAAAGGACAGTCAGTTTATTTTGCAAACTTTCAATTTGTTCTGCTCAGTCAATGTAAAAGTTCTGAATGCGATGATTGTCTTTGAAACTATGAAAACTTGAATGCAACTAAAAATATAATAGTTTGACTTGATTTAAATAGACCGTACTAACTCTTTATTAATAGTCTTTTACTGACCGATATCTTGGCTCTTTAATAAGACTATTTGACTTAATTTTTGTTTGTCAAGTAGAGGATTACGTTCAATTACTATGGTATGTTTTATATCCTTGTAGATTATTTTGTACGGTTTCCTTTCACAATAATTTAAAAATATCTATATCGATAGCAATAAGTATGTGTATGGTAAAATATAATAGTAGTTTAATACCAGATCAGTAACTACACTACTTACGTCACATTTATATATTAATAGATCAAAACTTATATCATAAAACCTAGGGTTAATTAAGGGACATATCTTTTCCGATACTACATTTTATGGAGAGATTGACACCAAACGATTGAGCAAATATTGACGATAACATATTAATTTAGTTTAACGTTACATAGACATTCAAAATCGATTAATAAACAGCAGAACTTTTTATATTTTTAGCAACCCTTTTGCCCATACTAACATAAGAAAATCTTGCTGGAGAGTAGGCAGTTGGATGTAAAAAAATAACTAATCTTTACCTAACTCTTCCCTGTATGTATTATATATGACCTAGCATGTAAAACCTGTGGTCTACACCCGTAATTAAGCTCAGTCTTAACTACAGAGGCGCAAAATCAAAAGACTGTCAGGTCACTGCAATTTTCGAGTGCTAATTACAACGACATAGTTTCCGCAGGAAAATCCCACTTTTTTAACGTTACATAGAAAGTACAATACAAAACATTTTGTGACACACTCGCTTTTATTTTATAAAGAGGACTCAGTTATAAATGTCAGGTTAATATTATGTGTAAATAATGTTTATATATTAACATAACATAATATTATAATAATATTAATACCGTATATTAAAGATGTGTTCTTTATCATTGTGTGCAGACATTTATTACACGTATGCTTAGGAATAAGGAAGTTTCGTCAAGAGATAATATGCTTATAGCAGATCAGAAAAGACATTAAATTAGATATACCTGTAATAGTTAAGGTGGTTTTCGGCACATGAAGCGGATGGATGAAAGTAGGGTTACAATATAGAGCCAAAGTGGAATGTAGAGTTGGACGTGGTAGACCTCGTAGAACTTATACAGATCAAATTGAAAACATTCTTATCAAGGCGGGTGTACGTAGTGTGAAGAACAGAAGAGCATGTACCCTCGTAAATGGGTGTGAGTGAAGCAAGAGAGATTTGACAGGATTGTTCCAGGTGGCGATCGATAGTCTCTGGCTATCCCGTTGGGGAGATAGAGGCGTGAATATATATGTATGTTAAATATATAAACAGACGAGGCCAGGATCGAAAAAAAGACATTGCTGAAAAGAAAGTTTATCCGGATTAAAAAGGAATGGATGTATATGAACGGATCAGTGATATTGAAATACTTATATTTATACTTTTATTTCTTGTGAAGTAAAATTAATTAATATTTCATTATAAAAATGCTTCAAAATAACATAATAGAACCTGACCTACCTCAACCAAATAATTGAACGTGCATGCCTGTAGTTGCTATTCGTGATACGAAATGACTTATTTGATTATAATATTAACTTAAAAACTATCAAGTTGTTTGTTTGCTTGTAAACATTAATACAAACTTAATATATTGATATTAATACACACACATATACTTTTGGAATACACTGTAATTTGGAGACGCAACTATTCTTGTAACATCTGTAGTATAACTAACAAGGTTATAATTCCATTAATATGAAACATTATTCACAACTTCCTAGTACATCGCCCAATGAATTCCTTCTACCACTCATCCCTTATACCTAAAAGATACTAGAAACAAAGATAAGTTATTTATTGACTACCTAGGTCTGACCTAATAGATGCAGCATTCTTTAATAATATGATTGCACTATTACATTAGCTCTCGACATGGAGACAATAGGGTTCTGTTCCAGCGTATGCCATTTAGCTTGTTAAGCTTGCATCGTGTACAACCGTCATTGGGTAGTGGTTTAAAAGTTTAGATAGGACTATTTTTATTAAATGTTTTGTGGATTGAATACTTATGTCATTTTTTTTTTAATTCTTTATTAAGCCATTCACCACTAAGGTTATGTCGGCTGAAGTACAAACACTGATGCCTCGGCATTTGAACTTCTTGTTATTCCATCGCCATAGTTACACCAACACCGCCAGCCGCTACAACCGAAGAAAAACGAAATCGATGCTCCAATTCCTTGCTCTCTTCTTTGTTCTTCAGTTCGTTCCAGTTGAGGATCCAAATCTTATCCCATAGCGAACATATTTGGCCAGTTTGGCATCACAATTGACTAAATATTCAGCCAAAAATAATTATTTGTATTTTCAACTTTCACTGAGCTGCTGACTTTGTTGACGCACCATAGACGACTGAACTTATGTCATTGATTTAAGTAAAAGTTAGATTTTGGAAAAGAATTCGGTTTGATTTAGATACGAATCACATTCATACAACATAAATATGTACCTACCAAATGTGGTTCACACAGTGGTAAACAGGATTTTGAATGAAAGGATTCAGATTCGTCGTCGAAAATACGAAAACTTTTCACAAGGAACATTGCAATTTAACGAATAATTTCACCGTTTCATTCAATCGCTCGTTTTTTAAATTTAATACCTTAAATTTCAATCATTTTAACCTTATTTACCTGCATTCAATAAAATTGTAAAACAACTTATATTATATAAAACAACTAAACACCATCGACCTATACATTTTTCAAGGAAAGTGGCAAAACTCTAAGAGAATAGCAATAAAAATTTATGGAAGACTTTTAGAAAGATCGAGTGATTAACCAATGCGTGACAATGGCATAAAATTTGATTTGTATTCTCTTAGCTTAATGGCACTTGTATAAACGTGCAGCCCATCTACCTTATTAGTGCACTGCACACACATAAGCAGTGACGTGTGCATTCGTAGCAATAACATATGTTCCGTAGTCGACGCAGCGGGACACAGCCTGTATCCGCCATGCCACCTCCTCAAGACAATTCACTTACTTATTAATATTGCAGCAAGTTATTCTCCGTAGTTTAGTATGTGTATTCTGACCTTATTTAGTTTATTTTAGAGATGAATAGACAAAAATGTAAATGAATTCATGGCTTTTTGTGTAATCTGTTTTATTTTTAATGTTAAAAGAAATGTATCTTACTGGATTTTTTCTGTATAACACCTTCGAATAGATGCAGCAATTTACATTTCATTTTTGCTGTTGACTATATGACTAGGCTTTGTAAATAATATGGATTAACTGTTCATCGTCTTGATTAAATAGACTGTTTTAATAAAAACACAACTGACTTACGAGTGCATAACTCCGCCACCTATTGTTATTAATGACAACAACACATTAGTTTAATTCACAGCCTTGAAACGCCGCAGTGTCCTTTTAATTAAGTCCCATGAAACATTATGTCAAGTGAACCTGTACAATAATGTAGTGCTAATCTAATTGCATTTGATCCACAGAGCAGAGAATTAATAGAGGTGGTAAGAGTGCCAATAATCTTGAGAACGTCAATTCGTGGCGCAGCCAGCGTGGAGGTATGTCGAGGCATGAGCTTGGGTGCTATGGGAATGGCGCGATCTTGGTGTTAGATACATGTTGTACGAATAGTTTGGCTTGTAATACCTCGTTTAGGTAAGGGAAAGCATGAGTAAATCTGCCACTGGATAGATAAGTCAGTCTTTGTGAATAGAGATGGAGTTACTAGCGCCGCATGACACGGTGGTAATCAAATTCAACATGGCGTATAATAAGACGTAGATATCCCTTGTCGATGGTTATTCAATTGTAGGTTCGTTTCAGCTTAGGCTCCATTTATGTTATGCAATGTGAGAGAATCGAAGCCGAGAGAAAACGTATACAATAATGCTGAAACAATGTTACAATGTGTATGTTGTTAGTTTTAATGCATTAAACTGATTGGTGTTTTAATCAATGAATTGTCGGCTGTTTGTTGTTGGAAAAATTTGATGGAAAGCTATTGTAAAAAGCATGGATGTATTGCACTGAAATATTTGAATAACATACCTTTATTGGATAGGCTGAAATATTGTTCGTATATGCGAAAAATGCACCAGCTTTAAATGTGTTATGAACATACCTACACATAAATTTTGGAAACAGGAGAAAACAAAATATACGTGTAGGTATTTAATAAATCAATATTAGTTTTAATAATATTACTATAGATATACTCGTAGTAAGTGACGTTGAAAATGAAGGTTCTATGTTCACGATCAATTGAGACATCGACAATTTTTTTTTAAATTCTTTGTTAAGCCATTCACCACTAAGGTTATGTCGGCTGAAGTACAAACACTGATGCCACGGCGTTTGAACTTCTTGTTATTCCATCGCCATGGTTACACCAACGCCGCCAGCCGCTACAACCGAAGAAAAACGAAATCGAAGCTCCAATTTCTTGCTCTCTTCCTTGTTCTTCGGTTCGTTCCAGTTGAGGATCCAAATGTTATCCTAAAGCGAACATATTTAGCCAGTTTGGCATCACAATTGACTAAATATTCAGCCGGAAATAATTATTTGTATTTTCAACTTTCACTGAGCTGCTGACTTTGTTGACGCACAATAGACGACTGATATACACATTTTACAGAATGTATTTATTGTAGGGAAAAAAGTATTATGATGAAAAAACCCCAAGTTTAATACTATAGAGATATTGCACATGCGTTTTAACTCTATGGTCAACATCGGCTTACCAACATAGCGAAACTGTGGCCATTTGAATAAATTGAATGAATGTTAATGGGGGACCCGATTCAAATTATAACAGTGCACTTTGCATGCAATTCACACAACTTTTGTTTGTGTTTCATGAAATTATAAGTTTCGCGGAATCGTGTGAACGGCCATTATTTTGAGGCTTATTATTTAAGGGGCGTTCTTAGAAAACGGCCAACGTTATACAGAATAAATATTTGCATTGCCTTAAGGTCCCGTGCTAGCCTTGGTCGTAGTAGCAAACTAGCTACCATTCTTACAAGCATAGTAGGAGGCGACTCAGAGACTAATGATCAATGGAACATATGTATTTCGACAGGTTAAAAATCTGTTACACAGATTTTATATCAATAACATCAAAGCTCAAATTTTTTTTGTTAAGAGACCGAAGAGAAATTTACGTCTTTGAAGTTCTGTCCACCACGAAACAAATTGCAGGATTTGACAAAAGACAAATTAAGACAAACGCGTTCACGATCATTAACCCTTGCGGGGTAGTCAGAGGTTCAGG
Source organism: Leucoptera coffeella (assembly GCA_030578115.1). Lineage (NCBI taxonomy): Eukaryota > Metazoa > Arthropoda > Insecta > Lepidoptera > Lyonetiidae > Leucoptera > Leucoptera coffeella. The sequence goes on from JAMBLF010000166.1 coordinate 260,044, forward strand.
TTTTCATCTATGCTATTGCGAAATTCTATGGCCACCTCGAACCCCTGTTTTGACCAGATAGTCAGTACTCATGTGACAGGTGGTAAGCCATGTCGCCATTTACAAGCACTAACTATTACCTGTTAGGGGAACAGTAAGGTTTCGTCACGATGGTTTCCGTATACAGGATTTGAATATGTGCGTATGTTTTAAGGTTGTTTGTATTTAGTTGATATGAAAATGATTATGTTTATTGAAGCATGCATTCTTTGCAATGTTGTCATTTTATTCAAATACAAAAATGTCAAAGCATTTTCCTGTCACCATAACCAAACAGTTTTGGTTGCCATGGTAACCTGAGTTTACAAAAAGGGGTCTGAAATATTTATGTAAATTTTACAATAATATTAATATACATATAACCTTTCGACTAGGTATAAAGTAAAAATACTATAGACTTTTATTCCGTCATGAATATTTCATAAATACTCCTCTGTAAATATTGTAATTTCTGGTTGAACTAAAAATATTACCTAAAAGTTTCATAGTAATAGAGACTAGGTATCCTTCAAATAATCATGTTATATTTTTGTAACCTTAGAACCCAAAATGAACTCTTTTCAAATTTTTCATGATATTTTTTTTATATTATATTAATTAATAAAAAGATAAAATTTAAATATAATCATATGTTACATTTAAATCGATGTAATTATGTATCATTTACAACTGCACATTAACATTAGGTCTGACTATTTAGTGAAACATCTTTGACTATTCGAAAACGGAAGTAGTCAAAATACGTATAACTTAAAATTTAGACTATTCTGAAAAGGTAATGAGTTCCGAAACGTATCAATATATGTATGAATACTTACATTAACATACAAATTTTGTTTGGTATTTTAACAATTAACATGTTGAGAAAATTCCACTCTATTTCCACTCCGAAATAAATTTCTGTGTAATCATTCCGTACATACAATGTCTCATATTCTATTCTATTAAGTCAAAGAAGACAGTATACAAACATAGAATTTAATTAGCAAAGGCTTGACGAAATGAATACAAAATTTCCTGTCTACGTACCTTCAGACTTTGTTACATGTATCTACATTTAACAAGCAAATATAATGAAATACATAGGTAAATTCTTTGCTAGAGCTAGAGTAAAGTTGCCTCAACTAATTTTTTTACGTTATTCGCGTCAATTAAAAAATGCGGAGATGGACACCTGAACGGACTACCTCGCGTATCTTTTGTCTTTTTGTTGTAAATAGTGACGTCATGAAATTCACAAATTAAACTGGCCCATACGTGAGTTAATGAAAAAAAAAGTCATATTGACCAATTGCAGACAACCGTTGTCACGTTTCATTGATCAAATCGTGGTCTGAATCCATCCAGAAAGAGATTGAACGACGTGAATGCACATATATGTATGTACGTACTATAAGGATATAAGATGATAATGGTGTAGACCAAATAATACCGTGTTGTACATGTTAATATGTCACTCACGTAGAAATAAAAGTGGCATTTAAGTCATTGACATCTCAGTCCCCAAAGCCATCTTAAATGTTTCAAGCTATTGTTATCAGACAAGCTGTTCCTACAAAGACGTAGCAAATTTATTATCACCTTCCGCCCATGTTAAGTTGTTTAGCAATCGTTCAATATGTAAAATCCTTTGTACGGGGATAAAAGTGTTGCTGGGAGGTAATAAACTCACTGGGTTATTCCCCCCATGGGAAATTGGAGGCTATCTATCGACTTGATAGGTGAAGTTACGTTTTAAATGTGATTTTTAGATCCCCATTGAATCAGCTAATGGTTTATTATTGAAACGTATGTAAGGTTACAGATATAAGAATGATATACTAGTATATCCGTAAAGCTGGTATAGTTAAAAATGTATATTATATTATAGTGGGTTCGAGATGACCCTACAATTTACTACCTTCGCGATTGCGGATATAGACACCTGAACCTCTGAGTACCCCGCATGGGTTAATAGTCGTGAATGGGTTTATCTTTTTTTTAAACTTAAAAGTTTGTCGAGTTTATTATGAGACGTAATTTGAATGATTATAGTTGCATCTGTTCAAGTCATATCTATTGGAGCGATTAAGGCAAGGCAATGCTAGTGTTAACTAACTAACAAGTACCCAGTCAACGTAAATTTAAGAAATGTATACTAATTAGAGATAGATAAATACATATATAACACATACTATCATCGATCAGACTGGAAAGCAGAAGAAAAACTTAGTTCTTAACTCTACCTTAACCGGGAATCGAACCTCACGATTAGCGTTCAGGTGGTTAACCAATCGCGCCACGGAGGTCGTCTATACACGTCGAAGGCTTACCGTTTGTCACGTAGGCGCTAAATGTCCGATAAAAGTATGATCAATGCGACCAAGCACCACCTGCTACGTAATAAGACAATACTGAGCTATGTTTGTTCGTACATACATACAAATGCACGTCCCTCAATCCCTTTCCAGGGTGGATAGACTGACATAATATTTTCACATTCATATTTAATAAAGCTTTCGGGGTTACAACATATATATTTACGTACTTTTAGTCGTTTCGGTGTGGATAGAACCTTGTAGATAAATATCTTCTATGTCACTTTTAGCGTTGTGTTGCGATGTCAATTTAGGATCATACTTGACAGGTTGCTAGCCAATTGGCAATAAATTATTTTTACCCCTACTCCCTAAGTCGCCTTCAACTACGAGGAAAAACGGCAGCTAGTTATCATTATTTTCACGCCCAGACTAGCCGTGGTTACTATAGAATTGTTATATTTAATTGATAGCCCATTACCCAATATACTATAGTAATTACTAGTCTCGTTCACTTTTGTTTGCTTTTTGTACCTTCTACAACATGCAATGAAAAGCAACTAGTTAGAATTCTATTTACGTTTGAGACTAGCGCAGGACCTGTATGTATGTGCATAGCATTAAAGGGTTATAGATGCTTCTAATCGAATGGACCACTCCATTTGTGTTTCACTCCCACTAATGCATTCAATTCTGCCTAGTACTTGTTACTGCTGTTTAATGAGATGTCTTAGGTTCCGGGTCATAAATTGACAGTGAATAAAAGTGATGTTTTAATATCATAAGTAAATGGTTCGGCGATAAATGTGGGGATTAAATACATACATACGTATACACACATTACGCCCAATTCCCTGTAGAGGGGTAGGAAGTGACAGTGAATAAAAGCTATGTTTTAATATCTTTGGTTAATGGTTGGCGGATATGTGTGGGGCTTAAATACATACAAACGTACATACACATTACGCCTGTATTCCTGTAGAGGGGTAGGCAGAGATCACGGATCTCCATTTGTTCCGAATCTGACAGAGCACTTTCGCTTCATTGACATTCATACATCTTTTATACACTCTCGGCGGTTATAAGTGCTCCTAACGTCACCTTTTTTCAATATAGCGTCTATCTGACTGTTATATGTCTTATTAGGCCGGCACCTTCGTAACCGCCCTTCTACTTCACTCATATATATTCCTTTTGTCAATCTACTATCATTCATCCTTAAATAGAATATAGCCAATTTGATATGTCGTAAGAAACATTATGAAATATTTTATGCGGACGAAAAATTTCAGATTGACACAAGGAATATGTGTAGGTTAGGTGGGTGGTTATGTAGGGGACATATGACAGTCAGATAGATGCTATAAAAAGGTGAAATTAGGAGTATTTTTAACCACCCAGTGTGTATGAGGAGATGTATGTGTGTCAATGAAGTGAAAGTGGTTTGTCAGGATAGGCACTGATGGGGATATGTGATCACTGACCCTTCTACAGTGATCTTTGCTACAGGGAAACGGACGTGATGTGTGTATATATGTATGTAAATACTATAAAACTGAAAGTTTTCTTAGATAATTTTGGACGATGAATTGCTTATCTAATGGTCCTTAATTTTAATAATATATTTATTCTTAAAACAGATTGTGAAGGAAGAAAATACAGAACTAATTTTCTTCATCTTTTCGGGAATTATGGACGAGAATGTGTATTGATACTTATTACTTTATTTTTATTTCACTTTTTTCAGGATCCTGTTTGAGCTACGGACATTCATGTTGGGGAGGTAAGAACGTTAACTTATTCCGAATTACTTCATTATATATACGTTTTTTGTTTCCTACTAAGCATTCGTTTCTGATGAAAAACTTCGTAAGGAAACCTAGCTATCAATCTAGATAAATAAATCAGTATCACAATAATGACAATGTTACCACCATTGTAGTGACAAAAGTGTCGGTTGGTGATCAGTCAATCAACCTTGTCAGTCAAATAATCGATTAAAATTTCTTAAGTAGAGATCCCGCCACATAAGGTGGCAGTAGCCAAACTTGGAACTAAATTTGACGTTACCGCCATTGCGTGTTATTTTGTATGAAAGGTAAATTTAGTATTACCAGCGTTGTGTTTTTTGCCCACTCTCTGTAATTTTTATGTTTGTTAAGGGTGATTATAATAAATTGATTTCCGGAGTTTCTTGTTAGTTCTTCTCCAAGCTAGGGTCTCCGCTGATCTAACCTGGGTAAAAAATATGTAAAGACAATGCTCAGTGCCATGTTTGAAATAATAGTTTTAAGAGATTCGCGATTTATACTCATGATATAAGATATAAGGGTGTGTATAAGATTGATTGCAGCTGTGGGAAATCCTACGTCGGACAGACTAAACGGTCTATTGCGGACAGAGTGAAGGAACACATAATATATGTAATATATAATAAGAAGGATAAGTCCCGTTAATTATTAATCATGTTTGAAATAGTTTAATAAACATATTTTGACTTTGATATATTAATTTGTTTTATTTGAGTTTATAGCTCTGCAACCAAAGACCGTTACAAATGAAACCTATAATGTATCGAGCCGTATGGCACAGTGAGTGCTAGTTTTGGCGTGTTTACTGGTAACACTGAATTACGCGACTGTGGCGACGCCTCCAACTGCCACCTTATGTGGCGGGATCTCTACGTATGTTCCTGAATTATTGGGATATTTATTTACACACGTTCATAATCCAGGCACAAACTTAATCACAATGAGGATATTTAAAACAATCTCAGCGCTTACGTGACACGCCTAATACTATAACCCTGTTAACAAAAGCTGTATACGTATTTCAAGTCTTTGTTATTATAATCCAAATGTGACATGTCCCTCTACCTGTGTTCGCGATATTAATATCCATATTAACTTCGCTTATTGAAATGAACTGGATAAAATGAGTTATATAGCAATATGGGATTAAAAGATCGAGACGAAAATAGAATTCTATAAAGCTTCCTTTTGTTTCACGTGTATTTATAATAATTGGGGAGTTTTCAGAATCAGGAACTAGCTTTTTACGCAAAAATAAATCCTTTGTTACCTGTTACAACGTATCAAACAAACTATTTACATTCTATTCAAATCCCAGAATACCAAACACTACTCATATAAACACCCAAGTAAATATTGGTCACCAAACTGGCTACATCAGTGAATGAAATGCATTTCATATAACTGGCCACTTTATGTTTGAGTTACCGGAACACAACCTTATACTGCCCACTGCAGGAATAACATGTATTTTGGGAAACATGAAGTTTAATACCATTTCGTGGTATAGACAAAGCTAGTTCTGAGTAATTTAGGTAAGCTTAATGTCGTTTAGAAAACTAGATACTCTACGACAAATATTGAGTCCCTTCACAAGCTTAATATAATTTCACGACCTCCGTGGCGCGGTTGGTTAACCATCTAAACGCTTATCGTGATGCCGTGTTCGATTCCCGGTGGAGGCAGAGTTAAGAACTTCGCTTTTCTCCTGCTTTCCAGTCTGGTCGTTAATTATATATATGTATTTATCTATCTAGATTGAAATAATATCTATTTAACTAGCTAGATTGAATATAAAATAAGGCGACCTAGTATTATATTATCTGTGAGGCGACTAAAAGACTTAAGGTCTTATTCCTTACTTTTTAAATTCCAGCTCACGGCAAGAGGTCTGGAAACCTTCCTTCATCAGCCCCGGATTGGTATATCAGTCGTCTGCTGAAGAAGGTCATTGCTAACGGAGATATGGTAATACCACAAGTCAGTCACAAGTCAGTTTCAGGATGCACAGAACGTTTATAGCTAAAATGTTGAAATTCATATATAATACATAGTTTAACGTTTAAGTATGTCATATGAACAGATCATATGAAATGAAATTTATCTAGCCCATCGCCAAATGGACTTATTTTACGACTTATAGAGTTAAGCAACTTCTTAAGAGATTCTGGGAAGAAAGCAAGCTATTAAGGATTATAATTACATCTAAGAATAACATATTTCAATAAATTTATCATCATAAAACTGTTGGAAAAAAATAATATCCTTACCCGTTATCCTGATTATTTTTCGTCACACTGCCATCTAACAAAATCTACTCGAACTATTCCAGGAAAACCGCAAGCCAACCGACTTGGGTGATCTGAGGACCATATATCGAGTTGACAGCGTCGATGTGGGAAACGATGACGCACTTCTGTAAGTTTATTAGTTTCAAAACTAGATGGCACTTTAATAAAATAAGATTAGATGATTAAAAATTATAGGAATACTTCACTACGACTAACTGCTGTACTTAGCTGATGGTGTTCTAGTTTACTATATACAGTCTCTGTCTAGCCTATTCTTCGCAAAAAACAGATTTTTACGAGAAATTATGTCAAAAATTGAGTTCAGGACAGTAAATGTGAATTATTACATTATGAGGTTGGGACTTAATCCCTAACCTTGGGTTTTCGTACTTTAGCCCTCCACCATATACCCATACCTAATACCTGCTGTCAATAGCGTCTAATAAGTAAATAACAGTAAATTAACCAAAAAAACCACATCTATTTTACGATCAAACCTTGTAAGGTGACCGTGTCAACTATTGATATATTTTGCAAAATATTTGAAAAAGTTTGTATAAAAATTTTTTCCCTACATTCCAGCACTGACAACCAGATCCCAGCCACCCCGAAGAGGTTTCCCGAGGGTATACCGATGCTGGACGAGAAACTCCTCGCCAAGGCCAGGTTTTGGAGGATGATGGTAAGGCGCATCCTTTAATCTTTTTCGGAGTGGACTGAACTTTGAAGACCATTTTCATATATTACATACATACACATCACGTCTTATTAGGCCGGCCCCTACGTAACCGCCCTTCCACTTCACTCATATATATTCCTTTGTCAATCTGCTATCATTCATCCGCATAACATGTCCAAACCATCGAAGCATGCTCTTTTCAATCTTAGTCACTACATCTTCTTTCAAACCGCAACCTTCCCTTATCACACTATTTTTAATTCTATCATTCAATTTCATATGTTATATGTCATATTCAGCATAAAGCTAGGGAATTTGGTGATATTATTACATATGACCTTGTTATTATTAGGCTTGATTCAAACTTAATTTAGAACGATAATAGTATGTAGTACATACTCATCATGCCTGATTCCCTGTAGAGGGGTAGGTAGAGATCACGGATCCCCATTTGTCCCGATCCTGACAGACCACTTTCGCTTCATTGACACTCATACACACTCGGCGGTTATAGGTACTCCTAACGTCACCCTTTTTCAATATAGCGTCAATCTGACTGTCATATGTCTTGGGGCGGCCCCTACGTAACCTACGTAGGGAGTACTCTCTGCTTATGCTAAACATAACCTTACAATACACAAACGTTACATACTCAGTAACTTCCTTCTTAATGTGAAAGGCCGTTTAGTTTGAAAAGGATGTGTTATAACATGCTTAGTAATAATACGGAAGTGTTCATTATTGATGAAAGGGACATAGGACAATAACGTGTACAGGTTTATGTAGAGAAGAAATATAGATACTTGCGTGTATATGTTATGTTCCTTTAAGGTTACGAACCTCTGTGTCACGTTCCATTATTCAAAAATAAGTGAATAACATACATACATTATTATATTCATATGTCTACTTCCTTAGCGGAATAGGGAAAAACTTTAGATAGCCACCTGGAATGATCCTGACAAATCTCGTGCTTCACTCACACCCATTAACCTTCTCATACATGTTCTTCTGTTCTTCACGTGACGGTCACCCACCTTGAGAAAAATGTCTCCAATTTGATCTATACAGATCTAACTGAAATTACGTTCTTTTATAACTCTATTTTTTAGTTTAGTTATTTAGATTAGCTCTGAAGTAAGCTAATTTTATCAAATAAAATCCCAAACTAGGACTAGGTTGACCCATGAAAGTCTAGGGCGTTAATACAATGCTAATAGTAGTATATACTAGATATAACTAGTTGCCTATCTTCCCAGCATAAATAACTAATAAAAAAATGGTACGTGCTTGGGTTTGATTGACAATGACTAAGGAATGAGGCGATATTATTACAATGCATTAAAGGGACCCAAGTCCACTAATGGTTTTCGAAAAATATCAGTTTAATTACACTTCCGTACAAGCTAAATTTGTCACTGTCGTTTATCCACTACCAATTTCACACTAATACTGAAGTGATGTTGAAATACGATTGTGCAAAAAACACATTCGTAGACTTGGGCCCCTGGTTTCTGTCTAACCTAAAACGGAGAGGTCGTGAATACATATATGTATGTGTTTTATTTCCAGAGAGAGGCAACAGAAAACGAGTAATCTGCTATCAAGGTTGTTATAAATAAGATTTTCTATTAATTTTAATTTAACTAAAGTCGTTTGTAAGGCTGGGTTACAAAAGACTTAATCAATTCAATTCAATTTTATATAATTTCCATTACATAACAACCATTTAAATAAAACATATTGGACTATTAAGTTATAAGCTACATACATGTTGTATTTTTCCTAAATTCTGAAATTATTATGATTATTGTCGATTTAGTCCAAAATTATATGGTTGAATTGTCAAAATTATATTATTTATTCTCAAAATGTATATCTATTGAGCTAAGTTAAAAAATTAAGCTTAAAATGTTTTTAATATGTGTACTTTTAATTAATCTTTTGACATGTTTATTCTTTTTGTTATTCTTATAGGGCAAGTATAGTATGATTTTTTATTTGACAAGCTTGTGTTTTATAACTTTTTTGTCAAAGCACTAAAACTTTAAGTTACTAGAAAATCTAAATGTGTATACGAAAAATATGTATTTTAAATGATTATTATGGTTACTGTGTATCTTTTTCTTTAGCTTTACATTAAAGAGTTACAATCATATTCGGATTAACACAATTATTTCGTTATTCCAAACTATATTTTCCATGTAAATAATAATAATCATACCGTTGTTACTTACTGTAAGTAGTGATTAATATTTTAAAATATGAATGTTGATAACGTAAAAACCTACATACATTATATATGTAAAGAAATTTGCTGAACATTTCTCTGTTTTATTTCATTCCTAATATATTTTATTCTCCCCTTTAGTCCATTAGTATTACCTTACAATATGTCAGTGTTAATAAAAATGACATTTAAAAGTCTGACTTGATATCGAGTAATGTATTTATTGAGGAAGGTGCTTATATTTCAAACACAGTATTTTACAAAAAAGGGACTTATCGCGAATATTTTATAAACAAAGTATTACCTTTGCTACCCTGATAAGTCCCGTTTCCTATACAATGAATAAAATACCACAGTCTTTCAATTTAGATAGTGTAGTTAGTTACATTCTGGTCTAAGAGTAACACAATTTTACGCATACGTAAATAAAATTTCATTTCCATGGTAACTTTAATACCCATAAATAAAAATAAAGCATGCTAACCAGCTGCCGTTCTTCCCGGCATGTTGTAGGCGGCGATTTGAGGAGACTAAGAGATTTAGGTCCATGAAATGTGATGAATAATGTGTTAGCAAAACTAATCTAAGTTTATAAAAATGACAATAAAACCCTAAATCGAATAATAAAAGTGAGCACGAATATTTCACGTCTCTAAGGTTCTGTCCACCCAAAGAGATAAAAGGACTTGAATATGCATGTATATAAATATTAAATTTCTTATGCAGCAGTTAATATTACGCTTTCACACTACTCTTTCTAATTATGAATAATGTTAAACTCCTTTAGTACATTCAGGTGCACAATTTAGCACCTAAAAGCTGGTTTTTAAACTAAGTACATACAACATTACGTAAATAACAACATTAACAACACGTCGGTTTCATAATGGAATATTGGTAACAGGTTGCTAGCCCATCGCCCAATAGATTCTATTTACCCCTAGTCCCTTAGTAGCCTACGACACGCCGGGAGGAATGGCAGCTAGTTAGGAATCTTTTTACGTCCCAGACTAGCACTGGTCCATATCAATCGATTAATCAATCAATGTATATACCACTGTATACTGTACACTGTATACTGTATGTCCACTGCTGGACGTAGGCCTCCCCAAGGGTACGCCACAGAAGACGATCGTTGGTGGCCCTCATCCAGCCACTACCAGCAACCTTCTTGAGGTCATCGGTCCACCTAGCAGGGGGCGTCCTACACTACGTTTGCCGAGACGTGGCCTCCACTCAAGAACCGCTTTACTTCAGCGGTCCTCGGTTCTACGACAGACGTGGCCGGCACACTGCCATTTCAGCTTACAACAGCGATAGACTATATCTATCACTTTGGTTCTTTGCCGGATAATCTCGTTCCGGACTCTGTCCCTTAACGAGATACCCAGCATCGAACGCTCCATTGCTGGTCCATAGAGGGCTTGGTAATTAGGGAAATAGAGCTTCTTGTTTTTTATAATACCATACACACTCATACATACATAAATATCATGGCTTTCTCCCTGTAACTGAGAGACAGGGAAAGACGAATCTTCATTTTTCCGATCCTGGCTAACATAATAATAATATTTGGACATTATTACACCAATTGAACTAGCCTTGGTAAGTACATTTAAGACTTGTGTTAAGGGTACTAGTTAACGTATATTTAAGAAACATACACTTATTATGCATAGATAAATACATATATAGCTTATATTCAGACTGGCAAACAGGAGAAAAGCATAGGTTCTTAACTCTGTCTTCACCTGGAATCGAAACCGGCAGCTAACCGATCGCGCCACGGAGGTCGTCGAACATGCTTTATTGATTCCTCATACACACTTGGTAGGTACGATAATCATACGCATTATGACGTCGGAAACACAAACAGCATTTCACTCATTCGACGCTGCGCCATTATTAGCGTCTTACTAGCGGAGCCGCCATACAAACGGTCATGAACACGCTAGGCGTATCCGCGGCTCTGCAACTAAGAAAAAATGAACACGCCACGCGTGTCCACTGGTTCTACGCGTTTATTTTAATGTTTCTAAATACGTTAATAATACATTGTTGTAGTTTATTTCCTTAGTTCTGTTTGTGCAACGAAGAGATAAGGTTGTGGCAACAGTATAGTGATTTTAAACCAGGAATTATGGCGGAATATGGATATTTTGGTAAATAGGTAAATTAAATATGATGTGATTCTAAAACTTACTTATATATTATTAAATTTATAATATTTTTTGTTGTTTAAGTGTATAAATTATTTACTCATCTATCGACTAAAATCACTCAGAAACATATTATTGTGTAAGTACTAATTTTATAATAAACAAGCTAACATAGTGAGTTTGATGGAAAGTTAAACAAACTTTTAGAACCTCCATACTCAAAGTGAACACGCGTTACACATTACACGTTCTTGGCATTACACAAGGTATAATATAGGTTTATAGTATAAACATAACTTCTTTCAAAGTAGAAACCACGTGAATATATGGTTATTCGTGGAGTAAATACCATGTACACAAGTTCTTATTAAAATTTTTCATGTACTTTTCGAGATATAATCGAAAACTTATAGACACGCGAGGCGTGTCCGCGGCGTGGCAAGTAGAATTTTCAAGAACACGCAAGGCGTGTCGTTGGCTCTGAATGAGTTAAAGGAAGAATAATAATGCGTTTTTCTATAATCTGACTACAGATGGCGGGAACAATCATTTAATTGTCGCCGCCATCCACTAAACAAATTGTTAGCAATTTCCCGTAGAAAAATTGTTTGTTCGTCAAATGGAGTTGCAATATAAACTGTTTATTTCCTAACTACCCCTTGTTCGTTTGAGACGTAAATAGATAGCTGCTCATCTTCCCAGTATGTAGAAGGTAACTAAGAGATTAGATACATAGAAGTTATTAGGCGGATCGATAGTGACCCTATCCATGTCATGTCATCAACAACCACTATTGTACTACTAAATATGATGGAGGAGATATTATGTCTAAGCAGTTCTGTACACTCTATAGAGAATAGAATGACATGATCATATAGTATACATACTTTTAATGTTATAAGAAAACGAATAAGTCACATTTACAACACACCGATTTTTAAATCATAGAGAAATAAAGTAATAGCTTCAACCACTTGAAATTCAGGGCAGTTTAACCGGGTCTTTCTAGTGCTTAGGCATCGAATCCGATATTACATGGCAAATTAAAGTTCATTCATGCTAAATTGAGTTGTTACAGTTTTATTTTGTCATACTCAACGTCGTGTAACAAAGGTAATACTTTGTTTCTCGTTGTTAATATACGCGATAATTCACACTTTGTTGTAATAATAATAATATTGTATGACATTATTACACCAATTGAACTAGCCCCTTGCTAAGTACATTTAAAACTTGTGTTAAGGGTACTAACTAGTCAACGTATATTTAAGAAATACATACTTATGATATATGGACACATATATATATATATATATAATCAACGACCAAACTGGAAAGCAGAAGAAAGGCGTAGTTCTTACCTCTGCCTCCACCGGGAATCGAACCCGGTACCTCACGATTACCGTTCAGGCGTCTAACCGTTCGCGCCATTGAGGTCGTCGTAGTAAAATAAAGTATACAGTTCAATATATTAATGTCTATTTAAAACGGTAAGATGTGAACTAATATTGAGAAAAACTGTATCCCGTTTAACTAGGTTAAATGAGTGGTTTATAAACCCTGATGTATATTTGGATAACTAACTAAAAATACTCTAGCATAGCTGGAATATAGTTACATTAAATGAATAACGTGTTCAATGAAAGCTGTAATTATTTAAAACACGTATCCGTACAATGGCTTATGCTAATTTTAATTTTCGGAAAGCTGTTTCATTGCATTTATTTATTCAACCTATTGCAGCGGGAAAATCCAAATATATAAAATCTGTAACCATCAATCAGAAACAACCCTAAATCGAATGACAAAAAAGCAAGGATATTTAACGTCTACAAGGTTCTGGCCTCCCTGAAAGAGATAGAAGGACTTGCATATTCATGTATATAAATATTAAATTTCTTATGCAGCAGTTAATATTACGCTTTCGCACTACTCTTTCTAATTATGAATAATAAAACTCCTTTAATGCATTCAGGTGTGCATTTTAGCACCTAAAAGCTGGTTTTTAAACTAAGTACATACAACATTACGTAAATAACAACAACATTAACATCAGGCCTGTTTGATAATAATAATAATATTGTAGGACGTTATTACACCAATTGAACTAGCCCCCTTGGTAAGTACATTTAATACTTGTGTTAAGGGTAATAGTCAACGTATATTTAAGAAATATACACTTATAAAAAAAAACGCATTCACATCCATTAACCCTTGCGGGGTAGTCAGAGGTTCAGGTGTCCATCTCAGCAATTGCGAAGACACCTCGAACCCACGTGTTAACCAGATAGTCAGTACTCAATGTGACAGGTGGTCAGCCATGTCGCCATTCACAAGCACTAACTATTACCTGTTCGACGAACAGGTAGGTTTTTTCCCGATGTTTTCTCTCACCGTATAATTCGATGCATTTCGTAAATGTGTTTTTATTACGAAAATTTACATTGAAATTCATTAAAATTAATTTCCATTGGTATATGCTCAAGCGGGATTTGAACCCTGTACCCACTGATACAGAGCCAAGCCCCAAACAACTGAGCTACGTCGAATTAATACTTATTATAGATATATAGCATAATAATCAACGACCAGACTGGAAAGCAGAAGAAAAGAAAAGTTTCATAATGGAATATTGGTTACAAGTTGCTAGCCCATTGCCCAACAGATTTTATTTACCCCTAGTCCCTTAGTAGCCTACGACACGCCGCGGCGCGCCGGGAGGAATGACAGCTAGTTAGCTATCTTTATACGTTCCAGACTAGCACTGGTCCCATATAGGGCCGCTGATATAAGCTGCAATTCTGCTCTTCCTTGTTCTTCGGTTCGTTCTAGTTGAGGATCTAAATATAATCCCAAAGCGAACATATTTAGCCACTAAGGTTATGTCGGCTCAAGTACAAACACTGATGCCATGACATTTGCACTTGTTATTCAGTCGTCATGGTTACACCAACGCCGTCAGCCGCTGCAACCGAAGAAAAACGAAGTCGTAGCTGCAATTCTGCTCCTCCTTGTTCTGCGGTTTGTTTCAGTTGAGGATCCAAATATAAAGCAAACATATTTAGTCAGTTTGACATCACAATTGACTAAATATTCAGACGAAAATAATTATTTGTATTTTCAACTTTCAATTAGCTTCAACAGGAACGGAACAATTTGAGCTTCCATTTCGTTTTTCTTCGGTTGTAGCGGCTGGCAGCGTTGGTGTAACCATGGCGATGGAATAACAAGAAGTTCAAACGCCGTGGCATCAGTGTTTGTACTTCAGCCGACATAACCTTAGTGGTGAATGGCTTGATGAAATAAATATAAAAAAACTTTCAGTGAGCTGCTGACTTTGTTGACGAACCATAGACGACTGAGGGTTTGGTAATTCCTCTGAGGGAAATAGAGCTTCTAGTTTCTTATAATACCATACACACTCATACATACATAAATATTTTGGCCATCTCCATATAACTGAGAGGCAGGGAAAGACGAATCTTCATTTTTCCGGTCCTGGCTAACATAATAATAATATTGGGACAATATTACACCAATTGGACTAGCCCCTTGGTAAGGTCAACTTATGTTAAAGAAATATATACTTATGATGCATAGATTACATATATAGCATATACAATCAACAACCAGACTGGAAAGCAGGAGAAAAGCGCAGGTTCTTAATTCTGCCTTTACCGGGAATCGAACCCGGGACCTCACGATTAGCGTTGAGGCGGCTAACCGATCGCGCCATGGAGATCGTCAAACATGCTTTATTGATTCCTCATACACACTTGGTGGGTACGATAATCATACACATTAAGACGTCGGAAACACAAACAGCATTTAAAGGTACAATAATAATGCGTTTTTCTATAATCTGACTACAGATGCCGGTAACAATCGTTTAATTGTCGCCGCCTTCCACTAAACGAATTGTTAGCAATTTCCCGTAGAAAAATTGTTTGTTCTTCAAATGGAGTTGCAATATAAACTGTTTATTTCCTAACTGCCCCTTGTTCGTTTGAGACGTAAATAGATAGCTCGCTGCTTTAAAACTAAACTGAAGAAACTCGAAAAACATTTTATATCAAAAAGATTAAATAATAAGTACATAAAACATATTAAGTTAATAAAAAGATAAAAAATTTATTTATATTTAATCATTTTTTTAAATTATATGCAATTTAATGTCAAAAATATATCAACTATATTATATTTGCAAAATAGTGTTTTTTGAGTTTCTTCAGTTTAGTTTTAAAGCAGCGAGCTGTTCGTCTTCCCAGTATGTAGGAGGTAAATAAGAGATTAGATACATAGAATTTATTAGGCGGATCGATAGCGACCCTATCAATGTCATGTCATCAACAACCACTATTGTACTACTAAATATGATGGAGGAGATATTATGTCTAAGCAGTTCTGTACACTCTATACAGAATAGAATGACGTGATCATATAGTATACATACTGTTAATGTTATAAGAAAACAAATAAGTCTCACTTACAACATACCGATTTTTAAATCATAAGCAAATAAAGTAATAGCTTCAACCACTTGAAATTCAGGGCAGTTTAACCGGGTCTTTCTAGTGCTTAGGCATCGAATCCGATATTACATGGCAAATTAAAGTTCATTCATGCTAAATTGACTTGGTACAGTTTTATTCCAGGTACAAAATCTTCAGCTTTATGTAATTTTGTTAAGTTATTGAATTAATATTATTAACAATTGATTACGTAGCATTCATCGCCATTGGTCAAAAAGCATCATAATGACACTAATTATCAGGAAATTATGCCTTTAATTATCCCGAAAAGTCAAATATTCTCGTCTTTTTTTTCGTGCAGCGTAAAAAGGGCTTTTTTCAGTCTAGTGCGCTACTGCCGGTAGCAGTAAAGCTACTAATACTACTCGTATAACATAAAGTTTTATCAATCTATATTCCTTCCCAAAAACTTCAACATCTATTTACTTGACAGTGTCGTTTTCCACATTTTAATATTATTGTCAGTGTTGCAAAATTGTTATTTCATCGTCAAATATATCTCGTTACTATTAAAACCCAATTCCACTAACCACGTGTAAACACACTACAGGAAGTAGTCGAGTGTCACGTGACACCAATACTCTGGGTGCAGCTCTCGAGGCAAATTGGATTGCATCGAGTATTCGACCCGAAATGAATGTGTCGTCTAAATCATACTAATTCGTATGAAAAAGCGTTCTAAATTGTAATAAAACGTTCTGTATGTATGTCGAAAGCAAACAAGCTTTCTTACACATATTGTATAGTATAAGACAAAAATAAGCACATTCACGACCATTACACCTTTTGGGATGGTTAGAGGTTTAGGTATCCGTCAATGCAAAAGAAACTTCGAACCCACGTGTTGACTAGATAGTCAGTACTCAATGTGGGAAGTAGTAAGCAATGCCACCATTTAAAAGCACTGACTGTTACCTGTTTATGCAACAGGTTTCCTCAAGATGTTTTTCCTTATCGTAGGATTTGGAGTTTTTAGCAAATCTATTTTTTTATTGTAAGAATGTACACAGAAAAAAAGAAAACTTATTTTTCATTGTTACATGCGTATGCATCGTAATATCTATTTAAAACGGTAAGATGTTAAATAATATTGAGAAAAACTGTATCCCGTTTAACTAAATTAAATAAGTGGTTTATAAACCCTGATGTATATTTGGATAACTAACTAAAAATACTCTAGTATAGCTGGAATATAGTTACATTAAATGAGTAACGTGTTCAATGAAAGCTGTAATTATTTAAAACACGTATCCGTACAATGGCTTATGCTAATTTTAATTTTCGGAAAGCTGCTTCATTTCATTTATTTATTCAACCTATTGCAGCGGGAAAATCCAAATATATAAAATCTGTAACCATTAATCAGAATGTGTTATTACAAATAAATAACTTCACAGAAGAGGAAAAAGTATGATATTGTTTATCTTTTTGTGATGGGTAAGAAAATTGTTTATGGTATATTTTAACATTGTTGTACTAATCAGATTCTGACCAAGCTTTTTATGTTGATAGCCTGAAACAAGTAATTATAGGTAATTTACTGAACTAGGTACTAAGACGCTATTTTGAAAAAGGTGACATTAGGAGTACCTACAACCGGAGAGTGTGTATGAGAAGATGTATGAGTGTCAATGAAGTGTTCTGTCAGGATCGGGACAAATGGGGATCAGTGATCTCTGCCAACCCATCTACAGGGAATCAGGCGTGATAAGTATGTATGTATGTTACTGAAACTTTAATGTATTTATCAAGTTCTGACCAATGTTCACAGAATTGTTAAAGCAGATTGAGAAATTATTCACTGCTTTTGTGTTCTGATATTCTACCCTCCTTTTCGAGGATTAT
Source organism: Leucoptera coffeella (assembly GCA_030578115.1). Taxonomy (NCBI): domain Eukaryota; kingdom Metazoa; phylum Arthropoda; class Insecta; order Lepidoptera; family Lyonetiidae; genus Leucoptera; species Leucoptera coffeella. The sequence continues at coordinate 277,927 of JAMBLF010000166.1, forward strand.
GTGTGTATGCGTGTCAAGTATACAACAAAGGCAGAGTTTCTTATAAGTTTGATTAATGAAGTGAAATGTATGTGGGAATAATAGGTGGATAAACTTAGAAGATTAAACATACAAATCACGTACACGATATCCAAAAAGGTGTACAGAAGCTTCAAGTATAAAATTTTTTATAACTTAAATACATTCGATACAATTATAATCAATGAATAGTGATTTCAATGACAGTCTGTTAATGATACGTTCCAGGTTACTAAAACCATAAATTGCATTATTCTTCTGTTTATGCCACTTATTTCTACTCCAAAAGAGACAACTGCCGTGAACATCATTATATTATTGTGTTAATATGTAGATAAACTCACTAATTTCTTAAAGCAATTCAGTTTATAACACATTCACTTTATTACCATTTAAGATTCAACACATTCATGATATTACTTTGTACCTCTGTATGTTACTGTTGTGTATTATAGGTAGCTATATCATAGGTTAAGTGTGGCTGCGCCCCACCCCGCGATTGTCGTTGCAATAAAGCAGTGTGTTACTAGCTTCCGTGTTTGATACTCACCTGTCCCCGTGCCCGCAGATAGAACACGTGGCGACGAAATTTATTATAATTAATACATTAAAATGTCTGCTAACATTACGTTCGGTTTACTGTCAACTTTTGACCATCAGTCGCAAGAATGGTGCAGCTATAAATCTAGATTAAATCAATGGTTTATTGCTAATGATATAACCAACGAAAATGATAAGGCACAAATAAAACGACGGGCGATATTGCTAAGTGCTTTTAGCGAACAAACATACAAACTGGCTAGCAACCTGGCGCTGCCGAAGAAGTTAGAAGAAACAAGTTTTTGCGATATTTTGATACTTCTAGACAATCACTTCACACCAAAACGTGTCGGGTTTTCGGAGAAACATCGTTTTTTTTCGGCTATGCAACAGCCAGGCGAATCACACACTCAATGGGCTGCACGTGTCAGGGGATTAGCAGCACACTGCGAATTTAAGAACCTAGAAGAGGCATTGGTCGATAAGTTCCTCATGGGTTTATCGGCGGGGCCAGAGCGTGATAAGCTGTACAGTCAGGAGCAGCGGGACATGACATTGGCGAGGGCGGTGGACATCGCGGAGAGCGTGCGGTGCGCGCGGCAGGCGGCCGCCTGCCCACCGGCGACCTCCTCCACCACAATCTCTAATCAGGATGTTGTGTTCAGTATTACGAAGAAGGACAAGTGCAGTGTGTGTGGATATTCTAATCATAATTCCGACAAGTGTAGGTTTAAGAATTATAAGTGCAAAAAGTGCGGGTCCAAAGGTCATTTGCGTAAAATGTGTCAACAAAAAGATAGGATAAATTTTGTTGAGGGTGGTCTGGATAATGGAGACGATGATGACGGTAAGCTTATTCTTAATATACGATGTGTTAACGGCAAACCGATGACGGAAAATGTGAAGGTCTGTGGATTGATTTTAGAGTTCCAAATAGATAGTGGTGCGGCCGTAAGTGTAATTTCTGAAAAAACATATCTCGATAATTTTCAGAAAGTGCCGTTATCACCCACTAAGAAGGTTCTTATAAATTATTCGGGAGAAACAATGAAAACCTTAGGTTATGTCGGGCTTGACGTTTATTATGGCGGGATTTCACGCGTATTAGATGTGTATGTAGTGCGCGGGGGCGGACCGCCGCTGTTAGGCCGTGATTTCATTACAATATTTAATTTAGAAATTGCGCCGATTGTAAATCACATTGATTGTCAGAACGACACCTTTGTTGATGAATTATTGCAGACATATCCAAATCTATTTTCCGATAGCTTAGGATGTTTTAATAAAGGTGTTGTATCGTTACACTTAAAAGAGGACCATAAACCATTATACATTAAAGCACGGCCAGTCGCGTTTGCACTTAAGGATAAAGTTGACAACGAATTAAATCGATTATTGAGCCTAGACATTATAGAACCAGTCGAGTATGCTGATTATGCTTCTCCTATCGTACCAGCTTTAAGAAAAGATGGTGAAGTCCGTATATGCGCTGATTACTCAGTTACAATTAATAAGCAATTAATTGTAGACAAATATCCACTTCCGACAGTTGAGGATTTATTTGCGAAGCTTTGTGGGGGTGAACAATATTCAAAGGTAGATTTGTCTAGGGCATATAACCAATTATTGCTTTCCGAAGAGAGTCAGAAGTATACTTGCATTAACACTCACCGCGGGCTTTTTAAATTTAAAAGATTAGTGTTTGGACTTGCAAGTGCACCAGCTATTTTTCAGCGTACTATCGAAGGAATACTCAAAGGCCTAGAGGGTGTAATAGTTCTAATAGACGACATTTTAGTGACAGGATCTAGCAAGGAGCAACACATAAGCAGATTAAACTTAGTTTTGAAACGCTTAGAAGAAGTTGGGTTGACTGTACAGAGGAAAAAATGCGAATTCCTCAAAAATGAGATAAGCTATTTAGGTTACAAAATTGACAAGAACGGAATAAGAAAATCGCCAGAAAAAGTAGAAGCTATTGTGAAGGCAACAAAACCAATGAACGTTGCGCAATTGCAATCATTTCTAGGGCTAACGAATTATTACCGTAATTTTGTACCTAACGCGTCAAGCATACTAAGTCCGCTGTATAATCTTTTACAAAAAAAAAGCACTTGGGTTTGGTCTTCAGAGCACGATGCAGCTTTTGAACACGTAAAAAAAATACTGTCATCGGATAATACATTAGCGCACTTCGATCCAAAACAAAAGATTATACTAACGGTAGATGCGTCACCGAACGGGTTAGGCGCCGTGTTGTCGCAACAAGATAGTGAAGGTATCGAGCGGCCCGTCTCATACGCGTCTAGGACATTAACAGCTGCAGAAAAAAACTATTCGCAGATACAAAAGGAGGCAACTGCAATAATATTCGGTGTAAAGCGTTATCATCAATATTTGTATGGACGTTCAATACCTTTTGTGTTGAAAACAGATCACAAACCTTTAATATCTATTTTCGGGCCACACAAGGGTATTCCTGAGGTATCTGCGAACAGATTACAAAGGTATGCGATGTTTTTAAGTGCCTATAATTACGTCATACAGTATGTACGCAGTAACCATAATAGCGCGGATTTTTTATCGAGAATTCCGTTATCAATGCGTAGTGATAAGAGCGAGAAAGAAATAGCTATTGAACCCGAGCGCGCCGCTTACGTGAACTTCATAACAGAAGGTAGTTTACCGGTTACTTTAACAGACTTACGACTGGAAGTCGAAAAGGATGCGATTTTAACAAAAGTTAAACATTATGTAATGTCAGGATGGCCTCGAAAAATTACGGACGTTCAATTAAAGCCATACCACATTTGTCGAAATGAAATCGCATATGAAAATGGGGTACTAATGCGAGGTCATAAAGTCATATTACCAGAGTCGTTAAAACTAAAACTATGTCAAGAGTTACACAGTTCACATTTTGGGATTGTCAAAATGAAAGCCGAATGTAGGAAAAGATTCTGGTTTCCAGGCGTTGACGCTATTTTGGAGCGATTAGCAGCGGAGTGCGTGACGTGCGCGCAGCTGCGACCCGCCCCTCCACACGCGCCTCTAGCCCCCTGGCCGCAGCCGCCGGCACCATTTTATAGAATTCACATTGATTTCCTAGGACCAGTTGATACGCAAATGTACCTAGTAGTTGTAGACGCGTACTCTAAATGGGTGGAATGTTTTATTATGCCAGGTTCATACGGAACTAGACCCCTTATCGAGAAATTAAGCGAGTTTTTTTCACGGGTCGGTTTACCGCATACCTTGGTGAGTGATAACGGTACTTCGTTTACGTCAGACGAATTCAGAAAATTTTGCTTGCTTAATGGAATCAACCATGTTCTTACACCAACTTATCATCCATCCAGCAACGGTCAAGCTGAGAGTTATGTTAAAATCGTTAAAAAAGGACTAAAATCTATATTATTAGAGAATAAAAATAAAAAGGACATTACGATTAAATTAGCTAAATATTTATTCGATTATAGGAACTCGCAAAACAGTACCACAGGCAAGTCACCGGCAGAATTAGTGTACGGTAAACCGTTACGCTCGAGATTAGATTTATTAATTAGCGATGACGTCACGTCTCATTGTCCAGACTTATCTCAACATGTGTTGCGTAAACAGTCTTTACAGGTTAGACAATACGGTGGAAAGGCGCGTCCAGATTTCGTAATTAATCAAAAGGTATGGGTAAAGAAGTTTTTAAATAAGAACAAGTTTACATGGGTGAGAGGAGTAGTAAAAAAGAAGATTGGTTCCGTAGTGTACGTAATATTTATGCCGGAGTTACAAACTGAAGTAACTAAACATATAGATCAGATGAGATCGCTGAGTGAGCGTACCGAACATTACCCCAATACAAGCGATTACCACTGGGATGTAGAAATACCAGGTGTATTACAAGAACCCCCGATTAGTAGCAGTGTCGTACAAGATGAGGATCCCGCGCAAGCCAGCTCGTTAGAACAATGCGGCCTACACAGTCCTCCGCCGCCTCGCACTGATGGTACACTCGCTGACATGTGTGAGGCCGGAGCCAACAACCCTTCCGGGTCTCACGAGGACGACAGTTCACAATTCGCAACCCCACCGACGGAACCACCAGCTCCCATGCGATCAAGACGTGACCGGCCACGTATTGATTATAAATCATATTTTTAATTATATTCGTAGATTATGGCGGAGGGATGTTGTGTATTATAGGTAGCTATATCATAGGTTAAGTGTGGCTGCGCCCCACCCCGCGATTGTCGTTGCAATAAAGCAGTGTGTTACTAGCTTCCGTGTTTGATACTCACCTGTCCCCGTGCCCGCAGATAGAACAGTTACATACATATAATATTTTAAGACGCTATTACATCAGGGGCTAGTTAAGATAATGAAATAGTTTCCTACAATATTATATTATAAAAGTAGGTATATATGGTAGATTCGTAGCAGGAAGAGAAAAAAATATGACTGACAGACAAAAATATTTACTTTCCATGAATATAGGACATTTTTACAAACATACATATATACTCGCCTCTACTTCGCCAACTGGGTAGGCAGAGAATATCGATCACCACTTTGATCGATCCTGACAAATCTCTCTTGCTTCAGTCATATATATTCACGCTTTTTTTTTCCTCACGCCTTGAGAAGGCTCTCTTTGATTTTTTACTTATACATTAAATTAAACGTGATTTAGTTTAAATTGAGTGTATATAAATATCTATAAGTACATAAATACCCATACATTCATCCTATTTGTCACAATACTTTCACTAGTTCGGTCACTGGTAGCATTACTCGAGTCTATGATGTCATTGATACGTAAAAGGGTAGGATTGAAAGACGGATCTCATTTGCAAATGGAAACAGTAAAAAGGGAACATCTCTGCTCTATTTCACCGATGCTGGATGACTTCCGGTAACAGGAAGTGATACGCTCACTTAAAAATGGAAAATCTAGTATCGATTTCAAAAACGATTACTAAGTTCATACCTGTTTTCACAGATCTTACTTGATGCAATACTCATATCTTATAATTAAGGTTTTTATTGAGTGATGGATAACCTAATATTCTCGTTTGTTCACTAACATGAATGTTATCTAATACTAATGCTATGATAACTGTTTTTAGCGTTATTATTAATACGAGGTTTTTTTAACCCCGAAAGAGATCCCAGGTATTTAAGATAACATAGGTTGTCTTAGCAATATATTCACATAAGTACGTATATAACGAGTACCTTGTACGTACATCGTATAAATCTGATTACAGCCTGCAGACTTCACATCCTCATCACAGGCATTAAGCACCAAAAAGCTTCCAATAAGTTAGCAAAACGTTCAATAAAAATGCTAAGTGCATAAGCGTTCAAATACAAAATCCCTTGCTAGTTTAGGAAGTAAATAAAATGGTGCTAACTCTACTTTTACTCACCATAAGAATAAAAACTACATTGTAACATGTCTTATTCAAAGTATGTCGTAAAAAAAGAATCAATTATGTCCTGTACAGGGCTAGAAATACATACATACACATCACGCCTGATTCCCTGTAGAGAGGCAGGCAGAGATCACGGATCCCCTTTTATCCCGATCCTGACAGACCACATTCGCTTCATTGACACTCGTACATCTTCTCATACACACTCGGCGGTTATAGATACGCCTAACTTCACCCTTTTTCAATATAGCGTCTATCTGACTGTCAAATGTCTTATTGGTATGATAACCCAAATAATGCTATGATTATGCTTATGCTATGACTGTTAGTAAGATCAGGGAGATATTAAGTATCGTGGAATTTGATAATACACCATTTTTACATACTTAATGGAATAATATAGAGTTAAAAAATAAAAGACTTTTCTGATTGTACTTTTTACATTATATTTCTTAATCTTTTCGTAACACGCATAATTTGTAAGTTTCACAAAACAGTCAGTAAGTATGGCTATATGATGGTAAACTTATGGCGTCTACAATCGAAATGATTCTCTTAAAATCTACGTAAAACAACCAATTGACTATTTATTCTTAACTCTACGTGACTATAACGTTAATAATGATAAAACGAATATTTTTTACACAGGTAGGTAATTTTACAAAGCGTTATAAAGAAACTGAAAAATATGGGAAATTAACGTAAATATTTCTGCATTGATTACTATTATTTAATATGCTATGTATGTTTATATTGAAATCAGATAATGAGTTCTACAATTTTACCGTATACGTTGTAGCAATTATTCCAATTAAATGACGTATACCCAGCCTTATACATCAAAGTGATTTAATTTATAATATTATGATCGATTTGATTATTGAGAATATAGAGGGTACGGTTAAACAAACCTAATTTTGAATATTAATTTTAATAAATATTATTTGTTTGAGATCAGTGCAGAGAAAATATAATCAAATAAATTTGGATCACTAATCATAAAACTCTATACGGTATATATACCTTTTTCGTTATTAACAAAATAATGTATTTTATTAATTTATTATATTATTTTCACATAAACTTTGCATTAATCTACAAGATAATAAATAAGAGGTTAAACTTTGTAACTGTTAACAAGTTAGTAAACTCTATAAGGGTAATTGATAAAATCCTTTTTGCTTATCTCACTAGGATATCCATAAAATATAACATTCTAGAGGTAATTAAAAAAATCTACGATATAATAACATTTAAATATGTTCTTTATTTCAATAGCCTTTGAGTTCATTGTTGATCGGGTTCACGTTATCAGCTGGCAGGTTGAATCTTCTGTAATTGTCCACCTAGAGAAGAACAAAATTGATGAAAAAATTGCGGTCACTTCCTTACCTATGGACGGATAGACTAACAGTAACTATTGCGTGCCTGTCCGCCACTAGAATAAAATGTAATTAACAGCCTTCTTGGTGTGTCGTTAAAGGTGACTGTGAGACTGAAGTATAACACGAAATACCACAATCGCTGATGCGATTTAAGAAAATTTCTAATATTCGTGATGGTCATTAGAACCATATTTTACTTTCCTTGCATTATACATATAAATATTAATCTAAAAAAATAATCTTCAAACCACAACATATTTATATTTGATAACATAATATAAATTTAATATCATATAAATTGATAGCGTGGTACTATTTTTTCGTATCTTACTAATAGTACTATTCACAAAAACAGACTATTACTTAAACAGGCGATAGGTTACCTCATGATATCAAAAAACATAATCAAACATTAATTAATACTAATATACCTACGTACTCGTATATATAATACAGCTTAAAAACAACACTCTGACACAGAAACACCAACCCTGCTCATTGCATTATGAGTATAGTCAAAAGTATCCCAAGGGACGTAACGATATCGGACAGTGCCTCGATTGAACGAACACTTACCAGACGCTGCATGATATTCCTCAGCCGGGATCTCTCCAGATAATTCACCACTTCATCGTGGTTGAAGGGTCCTGGAAATAATGTTGCTTAATGTATTTTTTATGTTTTTTGGCTATGAAATAAAAATATTAGTACTCTGTGGTTGTGTGACAGACCAAAAATCTAATCTTGTAAGAAGTGATTCCGAAAGTACTAGAGTTTCGACTAAAAGGCAATAAAATCTATTCGATGACTGACTGGTTTGAAACCTGTCACCGTTATTCCATATCAAGGGCGACCCCAATAGTCCTATAATGTTACTAAAGAGGTATTCTTCATGTGTATAATCATACATACACAGCACGCCAGTCTATCTACAGAGGGGAAGTTTTCCTAATCATGGTAAACTACTTTCGCTTCGTTAACATCTGTACACCTACATATATGTATATACACACGCGTCGATTGAGCTCCTTCTAACAACGCCTTTATGCATTTTATTAATATACTAGCGACCCGCTCCGGCTTCGCACGGGTATAAAATATATAGCCTACTCCACTATTTAATGGATGTTATTATACATATAAACCTTCCTCTTGAATCACTCTATTTATTAAAAAAACCGCATCAAAATCCGTTGCGTAGTTTCAAAGATTTAAGCATACAAAGGGACATAGGGACAGAGAAAGCGACTTTGTTTTATACTATGTAGTGATTTTAATAACCCTACATTCTATGTTGCATCTCACCTTCACCTCTAACAGGAATGATGTCTCTACCGGGAGCTGTGAGGGCCCAGTCGGAGTCTGGGTACACCATCTGGGCTGGAGTCTCTTCTTGACCGAGGTCCCTATACTGGAAAAACAAGCATATTTATACACTTCTGGACACATCTATTGGCCCACCTAGCATTTTCAGTTTCGTTTGGTCCTAGCTAAATTTTTTTATTAGGTCGAGTTAAAAGTTTTTTTGCACTTTTTAACCTGGCATAATCACAATGTCATTCAATAGTCTTTTTTTGAATTTCGAACACAGAATTTAAAGAAACAAAAGACAATTTGGAGCCTGTTTGTTGATATCAAACAATCGAAACCTAAACTCGAAGGTGGGCCAATAGATGTGTCCGGAAGTGTATATACATAAACATACGTATATTCACGCTCACGTTTTAAGGGATTAGGTAGAGACTATCGATCGCAACCTGGATCCTAACCTGACAAATCTGTTGATTTCGGTGAAAGAAATCATCGTAAGTATACATGTCTATTTATCTGTATATAGCGGGATGGTTTGACACCTGTCACGTTAGATAATTATAATCAATTATTTGTGGTTTAAATATATTATCAGGTAACAGGTGGGTTTTTAGTGGCCAAGCTCTTATTTATAATTGGAAAAACAAAAAAAAACAATTCTTTTAGCCGGCTGAACATTAACAAATTTAATAAAAACATTTGTTTTAAATAAAGCTTACTTAATTGATTAAACATAAAGATTGGTTACGAAAAACATAACATGGTATATTTTTTGTATGAAATTTTAGAATAATAGTAACCTAGGTGAAAGAAAGATTGGTAGAAAAACTTTAATTTAATTCCCAACATTGGTTTTTCTATCTAAGATCTTATAATATAAGCTAGCTATGATTGACGAAGGTAACGTAATGAATAAATATATTATATTTCGTCCAGGTTATATTCAACCCTAAGTTGACAAATAGACATAAGTATATACTTACATCCAAGGTTCGAACATTCGATCTCTTCCCATGACCTCCGAAACAGGAGTGACCAAAAGCAGAGCAGCCTCCTACGAAAATAAAATATAATATTAATGAACTTGCTACAATAACACATTACATAACAAAATATATTCATGCAGGATTCACCTTTGCCGGATATTCAGGCAGTCAAGTGTCTATTCTAAAACTGCGGAGTTTCTATAGACTATGCGAACCCAAATTTTAACTAGATAAGCGCCTAACGTGGCAGTGTAAAACGTATCGCCGGGAGTTTGACTATATACGAACACAAGCACTGACTATTGTCTACAGCGAGAGCTAGGTAGATTTCGTCACGATGTTTTATCACCCGCCATAGCAGTGGTTAACGAAACGAAATGCACCTATGCTATGGTGATAAAAAACATCGTGTTAGCGAGAGGATTTAATCTACTGATTCCAAAGGCAAATCTTCTAACTGCTGTTATTCCAGCTACTATATTTTATAATATAAAGCGACCCATCATACTACCTATACGTGAATAAAAAATAAAGAAAACGCTTATCACAGACCAAAACACTGTCTGTTTATCTATCCTGTTTTGTTTTTTCTGTTGTGATCGTTCATTGGTCCATGAGTCGGCCATGTTTACCTCAAATTGTTGTTACAGGACATTATGATTTTACCAATACTGATGAATCATATTTGTTATGTTTTGTTTGTGGGTAAAAGGTCAACTGACATGTAGAGAGAAAACACAAAATAATACGTCTATGTATTTGATCTTTTCTAATTTTACGTACTTGATCAAAAGCTTTTGTATTTTATATGTTTCTTTTGATAAAATAAAATGTTTGACACTTACAGAAAGTTTTGTATAAATAAACATATTTGTTTTTCTACTTATTGAGATAGAAAAACCTGAGCCTACCTTACGTCTGGTTGGTAAGTCATCATTGAACGAAATTACCCAATTCTCTTGTAAAGTATTATCTCAGTTACTATTATATTCGCCCAATCTTATATGCACCTGAATATTCTATTCAATACACCGAACTAACAAAATATACATCTAAAGAAACCTTATATTAAACCCTAAGCAAAAACATAGGGCACGTAAACATTGACTTGTACTCTTAAAAGTAGGACGTTACTCAATTATTCCCAATCCAGGCAGTGCGCGGCGAATGCCTTCGTTAGCACTAATTCTAGGTTTCATAACATAGGGATTGGGCTGGTTTTAAAGGCACAAATGATTGGATTTAGTTTTATAGTATTTGTATGTTATGCGTCGTGGTAGAGCGTTGAGTGGCTGAGTTGCGTAGATTGTATTGTAAAATTTTTGGCTGATAATTATTCAGTATATAAGTGATAATATTATCAGAATATGTGGTAACTATGTTACTGATATTATAACGGATTATAGTCAAAAGAGATGATATAAAAATTTCACTTAATGAATTCTCAATTAAAAATAAAGTTAATATAATCATATTTTGTTAAAAATAGGATAAAATCTCTCAGTAAATTCATATTCGTGACCAGGTTATTATATTTTTGTGGACTTGCTGCATTAAGGAATATATCAATCATAACATAATAACTAAGAATCCAAAACAACATTTTGAACATGCAAGTAAGTTAGGTAGTTCGAACCTTCCTATATTCCAAACTATCATACAATCAGTGGGACGTAATGCTTCAAATAATATTCTAACTAAAGCCATCCAGCCTTTCTAATCCAATGTCAGTAACACCCTTTGTTCCAAGGATTAAAAAGTTACGAAACTAAGTATTCCTGAAAGACAATGTCTTTGTTAGATCCCTAACTAACAGGAAAACAAAAGGGATGACCCTGGATCAACATATACCGGATCAGTGAGAGCCTTAAATAAATACTCTGTGCCACAGAATCAATATACACACTCATTTGTTAACGTGTCACTCAAACTAACGCGCGTTGATTAAAGTTTATTTTGGCTGTATTTTTGAGGTAATTATCATGGGGTATGAGATTTATTTCGTTAATGACCACTAATCTTTTTTAAGGACATAGTTCACGAATTGAACTAGCTCTCTGATAAGTACATTTCAAATTTAAGTAAATCGTACTAATTGACGTATGTTTAAGAAATATATACTTATTATAATAGATAAATTAAAATGTATCATAGATATTTAAGGACCAGACTGGAACACAAAAGAAAATCGTAGGTCTTTACTATGTCTCCGCCGGAAGTCGAAATTGGGACTTCAGGTTGTAAATTTCACGTGATAGTGTTCGTCAGAAATAGTAAATGAATCACGACAAAAACTATTATAAATCTCCTTTTAGAACGTCTAATAGGAGTTATATAAAATGAAATTAGTTGTCTATTTATAGCATTAATTTTTTGAAGAGAAGATATTAAGGGTTGCCTAAATCTTTATCATTGTGTTCTAATTATTTCGAAATAATGAATTTAACATTTATTAAAAAAAAAATTTTAAACTAGTATAATTTTATACTTATATCAATACAAGTATACCTTATTAATGTCAAGCAAATTGTCAAAAGTGATGCAGAAGTATTAGTACCCTAACTTAGTGATTTCATCATCTTAATATTTTGATTACATCACGAAATAATTAACTTATAATAACAGCAATAAATAAAATCACTGTATAGACTTTCTAAATATAAATTAGTCAATACATTTCTATTTAGTTCGCAAAAGAGTTGCCTCCAAATAAAAGTTTGCCTTCAAAGACCCAACCGCAGTTTTCATTTCGAACAAAGTAGAAAAGTGTAACCAACAGAATCGTTTATTTGCGGTTCCATTGAAAAGTGTCCTCAGTATTACTGAGTTGCAAACGAAGTACAACAACTATAATATAATGTATAATGTTTATGACAAAAACGGTTTGTTTTATCTCAGGTGTGTTTATAATTTAATGATATATTTATATGTATGGACGCATTCAGCATTTACTAAATAATCTAACTACACACATGGTATAGTGGTGACTGACACTTTTCCCGAGGGATAAATAGATCACTCGCAGTAACAGTGATATATTTATTAATAGTGAATAACAGAAAAATCTGTCATGTGTAGCTTCCGATAGAGATCAATCTTACTAGTATTTATATTCCCAAATCGAATCCGAATCGTTAACCTCAGCCTTTGCTCATCTATGACTTATTCATTCATTCGTTCAGCCAGCTGTCAAAATTGGTACATGAATCGAAAAACACGTTGAAACTTCTATATGTATATATATATATATATATATATATATATATATATATATATATATATATATATATATATATATATCCCTACGAAATATATATAAAAACTTTGATGCTCTTAAGCGATGCTACGAAACATACTACGAATAACTTAAAAACAACAGCTGACTCCGTTCGTAGCAACACAACTTACTACTAACTTACTATTTGAGTTCACCCTTAGGCTTCTCTCAGTATTTGCATGATTACTTACTTGCAACTTAAACTTGATAAACGGTCGTAAGTTGACCAGGTTATGTGTACTTAGATAGTTAAGTTGAAAATTTAATCAGTTAATTATATAGTGGGTATTTCTGTGTTAGTTCATGACGTAAATAGAAAACTAATAATTTAGTTTAGTGGCATGTAGATACTAAGTTAGTTTAGTAGCATGTCTTGTAGTGTGTAGTAGGTGACTAAAGTACTATGAATAATGTGACGTGTGAGCTAATAAATCTCTGTTTTTATTACCTCCAGGTGGATAAATTCTATTATAATTTTCAGTAAAAATGAAAAGGAACTCTACATTTTTAGTTCTTATTAATAGAAACGAAAACTGTTGCAAAATTTTTGGTTATTAGCATCTGATAATACTTTATTTGTGCCAGTAACAAAGCTTACTTTATTTGAAGGCTTTTGTGTTTGATCCAGTAAGAAATATGTAAAATATATAAACCTATGATTTATATGACCTATGTTGTTGCCAGTTTGTTGGGGACCGTGCCTTTCTCCGAGTGCGAGGAGCTAAAGGAGATATTTTTCCTTTTAAGTTTTATTTTATTTCATTTTTTTATTGTAAATAAAAGTTTCATTTGTTTTATTAATTTCATAATTATCGTTATAATAATTTAAATAATCAATTTTTAATAAATGGAATTTAAGAACCTGGAATTTAAGCATAAAATAATAATAAAAGGCACATATTACCATAACTTAAAGCCATAAACAATACGTAAACAATACTGTACTCAATACTTTTTTTAAATTGGTATTCGGCTTAATCGACGTGTAATTTGCTTTACTTATTAGCATCAGGAACAAATAAATAGCATTATAATGTGTATTTACTTGTCCCTTCAAACGTACTGAAAGGAAAGGTAACTATCATGTACTGTTTTCATCCCAGTCTAACTCATAACAGTACCTTATTATTATTCTTTGCATTTGAACCAAATAATTAGGTCATATGTCTTCGAGATACGTGTCTCATTATTTTTTGTACCGCATATTTATTTTACGAATATATTGTTGATATTGTGATGCAAAGTGTAAGAAGTACATTGTAAATAAAGACTTTTGTTCTCAGTGGGATATACAGATGTTGGGGCTTCAAGTGATTGTGAAAATTTATGGCTCAAGTATGTTTGAAATGATGGAAAGTGCTCTACGTGTATGTTATTTTTTTAATGAGCTATAAAAGTAACATACAAGATGACTTAACATTAAATTTAGATTAAAATGTCTCGTCAATTTATAGTTACTTATGTGCAATGTTCACGAGAGTCCTTGAATCACTTTTGTGGTGTAAAAATCTTCGGATATACTAAATTACCTCTGTCATCCTTAGCGTTAAGATTATGATAATATTATTATTATATAATATAGACAGGTTGATATCCAATGACTAATATATTCAATAACCCTTGTCTTTTGGTCTCATTTTATTTACGTTGAAAACTATGTAAAGGTTACGTTAATATGTAATTATGCACATAATGACTGTAGGACAAGAATACCTGCATTGTACAGCCACATACGCTTTGAACAACTTCTAACCTTTGAAAGCGGAAGTGACGATTCGAATAATGGCCGCCGTGTCGCCGCGCCACCTACTTCCGGCGGCGGTTGGAGAAACTTCTGTTACCATGTATCTTTTATAGCTTTTTCATTTATTATGGCTGTATTTTATAAAATGGGGTTGTGTAGGTGTAGTTGTCACGAGGTTGGTTTTATTAGGCCTGATTCGTTGAAAAATTCTGGGTAGCCAAGTAATTAAGTTGTAAATGGTAACAATGAAGGTACTAGTCTCTGTGTAATGGATTCTATGAATCGCATTTGAATATCACGTGCTAGTTAGGTTGGAAATAGATTGGTTAGTTAACTAACTACCTAATTGTAAGATGCGACTAAGGGATTTGATTTTGGTCGTTAAAGCGTATTTTACTGGCACTGGACAAAGAATTCTGAAAGCCGGAGTTTCTTGTTGATTCTTCTCCAGCCCAGGGCTTCCGAAACAACGGTAGAATTTCAATGCTAAGAAACAACCAGTCTCAAGCATATGTTTTGACTTTCAATTAATGTACTGTACTTGTACTTATATTGAATAAAAGCATTTTACTTTGACTTTATAAATCATAATTCACATACACTCGCGTGTCAAAATATCGTTTGGATTAACGGAACCTTGAATATATAATATATGTTTTAAGTGACTTTATCTTAGATTATCACTGAGCATAATAAATAAAAATATGAACTTCAATTTATATAAGATAAAATAATTGTTTTTAGAACTGGTGAGTTTGTTTGAGGAGGCGTCGGGATCGGGACAGATGGAGTTCCCTGATCTCTGCATACCCTACTACAGATAAAACATGATGTTAATTTATCTATGTAATTGTCTTTACTCTTTAAGGTTATTAAATCGATACATAAAACATCCATACAAACTCATTACACCTTCTTCCTACAAAGCCAGAATATAATAATTTCTTTATTCAGACATCCACATCAATTACATACAATATTCAACATACAATAGAATTCATAAACAATAATTGGATTACATAACACATAAAAATTACATTTCATTCAATTAAATTACATTTCCAATAAATAAAAATATGATTCACACAGTTAGTTGAGGTAATCTCAAAAGGCTTCCAGCTCGGCGGTCATATCACTATATTCTATAATTACCTGTCAGGTACGAGGATTACCAGCCCATAGCACAATCACTTTTATTTAAGTTCCGGACTAGCACGACTTAATAGCTTGAGAAGAAAATTCCTGAGCTAGGAAACTGTAAAGATACGTCTTGTCGGACAGTCAGTCCCTTGCAAGATCGATTTAACAGTTTAAATCTGGTAAAGTGGTTTTATTAAGGAAAAATAGATACATATACATACGCCCTTTGATTACTTTTGGAGTGTACTAAGCATTAGAAACAACCATGCCTTTTCCCTTATAAGGAGTGGGCAGTGATCACGCATACTAATTTTATACAATCCTGACAAATTACTTTCACTCCATTGACATCGATACCTCTTCTACATTTAGCAGTTATAGGTTTTAACCAATATATTTTTAGTTGTCGTTTCATGGCATTACTATGTAATTTGGGGACAGGTAAATTAGTCCAACAAGTATTAAATTCTTTAAATCTATAGTTTTATATTCTCACAAGTATATAAATCGAACATACACACATCACGCATGATTCCCTGTAGAGGGGTAGGCAGAGATCACGGATCCCCATTTGTCACGATCCTGTCAGACCACTTTCGCTTCATTGACACTCATACATCTTCATAATAAATTGCATACTGCACCATCAGTCGTCTCCTACAATATGCCAGGAAAAAAGGCAGCTACCTAATATTAACATTTCTGTTTACATAACGACAAGAAAGAGACGAAACGAGTCTGATTAAAATAAGTACCATTCTTAAACCGAACCTTTTCTTACAAATTACATCACATCTCATTCGTTACTCAAATTCTAATACAACCTTAAACAACAATACAAAAGAAATTGTATACAATGGTTTTTTCGTGTGTTGTGTTGAACATGCAAAGTTTTTTTTTCATTATTTACGTTTACAAATACCTACCGACCCTTACAGATGATTAAAAAGGCTGTTGAATAGTCATTTATTTTAGTATTAAGACATTATAGAATGTAGGTTACATTTTTAGGAGATTATTTATAAAAAGTTTTTATCGATGCATCCATACATAAATTCGCGGTTTCGAGTCACTACGTAACGGCCCTTCCCCACACTACTACTAGTAAGTCTTGTTCACATTTATTATTTTTACGTGGCGGTTACGTAAGGGCCGGCCCAATAAGACATACGACAGTCAGATAGACGCCATATTGAAAAAGGATGATTTTAGAAGTACTTATAACCTCTGAGTGTGTATGAGGAGCTGTATAAGTGTCATTGAAGCGAAAGTGGTCTATCAGTAAGGGGACAAATGGGGATCCGTGATCTCTGCTTACTCCTCTACGGGGAATCAGGCGTGATGTGTATGTATGCATTTTGACACTAGAACTGTCAATTGTATTAGGTACTTTAAGTCTTAATACTCACGTTTTGCATAAACGGTTTGTGTGAAGAGCAGCATACTTATCACGATGAGTTGCACTAATTGTCGTTGAGCCATTTTCAATATCTGAAACAATAACATATCATCACATATACGTATATTAACGCCACTACATTCAGGCTGGATAGATAGAGACTTGTACGAGCCTGAAAATTGTGCTATTATTTATTATATTTGACAAAGGTATTTATGGTAATTTCATAGTTTAATAGTCTTTGAAGCCCAAATAGTTGCATAAGTTCAAGTCCTCATATCCCCTTCGGAATTGACAAGCTTCTACATTATATCCTCATATTCAGCATATCTTTTTAGCTAATTAACATAAGATATTAGTGACAATCCTTAGAGGATTTATATTTATTCCCTTAGTCATCTTCTACGACGTACCACGGAGAAAGACATATAATTAGTATTATCAACATACTAGACTCCAAAACAAAATTACAGTCTTTTGCATACACACTTGCATTCAGTTCACATAGAGAAAGCTCTCTAATTGTAGCATCAGTCCTATAAATAGACCTCGACACACACTCGCCAATTATGGGAGCTTTTTATGACACCCTACATAGGTGGGTACATGGGTTATTTGTGCATCGCACATCTTTCTAGGCTGACTCCCACGTAAAACCTCTTCTTACCATTTCGTTTATTACCCTCATCTATCAGAATAAATTTTATACTTATAAATGTCTCATACTGATTTGGGACCGTATGATTTCTTCCCCTTATGATAAAAGATATGATAGGAAGGATTTCTTTACATTTTTAAGGTGTATAAAAAATTACTGCAGGATTTATTTGGTATTTCTTTTTTATAAAAATCTAATACTTTAACTAGATTTTTGACACGTGAAAAGAATATTTAGGTCTAATTGTAATGTCATATTTTTTTGTTTGTTTTTTCTTACAATAATGATCCTTATATTGAAAACAATAATTACATATCATTTCATGAATATACCTAAAGTTATAGCTCACATTTCTAGTCGCTAACAACAAATAACGAGTATGTTTATCCATTTTAGGAATTGTATATCTAATGTGTCAGTTACTTAGAAAAATGCATGGTAAGGAAAGGTCGAAATATATTACTGTTATAATAGTTACTATCGAAGGCGGCCTATCAGGATATTCAGAAGCTTAAATGAAAGTCTTTAAATCTACGTCGGACTTAAACTTAAAGCATTGTTATTCTCATGAAAATCTTAGTATCTATGTAAATAATTACTATAATATTTCTGGATAATCTTTTTTCATAATTATGTACAAAGAGCTTATTACTTAAAAGCTATTAGAATCTGTTAATAGACTAAACAAATTAGAAAAACCATAGTAAAATTCCTTTGTACCAAAATCACGATTCATGATCAAAGCTTTCATACGAATTACTTTTGTTGACACATTTTAACCTTCGCCTTTATATTAAGCTTATTGTTTAAGAAATAACGAATTGATAAATGTATTGTTTTCTCCAGAAACCATGTAACTTCAAACATGTTTCTAATAAAAGTGTAGACTGTTTTTAATAAATTATTTATAGAGATACCATAATTACCATTGGTCATAATCATTTGGTCTTTTTCTGATTAAAGACTGAACCTAACTAGCAGATATTTTTAAATTTTTGGAATGCTGGGTGTTTATTGGCCATATTCAACGTAAACTTGGGTGCTGGCGGACTAGAAACCACTCGGAGCAGAAGTGCTGTTAAGAAAATGGAAAAGGATAGGTCACATCTTGAGACGTCCTGACACCAACAACCAAATAGAGCCTAAGATGGCAACCCTCAGGCAAGAGGAGGCTTGGTCGCCCAGGTGAGACGGGGTGGTGTTCGGTTAAGAAGGAGGCTTCCTCAACTGGACACAGCTGGAAGGAGCTTGAAGAGTTAGGCCATGACATTTGATGTCATTGCTGCGAGCTCTTTGTACTTAATGGGGGGATATAGGAAGCAAACAATAAGAATTGTTGGGCATTGTCATTTTCTTAATTATCACATCATCTCAGCGTCTCATTAGTAAACATATTATTAATATTATCATGAGCTAACTTCCGATTAGTCAAAGATAAATGCGTTCACGACTATGTCGTCAGAGGTTCATGTTTCCATTTCCGCAATTGTGAAGGTAATAATTCTTTGGCCACCTCGAACCCACTTGTTAACCAGATAGTCAGTACTCAATGTGACAGGTGGTTCCTATTAGTAACCTATTAATGACGTATCTTATGGCATAAAACATTTGTCTAGGTATATTTTTTTTTATATTGAAGAATACTCATAATAGTAATTATACTATTGTGCGAACCAAACCGAGGTACCTCATATTAAATAAGTCTTAACCAAAACATAGCAGCTACATCCGAGTATGTAGAATAAAACTCTAACCAACTTACAAATAGACGCCTTAAACGTAAGGACTCGGATCTCTTTGTAAGCAAAACTCGCCGTGAATTTATTCACAGAGCGTCTGAAGTCCAAACTACGGGTCACGGGTGAATAATGCAGCCGAGTTGCTTCGATAGGTAAATTGGGTTAGACTAGCTTGCTCTATGTGGATCAAACATTAGAATTACACTTAAATAAACCTTGAAGATACTTAAATGTATAATACTTAATGTATTTATACTATATACACATATCACGAACGTTTCTTTACAGAGGGTGAGATATTACGGATCCGCATTGGTCGTAATCCAGACAAACCACTTGATTTTCTTAATTTTTTAGTATTATTCCGGTAAACGTTATTTTTGAGATCTTGGCAATGTCTCGTTATGCAGGCCTCAGGTTGAACGTCTAAGTTAATTAAATATAACCGTTTTCTTTCACGTTTTAGAAATTAAATATTATTTATCACTAATACTCTGTTAGAGCTACTTCGTGCTGCAATTATTAGAAAAATGTGTCCTTATTTCAGATGGTTATGCTCAAAGGTCAATAACTTAAGTTCTTATGACATAAGACATTATGAACACACAGAAGCTAACATTTTTTATAAAACATAAAAAAGCTTTGCCCTGGCTGATGGTCGAATACCTAACCTTCAGTTATTGCATCCATTATCTCACCAATAAGGCATATGTCAGTTAGATAGACGCCATATCGAAAAACCGTGAAGTTAGAATTACCTATAACCGCCGATTGTATGAGGAGATGTATGAGTAGCAATGAAACGAAAGCGGTTTGTCAATATCGAGACAAATCAGCATATGTGATCTATGCCTACTTTCTAAGTAAACAACGTTATTTCTGTTAAAACCGTAGTTCTACCCTTATTGTACGAAGGTTCCTTTCTGTCGTTTAATATAGCTTTGAATCTAGGATTTAACGATCGAGGGAAATCATAGAAATCCTAGTGCATTCGATTGAAACTGTAGGTTTTATGGTACACACGTAGTAATTTAATCCAGATTGGTTCGTTACTGCGTCACGTGTTAATAAAGAAGTAGCTGTGCACGCGACTTATTAATAATTGTAAATTATGTACGTATATGAGAAACACGACTGTTAATTATGTACGTAAATATAATACACTATTTTAAATTTCATTCATTGGTACATGCCAGAGCCGGAATTTGAACTTCGAACGTCTAATAACAAGTCAAAGTCTTATCCATTTGGCTACAGCCACTACGAACTAATACGTGTTTCGAGAAATAGCAAAATCTATACATAAATCCATTCTCAACCGTTCAAGCTTAGCATGGTAGTCAGAGGTTGGATTGCCAACATCAACAAAACTTTAAATTTTTTATTATGAGAAATGATTTACGATGTTTTCCGTTACAGAATCACTAATCTTTGTATTTATATATGTCATTTATGTTGCATTTTACGCCAAACAAAGAAAAAAAACAGGTAGTATCGGCTCAGGTATGTAAACAAATATGTGAGGGTATTCTCTTCCATCACGTTTGACATACATATAAACAGACCCTTTTCAAAACGTTATTTTCTATGAATATTAAATTGTAGATACATAGAGCTACACAGATATATGAAATAAAAATTTACAGAGAATATTGTGATCTAACTTCTTCAGTTAATAGTGAGTGCTTGTAAATAGCAACACGACTTACCACCTGTCACATCGAGTTCTGACTATTTGGTGAACTTGTGGATTCGAAGTGGCCATATAATTACTACCTCCGCAATTTCGAATATGATCACCCAAACATTTGACTACACCGTTAGGTCGTGAAATTGTTGTAACATTTAATTAATAATATATTTAGGACACTTATGAATAATAAAAACTGACTAATTAAAACTAAAGTTTATAATGGATATTGTTATGAACTTCACTTAGGTACTTGTAGAAATAGGTTTCCTAATCATGTTATATTATGGGATGTAATGTTTTATACTTGTTTCAAAATATGAAAGTTATATCAAAAGTCCTTTTGAATGCTTTATGCGAAATGGGGCCGGTTATATTTTAATGGTTTTGTATGAAATTTAAGTATTACACTTACAATGTTTTGTTTAAAATTATAATAGGAACACATTCAACCAACATGTATTTGGTCTATAAAAAACTCAAATTTCCTTATTTTTGAATTAAACAAAAATGTAACATATTTCGTGAATTACATTGAAAACCATAAAAAGTTTTTAAATGAAGCATTTGCTGCACAATCGTGTTGAGGAAAAACACAAAAAAATAACATTAAATTTGCTGCACAACGAAAATTTACCAAAGCCTTTTCCTTATGGCCATGATTCATGTTAAAAGACTGACTACTGTTGGTTTTGTTGCTACAATTTTTGAAAGAAAAGACAACAGTAATAATACAATATTATCAGGAACGTTTATCGTTATAGTAAAGGTCTAACCACAATCTAAGATAATTAAAGAGTTGATCACCATGTTCAACTACTAATCTATATTAAACCTATAGGATACCTATCGATTTTTAATTTATTCAACTTTCTAAATCTCCATCGAAACCTCACATAATTATCCAAAATGGTTACCCATTTAAAAACCGACCACACCCAGCATTCCTTCATTTCGGTGATCAAAACACCGCAGCTACTTATTTTCACATATAAAACAAAACCTCTCAATCCTTTTAAAATAGATTCTGTGTCATCAAGCTGTCAAACCTACATCAACATTTCGACATAGTTTTGGGATCTAAGATTACAAATCTATTACGTAGGAAAGGGATGGCAAACATGGTTTAACACATTCATGCTAACGTCAATAAATTTTCAAAGTGTTTATAAAATTGAGAGGCTTTACTCCGATTTTCCTGCATACTCAAAATCTGACTAGGTGAACTGGTTGTTAGTGACAGGTTTCTAGCCAATAAATTTATATTCAATGGACCCCTAGTTCCGTAGTCACTTCCTACTATTATTCTTTTTATGTCTCAATTACAACACAATATCTTTTCATCATATAGCCAGTTGTTGGGAATATTTATGATAGATATTTTACATTATTGGTAAAGATTTAATCAGTCTGAAATCCTTAACCTTTTACACCCTAACACTATAGCTCTTTAAGTAGAAAGACAGCTATATATTAGTCAATGAAAGTTACAGACTAGCACAAGGAAGGCTAGCAAAGTATTTCTATTTCTATAAAATGCAACATTAGATAAATAGCGTCCACAGTATTTGCATTGTACTGAGACGAGTCCGTTTTGTTTTCAAATGAAAGCTATTTGTCAATATTTCCTCAACAGAATGCGTACTTTCAGGAAATAATATGGCCTTATAACATAACATACGCATCACAATAATATTAAGAGGACATCTATGTATACATCACTATATTAACATATAATGTTAAAAACCCGAATAAATGATATATAAAATAAATAATTCGATCTAATAATACTTTAAGCTCACTTTAGATTTTTGCATTAAATTTACATAAAATTTATTGTCTCACGCCTCTTATCCTTTAAGTGATGATTGAAAGATATATACATAATTTTATATGTTGAAACTAAGTATCAATGGAACCTAATCCAACAAAGAATCGAACAATAAAAGTCAAACAAATTATATTGACGCAAGACTTGTATCAAATCCCAACTCTAGAGACCTAACCTTATAGAATAGGGACTAGGTATAATATATCTGAACGAACAAACACTAGGTTTTATTTACATTACCTATCGAATGTCAGGCTTTGGGAAAATTGAATAAATTATTCTGTTGTTGAGTTCAAATTGATGTCAAGTTATATTCAATTGCCAAAAAAAATGCGCCGTGTGTTTTCAAAATCGTATATAGTATTGAACATATAAGTCGTTATTGTGGCAAATAACATCACAACCGCATCGAATGAATATTCATACTAAAAAGTGACCTAGAACATCGTGTCTCCGAGATTCTGTCTACTCCGATATTAATTAAGGAACTTGAATGCTTATATGTATGTGGCATATACTTGACAAGGCCTATACCTATTATACCCACCTATAAGAAGATAAAATGACTATGCATGTATAGGATATGCACGTCTCATATATGCAAAGTGATTCTAGGCATTCGCCGAACCATCATTTTACGTGCTTTCTGACTCAATTGGTGGAAAATGAGGTCCCGTTAATATATCCGAGCTAGCTCAGGTCGTGCATAGAGCAAACGTATATAGAGAAGTCGGTATACGTAGTATTGATGTAAAAGGTATAATTGGTGTAAGAGGTTCATACAAATGTTTCACAACCTGTGAACTCTGTTCGAATAGTTATTTAGATAGAAGTAAAGTGTGTTTTAGAAAAAGTATTTTTATGGTATGTAGCCTTTAAAATCTGACGTTAAAACTTATACTCATAACTTAAAGTGTTACATTAAGAGTTGATTACCTAAATGGTAGATAGCATATCTCGTAATATGTTCCCTTACCAATAATTTTCTTTAAAAAACCTCAAAAGTGACACATAAGAGCCTTATAAGAGATAAGATCTTAATCCTTATCAGAGCGTCTGAAGAGAAAACTATGCTATGATCTTATTACATTTTTAAAGATAGCAAAACAAAACAAATGCGGTCACTTCACAATGCGAGATTTAGGTTTCCATCTCCGCAATCGCGGTGTTGACCAGATCATCAGTCAGTACTTAATGTAACGGGTGGTAAGCCATGTCGTTTATTTTAAAGATTACGCTTATAATTCGTGTCCTGTGATTTGGGTCGTGAAAATAATGCTAACGACGTGACTATGGGACCAGGAGTAAAT
This sequence comes from Leucoptera coffeella, assembly GCA_030578115.1. Lineage (NCBI taxonomy): Eukaryota > Metazoa > Arthropoda > Insecta > Lepidoptera > Lyonetiidae > Leucoptera > Leucoptera coffeella. The sequence continues at coordinate 302,387 of JAMBLF010000166.1, forward strand.
GGAATCTATTGGACTAGCAAAGTAGACAATAAGGTAATTTGGTTTGAGTAGTTTTGCCATCATTTTAGAGGATAATTCATGCATAAAAATCATGGACGCCCTTTAATTCTTTTCAGGGACATAAACTTGGAGAGACGATATATATTCTAGGTCAATTGAGGTTGAATGTTACTTAAAACATTGATGACAGGTTGCTAGTCCATTGCCATAAGATCCATTGAATCCTAGTCTCTTCCTCGCCTTCTACGCCATGATAGGAAGCACAGCAACTAGTTAGCATTCTTTTTACGTCCCAGAGTAGTACGAGACAGGTATATCCTAGAATATCATAGATGTTCTACTGTTTACCTGACAGTTTGAAATTGAATACACAATCGTTCCTTACATACGAAAGCACTTCATAATATTGAAGTTATTTGAATAATTTTATTTATCTTCGTCTATTCCATTGTCTAGCCGTAAATGAAATTCTAACTAGCTGCTTTTCTTCCCGGAAGCGACTCAGTGACTAGGTTTAAATAATATTTATTTTGATGTAATACAAATCTGTTATTTACGAATATATTTTAAGTGCACATACATGCATACATATTTACTTCAATTAATCCCTTCCGAGATGGACAAAACCTCGGAGACACGATAATATCGCCAAAGTCAGTATTGAATATCATTAAGGGGTCGTGATGTCATATGGAACAATGGTGAGTAATTGTTAGCCCATCGTCCAATAAATTCCATTATATCCTTGTCCCTTAGTCGCCTCCTAAAACGTCAAGAACGGCAGCTAGTTAACATTCTTTTTACATCCCAGACTAGCACGGGACTAGCATATTATGATTCATCACTACATAGTATAAAACAAAGTCGCTTTCTCTGTCCCTATGTCCCTTTGTATGCTTAAATCTTTGAAACTACGGACCGGATTTTGATGCGGTTTTTTTTAATAGATAGAGTGATTCATGAGGAAGGCTTATATGTAATAATAACATCCATTAAATAGTGGAGTAGGCTATATATTTTATACCCGTGCGAAGCCGGAGCGGGTTGCTAGTTTGTTAATATAACAAACGACAGTCGCTGTTCCCCAGCAATTGTTTTGTTAGCGTAGCAATTAAGGGAATGTGAATAGAGAAGGGCTTGAGTGCAAAATTTGCATTCATAAATATTAAAGGAGAAATAGTGTTTTTAAATTATTACGATACTATTCAGGGAGCTGCGGTTGAGGAGTTTATTTTGTGTAACCAGCTGCTATTTTTGTAGGTAAAGGAAATCTATCAAGGTACTTATTAAAAACTAGCGACCCCCTCCGGCTTCGCGAAGGTACATAATATATAACCTATTCCACTATTTAATGGTTGTACATAAACCTTTCTCTTGAATCACGCTATCTATTTAAAAACCGCATTAAAATCCGTTGCGTAGTTTTAAAGATTTAAGCATACAAAAAGACATAGGGACAGAGAAAGCGACTTTGTTTTATACTATGTAGTGATATGGTTAAAATAAAGGTTTTATGATTGTAAATAAGCCTCTTCGAGAAGGAACAAGAAGGGATACTATTACGTGTAAATTTCATCATATTTTGGTCTTTTTAGGGTGGTCAGAACCTCGAAGACATGCGTAGTATCAAGTTGCTACGAATTGTACTGGTATATAATTTATATGGTTATATAATTTGACGACCTCCGCACAGTGAATCGTTTCATACAAGTTAGGACACGGAAATTATTTTTTTGTGTTTTTGCGATCTGAAGTAACTGACTAGTAATAAAACATAGAAATTATAAAAAATAAAGCATTTATTGAGAAAAAAAAAATTAATGCATCAATACGAGCAAAATTTTAATCTCCCGATAATCTCCCAATTTTCTGGTCGATTTAGTTCTTTTTGAAGATTTAGTCACATTCCGGAAGCCAATTTTTTTCATAACATAATTAATAACATGCTTATTCCAATGTTTTTGTGGTTTAGAACTCCATACTTGAAACCTACAAAAATGACAAAAAAACAATGATGTAAACTTTTGTAAAGTCTAAAAGTGGTAATTATCAAAACTACGATAAATACCGATTATTTTAATTAATATATCAAAATTGGTACAAATCGGTACAACAAAGAATAGGTCTAGTGAATATTTATATTATGTTGATTTTATTGACATGTTTCGAGACCATTAATGATATATTTTTTATAGAAAAACTGTAATGTTTTACGATCAAATTTTTTATTGACTAAATACTACATACCTTGGACTTTATCACACATTTTTTTTATGGCTCTCAAAACACTGTAACTTATATAAATTAGATAATTAGCGGAAAGAAAAAACACGTAAAAAATATTGTTGACATTATGTATTTCCTTAAGTACTGGCTTTGAATCATCATTGATAAGAAATGAGAGAGTAGATAGGTATGTGTCATACAATTTTATAACAGTGGACTATCACTTGACAGGTTGGTATCAGTTCATCACCTCGATTCGGTAATGACTTTCCGCGTCCTAACTTGTATGAAACGATTCACTGTGCTCCGTGGCGCGATCGGTTAGACACCTGAACGCTATTCGTGGGGTCCCGGGTTCGATTCCCGGTGGAGGCAGAGTTAAGAACTACGCTTTTCTACTGCTTTCCAGTCTGGTCGTTGATTATATATGCTATATATGTATTTATCTATATATAATATGTATACATTTCTTAAATATACGTTGACTAGTACCCTTAACACAAGTCTTAAATGTACTTACCGAGGGGCTAGTTCAATTTGTGTAATAATGTCCAAATATTATTATTATTATTATTATTATATAAAATATTGATGATATTCTACAGGTTATAGTTAGTGCTTGTAAATAGCGACATGGCTTACTTGTCACATTGAGTACTGACTTTCTGTTCCACACGTGGGTTTGAGGTGGCCATATAATTACTACCTTCGCAATTGCAGAGATGGTCACCTGAATCTCTGACTAACCTAACGCAAAGGTTAATGTTCGTAAACGCGTTGGTCTTTTTGTTTGTTTTCTTAATTTCTATTATTATCTAATATGAATGGATGCGAACGGCCACTGACAGGGAGAAGTGGCGTCATTTGGGGGAGGCCTATGTCCATCAGTGGATTGATACAGACTAATAATGATGATGATGATCTAATACGTTAGTTTCCAACGACTTATTAAGAAGAAAGATACATAGATTGATCCTATTTACGTCCCTATTTTCCAAACATCTACGAAAGGCCGCTAGTTATCGTCATCTTTACCTCCCAATAAACCTATAAACCCATGGGAGTAAACTATCATAATTCAACTACAACGTTGCATAGCTGTTTGCGACATTAACTTAGTAATTCGAATATGCATAATACTTAGTTGTAAGTCGTCATAAAGTTATAGTTTATCTCACCACTCATGCATATTCAATGCATTCACTATCTAGTATATTAAGTATGTGACTTGACTATCTCTAGTGTTGGATCTGTGTCAGATACATACATATATTTAGTCTCTACTTCCCTAAACGGATCGGCAGAGAATCAATCGCCACCTGGAACGATCCTGACAAATCACTCTTGCTTCACTCACACCCATAGCCTTCTCATACATGCTCTTCTGTTCGTCATGCTATGCACACCTGTCTGAGAAGAATATATAATAACATCTTATTATTGATAAGTGTGACGTGAGCGGTTAACAACGTGAACGTTAATCAAGAGGTTCAGGGTTCGATTACCGATGCAGGAAGATTTTAAAATAACAGTTATCTATAACTTTACAATGTTGATGTTGTTTATATGCACTGTATTATATCTGCTAGTCTAGGGAGTTAACAGAATGCTAACTGCCATTCTTCGCGTCATAATATAGGTAGTGATTAAGGGTGTCAGCGTTAATTCTATAACTCGATGGGCTAGCAACCTGTCACTAAAGTTCCATATACATACAATCATGGCCAGAATGTTTAGAATACAAGTTACCGAGAAAATATTTTGTGTTCAATATTCTGTCAACCCCGAACGACATTAAATATCACGAATTTATTTTTATATGTCCATGAGAGATTTAGGGCTAGTAAAGTTTCATTAAAATGATAATCTTTCATGAGACATGCAATAAATGTAGATACATCACATTAAATACAGATTAATTCCACTGATTTGATATTAATACCATCACAATCCCGATTAAAGCTAAATATATCTACAAAATACTGTCCAGTTTGAAAGTGAATAAATCATGTATGATTTTCTATATTAATGGTGTGATGCATATTATAATATCAGAATTGTTGTAATAATAATAATATAAGCATTTATATATACGTATATATAAAATTACTCTAGTTTTTTCTTTAGAAGGAATGTTGTACATTAAATTGTATAAATAATTACTTAATAAAAACACAAACATATCATGCCACTCTATACAAAACGATAGGCAAATATTATGAATCCCTATATCTATTAATTACTACTACTTTCGCTTATTTTACATTCATACACCTTTTCAAACAAAACAAGCGATTAAAAGTAATACTAACACTACACTTTTTAATGTGTCATATATCTTTCTATCATGTTATAAACTAAGTTTTCCAATATGGTTCCTTGTTAAATTTACAAGCCTCAATGGGTACGCTTGTTTAATGTGACTGTGGGTAGATATGTCTTCTAGTTCACAAAAGTCTTAGTCTTTGGAATTCTCTGTTCCGTGTTAAGAAAAATTTGAATACAGTGTAATGTACAAAATTTAAGAGGTAATTATGATATCTGACTTATTATATTGAAAAAAATATGTTATGCTATTTTGTTACGCTAATTTAAACTAATGTACTTAAACTCACGTTTTCATATCCCCTTGGACAGAACCTTAAATAATTTAATAAATTTGGAATACATTTTGCTATTTTACGTTTATTTTTTATTATTATTGTTTATTATAATAACGATAATTAGTATTTTCTCCTGGTATTCAACAACAAGAAGCATTTAAAATCTCGTGTCTAAGTTAGAAAAGACTACTCAATTCCCTTTATAAAACTAAAGCTATAAACTAACAGATATACTCTACTGTTGTGAAAGAAATATTAAGTTTAAATAGAAACTTTAAGTTTAAAGATTCAGAGGTGACGAAAACTTGTTGAGCCATCACTGAAAATACTACCAATATGTTTATTGCTTTTATGACAACCATATAGATATATTTTTGAGAGACTCGCGATTTTTATTCATTTTACAAGAAAACGGGACTCATTACATATATTTTATAAACAAAGATTTACCTTTGCTACCCGATATTTCGGCTATGTTGCAATGGCTATGGTCAAGGATCAACTAATTGGAAATAACCATTTAGAAAAATAAAAAAATAGATTATACGTTATTGTTATCAAATATATCATAACCCATAGTGGAGATGTAAATATGTATACATTTTTTTAAATTAACATCACAATTTTCACGGTTTGTTTATACACATTTATAGACAGAGGCTTGAACGAGTATCTCCGAAATTTCGGCTTGAACGAGTATCTCCGAAATGTCATGGACAGATTTTTAAATAAAATACTATATAATCGACCAAGAGTGACATAATTAAGAAAGACTTGTAAAAGCACGTCGCTAGCCCATCACCTAATAAATAACATTCACCCCTAGTCCCTTAGTCACATTCTACATTAAAGAAAGCCAATTAGTGACCATTTTATTTACGCCCACGACTGCAGAGATCTTTGTTTTCCTTATTATTTATAAAATTAAAACTTTTTTACCACCAATTACGCGGCTAACAATTACATGAGCATCGTAAATAAGTTTAATGAACGAACTTAGGGGTTAAGTTGTTAAGAATGAAAAGATAAATATTAAAACTTGATGCAACTCGTTTGTGGTAGGATAATAAATATTCGAGTTTAGAAAATTTGGTTTGGTTTATTGCATTTTTATTTTGAATTACGAGGTGATTTGGGATTGAAAAGGGAAAGCGTGGGTTTGAATATTTTACTGCAAAAGAGTCTTTCTTCATATTTTTTTCAATGTGTTTAAATACGATAAACCTAACATTTTTACGTTTATTAACCCTGGCCTAACTAACCTGACCGATCCGTCAGAGGTTCTCGCGTCCATCTCCGCAACTGCGGAGGTTTTAAAGTTAGTGAGTTAATAATTTATTCATTACGTGTTAATTAATACATTTTTCACGTTTATTTTGAATATAGATTAGTTTGTGTTAATCGATATATTACTCAATTGATTAGTCATTTAAATTTATAGTAAAATATTTTAAGCTTTTTCGTACGAGTAGCCAAGAATTAATTTAAAGAATATTATTTAAAACAAACAATAAACCTAATATATATCAGCATTATTTAGCTAAAATAAACCTAATAAAAAAAATACAACACCTTTAATATAAGACAAAAAAAAACTATAAATCCCAACAAGCTTAATAACAAATACCCGAAAACTATAACTACGAACTCACCTTTAAACTTAGTCTTCCACTATGCACTAAACTTCAATGGCTGTATTCGGCTCTATGCAGCTTCGTGGTCTGATGATGGAATGTGGAACCGAGGTGTAAGTCCGCCCTTATAAAGTGCGAGCACAGAGCACCCTGCCAAACAGACTAGCTACGCGTGGGATTCTCACCTGTTTAAATGACGTCAGAATTGTTTTTCTGACAAAGGCTGAAAATTAGTCGGTCGGTCATTGGTCGCTATGAGTCTTTGAGAATATATATAATATAGATGCATGCTTTAACTAAAGGGGTATAAGAAATTAATTTCAGGCAAAATAGCGTTGTTAAATGTATTTAAAACAACCTGCTGATTAAGGCATATTGCAAAACATAATTATAAAATTCTGTGATAGGATAGTTTATCAAACGATGTAGAAAGTTATAGAATTAACGTTAACTCTGAGTTTCAATAAGATTTCAAAAACAGGTAAGCTTTTATTACTATATTTTAATAATATTTAAAGCCAAAATCGAATATTTATGTAGCTGGCCCAATAATTGAACCCATTGAATACAAACAAATCACACCCCTTTCTCTGTAGAAACACTTTTCTACTGGCAGAGATAACAGATTCACATCTGTCCCGATCCTGATAACCCAATTCACTTCATTGATTCTCATACGCCGCCTCATAAATACTCGGCGGTTATAGGAACTTGTAACGTCACCCTAAACCAGATGATGGGTCGCGTATTATAATTTGGTATTGCTTCAGAGTTTGTAGCAGTCATCGTGTAGGTTATTGTTATTCATGTAAACAAATATTATTTTTTAATTCAAATGATATAAATAAGATAATATAATTTTGTTTCAGTTAGTATACTACGCTAACATAAAAACAAAATAATATAACATAACATACGCTACACACTTCTTTTTTTAATATGGCGGTATAGTCAAAAGCTTGAGTGTCCATCTTCGAAATTCCGAAGAAATAAAAGCGAAATATTTTTATTATATTTATAAGACAAAAATTACGTTACTTAAAACTAAAGCTAATATTTTAGTACAACCTTGCCATCCCGTACATCGATGACTTTAACCTTATGAAATAAAAGCTAAACTATTCTACATTCATTCACCAAAAGTATCCATCTAAACAGGAACCTTACTCTACACCACACCCGCCCCTCGCTTATAAAACCGGGACAGGCTTTTCAGGAATGTTGTGAAAAAGAGACAACCTTATATTTCTCAATACACCCTTCTATACTAAAACTTTTGCTAAAGTTTATCTTGCAAATATCTTGTAAATTTCGAACATTCAGATGTGTATTACAAATTAAGTCTTAGAATGTACTAAAGTGTACTTTAATAAGTTTGGCAACAGGAAGTATTTACATACATATGAATGACTGTAGATAGGTAAGTATTTACATTAATATACATATCTCAACATATGTGAATTTGCGTCGTTGTGTGTGGGTACTCGAAATGAGACAGTCAGTATCGAATGTGACATTTATATGTTTGTAATGGATAATCTATTCCGAAAGGCTTCATACAAGCACCAGTTACGTTATTTTTACGTTGAGCTTAAGGTTTCATAGGAGTAATTTTTGCGTATTTTTTACGTGTTGAGCTTACGTGGTATATGAATGAAATATTACCTTCTTTACTCATGGTAATCGAGAGGAAATTGTGTCTCCTAGGTACTACCTAGCCTAAAAGGGTTATCGTATATACATATAGTGTGTTAAGGGAAGGTTGCGGTTTGAAAGAAGATGCAGGGAATTGAAAAGGGCATGCTTCGATGGTTGGTTTGGACATGTTATGCGGATGAATGGTAGTAGATTGACAAAAAGATTACAATATGTTGTTGAAGTGGAAGTGCGATTAAGTAGGAGTCAGCCCAATAAGACATATGACAGCCAGTACGATGCCATATTGAAAAAGGTTGACGTTAGAAGTACCTACGATACGATACGCTACGATAGGTTTGATGTGTATGTATGTATGTATATGTTAACAACCCCCTTATTTTTTTCAATTAGGCCAGTTATATTCTTAGTCAACTATAGCTCGGTATACTTTTGTTATGGACTTAAAGTGACAGGTTGCTAGTCTATCTTCCAACAAATCCCATTTAACCTTTAACCCCGTCTAATTCTCTTCCCCTCTCATACCAAGAAGAAAGGTAGCTATAGTCTATTCGCGTTAAGTAAATAGTGACGGCATGATAATCAGAGGTCAAACTGACCAATGAGACGTAAGTAAATGAGAAAAGAAGTCACATTGACCAATAACAGACAACCCCTATATAATCTCATTGGTTAAATCATGGAGACCTTGATGACGTCACTATTTTCTTAATGCGAATATACTATAGTTACCATTCTATTGACGACCCAGAAACAGGTTTACAGGACATGAGTGCATGTAGGCTACATAATTAAAGTCGTGAGGGCCCTTCACTTATCTAAGCTGCGGATAAACAAAGTTAATGAACTGATTGGCGACTTATCTGCCGTACACATCATATTAGAGCTGTTTTTACACATACAGTGGGTTGAGTAGAATGAATGAAGTGGATAAACATGCTACTTGTTGTAAATGAAAACATATTTCTACTATACATATATATCTATTTAAAAATAACTTGTAAACGATTAATATATTTTTAATTTCACGCAAAAATACTGAATTGTAAACCAAAATATGGACTATATTACTACTCAAACTTAACTGTAAACTAAACTATTTAGTATTTATGATGTGTATTTATTACGGTATTTTCTTTTAAAAATGGGTATGTTGGAAGTCATTGAAATAGAAACTATAGTCTATTCGCGGTAACAAAATTGTTATTATGACAATTAGCTAGATCAGGCATCCAGGACATTAAGACATTAGTCTATAAGACAATAAGTCGTTTTTAAAAAGTCAAAATTTTTAAAAAGTCTATAGTCCACTTACTTACTGCTGCTTACTCTGATATTTAAAAAACAGAAAATGCACACACATATGGGTATATTTAAATAAAGATAGAACTGATACTTCATTGATAAATAACGTATTCGTAAATAACGTATTAACCTTTTATCGGGGTACAGAAATTCTACTACATCCATTTGACAAAATAATATTAAACTTGATTTACAATCTACTCAATGTAGAGGCTTATGTAGTTGGTGACTATTGAAAATGACTATTCCAAGAAAAGGCAAGTTTCCTTACGACGTTTTCTCTCCGTAGAAGGGATGTGTTTCCCAAATTGCATGTATGTATTACGTATCGTCAAACAATAGTAATCGAGTTACGAATAGTGTATCGATTTGGTTAATCCATTATTGAGGATATGGATCACGGGTTTTGATTCGATAAGGTGATTGTTCTAAGCCAACGTTATTTGCTTTGATCTATTCTGCCTAACTAGGTGTGGGGAGAGAATAGTGTACAATCATGTAATGTTATAAGATTGTATATACACAACATATGCATTCACGATCATTATTTAGTAGTCAAGGGCTAGTCAGAGGTTTACATCTATACATGCACACTTTCCTGACTATATTAACCCTTTCGGTGTAGTCTGAAGTTCAGGTGTCTATTTCCATAATTGCAGACGAAGTAATGACAGCTAATCCGTGTCGCCTTTTACAAGCCCTGACCATTTACCCATTCGGTGAATATATAGGTTTCCTAAAGATTATTTCTTACAACGTAGTATTCAACACATTTTGCAAATGTAAACAAAGTATGTAAATAGAATAAAATGTTAACTAGCTATGTTTCTTTCTTATAATATATAGGTAATTAATTTCATTTCAAAATAAGATATGCAGAATTCCGTAAGATTACGAAAATATATTATATTTAATTCTTACGAAATTGTCTAAGTGACTTATGGAAACTAACATATATACCGTTATATGCATGTTTTGTTACACATTGAGGCTCGGGATTAAAACTCGATTTCCCATTATATCAACAGTCACTTATACCATTGGAGTTTACTCGTTTATATACTCGTACCTTCACAATTTGATTGAATCTACCCCTAGTCTATTAACCTTATGACATTTCAATCAACTACCTGAACCTAACAAAATAAAAACCTTCTAGTAAAAATGCAATAATTTACAACCAGGGCATTGCACAAGAACTTTTTTCCATTTATAAATAGAACATTTTAAAAACGATATTCGCAATTCCTTTATTAAAATGCGAACGCAATTTAAAATACTCCTACAGTATTTATTGCGTTCCTCGCCGTGCAACACTTAATTTATTTGCGGGTTTCCTACACCATTAGTTCTATTCCGTGCTAGACTGGGATGCTAATGGAAACAACTAGCTGCATTTCTACGGCATTTAATATGAGTGACGTTAATATAATAGAATGTATAATAATAATACTTAGGACACTATTGCACCAATTGAACTAGCCCCTTGGTAAGTTCATTTAAAACTTGTCTTAAGGGTACTAGTCAACGTATATTTAAGAAATATATACATACTATATATAGATAAATACATACTCGTATATACCATATATAATTAACAACCAGACTTGAAAGCTCTGCCTCCACTGGGAATCGAACCCGGGACCTCATGATTAGCGTTCAGGTGCTCAACCAATCGCACCACGGAGGTCGTCGTATGTATGTATTAGGTGATAAATTAATGTTCAAGCGTCCCTGCCATTTTCTTACAATGAAGTTTCTTTTTAGAGTTGAGTTTACTGAACTAGCAAAATTTCTTAAATATTCCATACGTTATTTATATAATTACAACTACTATTGTAGAAAGAGACATTAATGTTACTATAATTATGTACTTTTAACTGTTTCCTTTACATATTATAGAGACAGAAAGTCGTTATTATATTTAGTTTTACTGTCTCTTATACTATATATTATTTGTGGAACAAAGGTTAAGAACATTTTGAAACAATAGTTGCTCTTTATAACAATAGTTAGTGCTGCCATCTTTACCAGAGATGAAAAGTTATTTCCACTCAAAATCTTGTGATAAGTCGTGGCAAAGTTGCTACTGATGATGTTTAGTAGATAAGATACCTCTTATTGTATTAGTCTGTGGTCTGAGTGTTAAATGTCATTCTTTTAAGAGTTTCGTCAATAACACCTTAATGTTATGTCCTGTAACAAATGTAAGTTTAATTCTAAAAAATATAAATCGCAATATAATACACAATTTTCGAAACACATACTTTTATGACGAGTGAAAACGTCATAAAGAAATCTGTCTTTTCTTTAACTAATATACAATACTGGAAAACCACCTTTCTCTATAAGTGCTGATTGTCTCATGAAACATTAATCCAGTGTGCGACTATGAATTGCAGTGGATGACAAACGAAATACATATAGTTCAAAAATATAAACGTGCCTGTCCCGTGCTAGATGGGACGTAAAAAGAAAGCTAACTAAATGCCGTTCTTCCCGAAATGTCGTAGGAGGTGACTAAGGGAGTAGGGGATATGAAATCTATTGTGGGATAGGCTAGCAACCTGCCACCAATATTTCATATAGCAGTAGAAAAGCAAAGTTTTTAAATCTGCCTCCACCGGGAATCGAACCCGGGGCCTCACAATTAGCGTTCAGGTGGTTAACCGATCGCGCTACGCAGGTTGTCATTTATGTATGCAATTAGAGTATTTATACTGTATTTATCTTCAACCAATTGTGTGACATATATTCAAGACACAAACCATACAAGAAGCTTGAAAATTTACGACTATTCCAGCACTCCTGAGCAACACTTAAATAGAAATCTCCTTTATATCTGCCTTTATCCGTTTGGACACGTCATTATTATCGCGGGATGCCCTTTCATCGTCTTTCAACGTGAAGATTTAAAAGAGAAACACTCATTTTTAAACCTGCACTTACTCTTAGAAGGGTGACGTTAGAAGCATCATAATGCAAGTAGTGAAAGTTTTATGCTAGTGAAAGATATGAGGTGATTTATGTATGTATAATTGAAATATATTTGCTAAAAGACATTATAATTTTAAGTATTTATTAATATTACATATATGTTACTGACCTGGATTAAGTATTTTTACGTATCGGAAATTTCTTTATGATTTAAATAGTACTGACTGTATTCATCGATACTCGTAATACATACGTTTTTACGTTACTATACAGTCACTAATTTTGCCCCTTAAGAGATAATTTTAGTACTCAAATGTCAGTCTCTTTCAAAGTAAGTTTAAATGTTTGATAAGTTATTCGACGCTATCATGCAATAACTTTAACATTCATAGATACGAATGTAAATTCGCTTTAGTGCATGTAAAAGCAAAACGTTACATTTTATTGAAGTTGGGACTCAACGACGTCAATTTAAATAAATTCAGAGTACCTAAAACCAAACATATTTTGTTTCTTTAATTTTCTAAAAAAATTCTATCAACCACTAAAAACACTTTACTGCCTTCGTATGTACTAAAACAAAAAGTTTCAGTTACTCGAAAATTGCTAATTAATGAATGGCAGGCGTATTGCAGATTGATACACGACCAATATTTTATTTATTAAAATTATCATTATTATATCAATCATACAAAAGCTAAACTCTCACATGAGACATCTTATGCTTATCTGGGACTATAAAATAAAGTAACCAGCTGCCATTAATTTATTAGTTGTCCATTATAAGTTAAAACACTGGCTTTTGTTGTGAAACAAAGACACTCTGTGATGGAGTAGAGTGGAATGCGTTGAACTTCTGCAGAGCAACTTTTATTCACGGGCTTTTCCTGTTGCAGCCAGTGATATTATTTATTATGAGATAGTCTGGAACCAGTGATTTCCTTTTCATATTAAAACGCCTATATTTTACAGACATACATACGTATATTCACGCGTCTGCGTTCCTTTCAACGGGATAGGCAAATACTATCGATCGCCACTAGGAACTCTCTTACTTCACTTATATCAATTAACTTTCTCATACATGCTCTGCTGTTCTTCACACCACATACATCCAGCTTGAGAAGAACGTCTCCAATTTGATCTGAATGAGGTCTACGCGGCCAATCTCGTTCAACTCTACCTTCCACTCCAGCTTTATAGATTCCTTTTGTGACCATCCTTTCATCCATCCGCTCCATGTGCCCAAACCACCTTAACATACCTTTCTCTATTTTCATCACGAGTAACTCAAAAAGTATCGTAGAGTACGAACCCTGTTAATTAGAGTGATAGCCATTGTCAGGCAGGGAGCAATCGCAAATGAGCAAAATGCTTAAGCCACTGCTTAGATTAGCGAAGGCGTATTTTTCTCTTTACACATTATGAATTCCAGGTATCGTGAAGCTTTTATCTGTACAGTATACTTTCCTGCAGTATTATGTCCCAAGCTAGTTTGGGACGTATATATATAATGTTTATTATATAAAGATACTAGTGACCCGCTCCGGCTTTGCACGGGTATGAAATATATAGCCTACTCCACTATTTAATGGATGTTATTATACATATAAACCTTCCTCTTGAATCACTCTATCTATTGAAAAAAACCGCATCAAAATCCGTTGTTTAGTTTCAAAGGTTTAAGCATACAAAGGGACATAGGGACAAAGAAAGCGACTTTGTTTTATACTATGTAGTGATGCTGTGATGACTAAGGGATCCATTACATATTTGGCTATGGGCTGGCAACTAGTCGTCAATGTTTCGTGAAGATCTCGTGACTTTAAAACGTAAGTAAACAAGTGAACAGGAAGATTATATGTCCCCAAAATTCCGTCCTATATTAAAGAACGTGATTGTGTACGTATGTAAATTATATTAATGTGTATATATACAATTGTACCATGACCTGCGTAGCGTGAACAACTATGCACCTGAACTCTCATCGAGAGGTAACGGGTTCGATTCCCGGGGGATTCTAGTTAAGAACTACGCTTTTCTTTTGCTTTCCTGTCTGGTCATTGATTATATATAAGCTACATTATATATTTACTATAGTATCTATATATTACAAGTACGACTATATATTTCTTAAATATACGTTGACTACTACCCTTAACACAAGTTTTAAATCAACTTACCAAGGGGCTAGTTCAATTGATGTAAAAGTGTCCTGACTATTATTATAATAATATATGTATGTTAGCACTAATTCGTCATTCCATGTAGTAATTTTATTCCCTGCCAGGTGCCACGTGCTTAGCCCTAGCTTCTAAGAAGGGCGGTCACGAATGCGTTAATATAATTAAGAGCGCTCATTGTTGAATGGATTAGAGTGCGTAGTACAGGCTGGTACGAAAGTTGATTCACGTTATGTGAAATAATTTAGTGTTGATAAATGAATTTATTGAATTTTAAAAAGCTGCCGTTCATCCCGGCATGTCGTAAGAGTCAACTTGGGGTAAATTGAATCTGTTGGACGATAGGCTAGCAACCTAACAAAAATATTTCATATGACATCACAACCCCAATGTTTTTGTTAAAATGTGACATAAGAGATATTATATCCCCAAAGTTCTGTCCACTCCGAAAGAGATTAAAGCACATGAATGTATATGTGCCCAAGAACAATGCTAAGAACATGCTAACAACAACTTTTTGTTACTCAAGACTGAATGCATAAGACAGAAGCTTACAGTTATAACTAAGACATTTACATATACTATAACCAACGCATCTCATCCGTAATCCCATTTCAATCATGATAGTCTATAGTCAAATTGAAATTACAAACCTATTCTGCATCAAGTCTCATACCACTGACGACCGTCTGCAGACTGAAAAAACTTACAATCACTACATAGTATAAAACAAAGTCGCTTTCATTGTCCCTATGTCCCTTTGTATACTTAAATCTTTGAAACTACACAACGGATTTTGATTCGGTTTTTTTATAGATAGAGTGATTCAAGACGAAAGTTTATAAGTAACATGCATTAAATAGTGGAGTAGGCTATATATCTTATACCCGTGCGCAGCCGGAGCGAGTCACTAGTACTTTTATAATCTCACTAAAAACTAAATAAATAAAGCTACCCACACCCTTTCGCATCCACCTGTACCGCCTCACTCACACTCACTCACTCACGTGCTGGCAATCTAACAAGTGAATTGCAATTGTGTTGCCACAAAAAGCGTCTCAAAAATGCCAACAGCGCTTCCAAATAATCCAATTTGGCAGATTGCCTACGCCCACTTTGATTAGTTGATGGCAACACTGACTGCCATGTGGAGGAGTGATACATACATATTCACGCCCTTTAATCCCTTTCGGGGTGGACAGAACCTTGGAGAAATGAAAAAATCTTCTTGGTCACTTAGTAGCATGTAAATTAGGGTTTTGATGGAATATTGGTGACAGGTTGCTAGTGTATCGCCCAATAGATTTCGTACACCCCGAGGGACTAGACTCGGCTCCTACGACACACCAGGCAGCTTGTTAGCATTTTTTTCCGTCCCAGTTAGCATGGAACACGATGCACGATACATTACTCTTATATTGTTGGACGTTAAAAGATAGAATCGCCTCAAGAGTTGAATGCTAATTTATTTGGTCCCTTCAGTTGAGTGTGCGTCTCATCAGATAGTCTATAGTCATACGACTATGTGATGAATACATCGGCGTTCACAAATTACTAAAAGCTAGGCAAAAAAGGTAGAAAAGATCAACAGTGCTTTCACACAACGTACATCGATAAATCATAAATAAATAAAAACAATTTTTTTCAGCACCATTATTAACCCTTGCGGAATAATCAGAGGTTCGGGTGTACATCACCGCAATTGCGGAGGTAGTAAATCTATGGCCCCCTCGAACTCACGAGTTAAGCAGTTAGACAGTGCTGAATGTGGTAAATGGGAAGCTGTTTCGTCATTAATTGATAAACTAGTTATTTTATATCAAAATTTTATGTATAAATTGTTTGTATCTTCAATGTAAATACAATTACTGAAATAACGACGTAAACAGAACGTCACTAGCTAACTGTAAAACGGATGCACTAATGAGCTTGCAACTAATCAACAATGTTATTATCATTACAATGTGATAGATCAATACCATCACAATACCGATAGCTCAGCTATAGGAAACACGTATTATACATACATATATCCTGAATTATATAATGGTTATGGAAAACATCGTGAGAACACTTGCTTACCCTTCGGGATAGGTAATAGCCAGTGCCTATATACGGCGATACGGTTTACTACCAATCACGTTTGGTGCTGTCTATATAGTGAAACGCGGGCTTCGAGCGACCCATGCCTAACGTGCCTTCGAAATTTCGGAGATGGGCACTCAATTCTGTGATTACCCCCTACCATAAAAAAGGGGGTGTGTAAGCACAAGTCGTATGTATGTACGTATATACTGGACTTATTATAGTTACGAAACGAATTTACAAGGCTAAATTAGAGGGCAAAGTTGGACGGGGTAGGCCGCGTAGAACATGTACAGATCAAATTGGAGACATTCTACTCAGTGGGTGAAGGTAGTGTGAAGAACAGAGGAGGATGTATGAGGTTAATTGGTATGAGTGAAGCAAGATCAATTTGTCAGCATCCAGGTAGCGATCGATAATCTCTGTCTAACCCGTTATGGATAGAAATAATATACATATAGGTTTTACTCGCGTAAGCCCATTCATACCTCATATTAGTTGCTGACTACAGTAACCAAATTAAACCATATTGTTCTTTGAATACGAAAGTTTTATTCCAACCAGATAATGGTTAAGACGGTTTGCTACTAATACATTATCTTTGTATTTTATTGGTTTAGAGTATAAATCGTTTAGAGTATAAAGCCCTTAATAATTTCGTCCGCATAACAGAACGTAGAGGCGTGAATAAATACAGGTATATGTGTAGGTATGTATGTAAGTATGTAAGTATTGTAGTTTGCACTAGTAATTTGCGTCTCGGCACCCTGTTTCTACTTATAAGGATTGTGGTCATACGAAGCTTAACCTCTTAACGAGAACTATAAATTATGAGTCAATGACATTTTGAGAAATCCCATATAGCATTTCGCTGCTAATATTACGATTAAAATGTCGGAGACTTAATTGAGATGGTATTTATTATATTGTTTATTGCATTCTTATATAAGCGGCATTTCAAAGTGTCTGTAGCCGATTGGACAAGTCCTCTGACTTTTTATTAGAGGTCTTAGGTAGGAACTATTGAGATTTAATAGTTAACTTCACTTCACTTATATCACAAATGTAATTGACAGTGAGCATATAATCAGGAAAACCGGAGTTTCTTGTTGGTTCTTCTCCAAACCAGGGCTTCCGAACCAACGGTAGAATTTCAATGCTAAGAGACAACCAGTGTCAGGCAAATGTTTTGACTTTCAATGAATGTACTGTACTTGTACTTACGTTAAATAAAAACATTTGACTTTGACTTAAACAAATTATAACAAGCTCATCTAGATATACAATTGAAAAATCTTAGTTATAATAATATTAATGGGTGTTAATGAAGCATGAGGGATTTGTCTGGATCGTTTCAGGTGGCGATCAATAGTCTCAGCCTATCCCTTAACTACGTAGAAGAGTAAATATACATATATGTATAGAAATACTTTCGTCAGCATAGTTAAAATACAGATTTGCTTTATAAATTATATGCTTTTGCATAAAGGACAACTTTTGGTCTCATTTTCATACATTATCTGTCTCGGACAATCGTCCAAGCCCAAGGGAGTAACTTCGTTTATTCAATAATCAAACTCTCGACTCATAGCGTCTGTTTAAAGGATATTTTCGCCACTGACTACTGAAAATGTTTGTTATTGAGTTATGCCTTTTTAATGGAGTGGATTAACTTGATTATTTTGATTGAAATGAATGTTATGATTTTGTCCAATAAGATTTATATTTACTTTTGCTGCGTTTATTATATATTTTTACATCGTCAGACTACTAGTACCCTATAATTGACTATTGTAGCAGAATAGAAAGCAGGATATGTCAAATTCGCCACTGGCAATAACACTCAGTACCTCATTTAAACTTAAAGCTAATAACCAACACTAACATCCCTGTTTGTACACAATTTAATTCTTAAATAACCAGAGACATATTTTACATCAAGGTATAAGTAACAAAAATACGAATACATACACATGACACCAATTTCCCTACATAGGAGAATAACATCTATTACTAAAATAAAACAACAGTTCCCACTCAACATTTACTCATTTCAACATAAGAATATTCTGGAAAAACCTCAAAGGGCTAGACCTGCATAACGCCCTGCTTCTAGGGCAGGAAAACCTTCGTAGGCACATGGCCAGCTGTCTGTCACACTCACAAAGCCTTCCAGCACAACCGTTGATCAGCTGGTTTCTCGTCTCGTGGTTTTCCAGGGCACACAAGGGTTCTCCATGATAACATTTCCAGTAGTAAGGTTGGAAGTAAACCGTGAAGAACGGGCAGTAAAGGTTCTCGTAGCATTTGTCGTGCATTTTACAGCATCTGGAATTTGTTATGCTTTTAAATACAGTACATACATATGCTTTCACGTCCAAAGTTGTTTGTCAGGATAGGAAGGATCTGTGATCTCTGCTTATCCCTCTACAGGCAATGTGTATGTATGTGTGTACATTTACGTCCCTTAGTCCCTTTCGAGACATAATATTTAACAATTATGTATTTCTTGTATTATTTAGGGTTGGTACAGTCAACGCTAAAAGTGCAGTCCCAGTAACTTTTTATAAGGTTTAAGTTTACAAAAGACAATACTTTACATTTTAAAACTGCTTATGCATTGTCATGCCCACTATACAAATATTGTCTTTTGTTCTTATAAACGTAAACCTTCTAAAAAGTTACTGGGACTGCACTTTTAGCGTTGACTGTACATCGGTTTCAGGTTTCTAGCCCATCGCCCAATATATTTTATTTACACCCAGGTCCTCAGTCACTTTCTATGACATACCGGGATTAACGGCAGCTAATTAGCATTATTTTCAATAGTACTAATGGGCGATGCACTAGTAACCTGTCACTAATATTATATCAATTCCAACACAGCCCTAAAATTTTTGCTATAATTCATAAAGGAATTTCTCTGTTTCCGATGTTCTTTCCAACCCGAAAAGGATTAAGGGACGTGAATATCTTAGACCCAGAAACTGGTAAAATATGAGGAAAATTATAAAGAAGGAGTGTGTACCTACGTCATACAAAATTAAAGTAGATTACTCTATAACATCCTTTAATTGAGAGCTATTACAATTACTTTAAAGTGCAACATGGTTTTACCCGAAGGATATCAACTTTCTCTAGTAGTGGGAACTTAACATAGCATTTTTTGTGTTTTAACATCTTCGAATCAATAAGGAAAAATATTTAAAAAGTCAAGTTTTAATTATATATATTAAAAGCTATATTGAAAAGGGTGACATTAGGAGTTTCTATAACCGCCGACTGTGTATGAGAAGGTGTATGCGATAAAGCGAAAGTGGTCTGTCAGGATCGGAACAAATGGGGATTCTTGATCTCTGTAACTCCTCTACAGGGAATCAGGCGTGATGTGTATATATGTAATACAAGATCCTTACTTATCAATCCCATCAGTGGTGCGTCCTGAGCCCAGGAAACCACAGTAACAGCCATAGCCCTTGTAAATAAGAGGTTCGCACCCAGTCGCACAGTATATCATGTTGTAGAGATGGGACACGCCTCGCTTGCCCCGGTTTTCTTTCTTTGTTTCCGGTGATACGGAAGTTTGAGTGTCTGGTTGGTAGCCCCTGGAATAAAGAGTAAATTAAATGTAGAAATTATGATTTTGTGATGTTAGTGTCTTTAAATGGTGACAAAGAATTGTGACGTTAGTTGCTGACTGTCTTTTGGAAAGAATATTTACAAATACACTACTACACTACAGTACAGAAAATACTATTAGTAACATATAAAAGTGAAAAGTGTATTAAAAGTGGCAATATTAAAACTGTTTTAGAATTGAAAACCTAGTCCTGACGTACATATTTCATACTATAGTATTATAGCTTATACAAATAAGTTTAATCTAAAAATAATAGCTACATAGCATACATAAATACAAAACATTACATATAAAATCTATACGTACATATGTGAGTACTAAATCTTTTCTATTTATGTCTTATCAGCTGGAAATCAGTTTACAGCGATCCTTCAGGCGATCAAAAGGTATTTAAGAGTACGATCAATCACAGTGACAGATTGATTGTTGTAGTTAGATTATAATGATTATGTTATTGATTACTACTAATATCGAAAGTTCAAGTTTACGAAAATATAGTTTATTTTTATATAGAAGATAATATTTAATGTCACCGTTTCATGATTATAAAAATTTACATTATAATTGTACGTAAATCCTCCTCCTCATTCAGAAACTATTTTATTGATTAAGTATCTTTAAAAATATAATTAACTTTTATTAAAGACCTATTTAAAATTTAGTTTATTATCTTTTTTAAGCTAATAAATACAATTATAAAATACTTACAAACTCTCAATATATTCTGATTCCGGTACAGAATACCGGTACGGGTCATAAGAGAACCCCACCAGCAATTCATTACCGTTATAACTATCATCTTTCCCATCACTAATTACATTGTTGTCATAATTCTCTGTAGAGCCATGATCTTTGAATATTATGCCAAGTTCATGTTTATTTTTTTGATCTAAATTAACATGTGGGTTTGGCTTGTGACTGCTTAAATTAGATGTTTGATATAAATAGTTTTTTAATCTGAATCTGGCATAATTACTATTGTTCTTTGCATGCTCTTGTATCAGCCTGCTTGTATCTGAAACAAATAAAAAATAATGTTAACAAATTAGGAATAAAACAAACTAAGTAATCAACATTACGACCACTGCCCTTTCGGGGTGATCAGAAATTCCAGCACGCTTCTTGGCTACTGTTTTACTAGTGATATATAATTTCAGTACCTAATAGAACCTGTCAAATTCTACAGTAGATTCTTAATTTTCATTAAATGAAATAAAATTTAAATGTACATAGAAAACTCAATCCCGTTTATAAAGTATTCACGCCTTAATCCCTTTCAAGGTAGAGAAGAACTTACAAATACGATATCATATTTGATTACATATAGTATAACAATAAAACTTGTAAATAATAAAATATTTATATACGATGAACTCCGTGGCGCGATCGATCGGTTAGACGGCTGAACGCTAATCGTGGGGTCCTGGGTTCGATTTCCGGTGGAAGCAGAGTTAGGAACTACGTTTTTCTTCTGCTTTCCAGTCTGGTCGTTGATTATATATGCTATATATGTATTTATCTATATATGTCAAATATTATCTATATATTTCTTACATAAGTACCCTTAACCCAAGTCTTAAATTTACTTAGCAAGGGGCTAGTTCAATTGGTGTAATAATGTCCTACAGTATTAAATTATTATAAATAACAGTCCTGACCATTAACTAGCCCATCGCCAAACAGATTCCATTCACGTAATATCTCCATTACATTCACTTTTTCCGAGTTTTATTCAATTAAGCCTCTTTTGTGTTAGCACAAACAGTGCGTGAAAATAGATCAGATTGGCATATAATTAGCTTACTAGGTTATCGCATCACAATGGGACAAGTTCAATTCAATGTGTGCTATAATTAGTTGAATTGAAATTGGCTGTTTAGCTGTCTGGTTTATGCATGGTGAATGAGGAATGATTATGTTGTTGAGTATAATTGTATGTATGAACATAGGCTGTTGTTTAGTAAAGGCTTAAAGGTAAAGGGGTACTCTAATATTAATTGCGGTTTTAATTTACATATAGTGTAGCAATATGTATTCTAGCATTGTATGAGTGTCAATGAAGCGAAAGTGGTTTGTCAGGACCAGGACAGATGGGGAATCGTAATGTCTGACCTCTACTGGGAATCGGACTTGATGCGTATGTATGTTGTAAAAGATGTTAAAAGGACTCGTTAGACTAAGGTAGTTTTCTTTGGCATATGCAATATTAATAGTGATTTGCCCAAAATTACAATAGAATCACTACCTTCGCAATTGCGGAGATGGACATCCAAATCTCTGACTACCCTGCAAGTTTAATAAAGCTAGTGAAAAGTGCACATCTAATACAATCAAATGGTTCTTTTTTGCAAAGGGCTAAAAACCTGTTAGCAACATTAGAAAATAATGAAATCTTAACTCTATCGGAGTTATCTTAAAGGTCACCGAATTTCTGTCCACTCTAGTAAGGATAAAACGTAATATAGACAATGACGACCATTAACTTCGAGGGATAGCCAGAGATTAAGTGTCTATTACCAAATGACCATTGTGATAGTCTTTTAATAGCTATAATAGTTGGAGTAAGTATATAGTATACATTTTGCAACTTACCAATATAAATTTAAGTCTTTGTTCTAACAATTAAGTAACTTATAATGTCGCAAACAAAGATAACTTTCAGTTGACGAAACAAACCAATTACCTTAAGTACAATCAGCTGATTAAAAAGCTGCCTTACTTAACTTCAAAAGTTTGGAAATATAATACAATGCCTTTATAATAAGAATTGATATAACTAAGATTATAAGTTATTGTTATATACATAGTTATGTAATAACTTGAAATAACTTAGTGACATAAGCTAATTTGTATACATATACATTGATATCTTTTAATCCCTTTTATGGTAGATAGAACGTTGGAGACACGATAATATCTCCTGGTTTACTTTAAAGCTTAAGTATTAGGGTTATATCATATGGCACATAAATGCCAAGTTACTACCCCATCGTCCAATAGGTTATATTTACCCCTAGTCCCTAAGTCAACTTCGACGACATGGCGAGAAGAACTGCATATAGTTACCATTTATAATTAGACTTTCGTGTAACTAATTTTACTTTTATTACAGACATTTATTTATCTATACTAATATAATAAAGCTGAAGAATTTGTTTATTTGTTGGAAACTTGAACTACTGGTTTGAATTCAAAAATTCTTTTTGTGTTAGATAGACCATTTATTTAGGAAGGCTTTAGGCTTTAATATAACATCACCCTGCTACTAATAGGAGCGAAGAATATAATATAAAAATCAAATTATAATTACAGTGCCATCTATGTTTCTTGCAATGAAACCTTCTGAAAAAATAAAAATGTGGTAAATTATTTGATATTGTTTGTATATATATTTCTCTACGTGATGTGTACGTATGTATTACAACATACTGCGAATAAATTCAGCTAGTAGTATTCTTTTTACGACCTAACTAACACGACTTTCTTAAATTTAATTTGGTGGCTTGGAAACAAATTAATATATGATATCTTATTACTTCCCATAAAGAACAAAGACATATTTAGTACATACATCTTCGTTTGTCAAGAGCTTAGATTTAGGTCTTAACTATTGTCTAGATTCAAGTATCGAGAAATGAAAGCAAAGATCTGCACTCTCTAATCGTTATTGTTTCTATGGAACTGCATAATCCTAATCAATCAGTTTTAATCTCTTACTAGTATGGGAGTAAATTAATATTAATAGTTGTCTTCTCGATGTTCTTCTGTCTATAGGGTTTATAATAGAATCTAAAAGTACAGCTTCATTCGTTCATATCGTTAGAAGCGAATTGATTTACGACACTTATTTATAGTTATGTTCGACAATATTCTACATCTTGGTCCTAAATAAGAAACTACGAATATATACATATATTAATATCCTTTCGAAATGGATAGAATCTCTTAGACATAAAAACAATTAATTTAATTTATTTATTTATTCTTTATTGCACACACTACATTTACAAATGAACTTAGAGAGACAAATTGCAACAATAGGCCTACTTATCACGTTTAGGGATCTGCTAAGTCACTTTTAGGGCGATTATTGGGGTTGTGATGTCATATGAAACAATATTAACTAGTTACTAGCCCATTGCCCCATTTATTCCAATAACCTCTGAGTCGCCTCTTATGACATGCCGAGACAAGCAGGTAGTTCGCATTTTTTTTACCTTTGAGACTAGGATTGCATAACAAAATACTAAGCTGAAGCATATTTGAGATTTTTTTCAATGTATTTAGAACGTATGTACGCTAAAATTGCAGTCCCAGTAACTTTTTGTAAACTTTACTTTTATAAGAACAAAAGACAGTATTTTTCATATCGAAGCACGCGAACGTATAGTAGCCATGACAATGCATAGTGAGGTAAGTTTTAAAATGTAAAATATTGTCTTTTGTTTTTATAAACCGAAACCTTATAAAAAGTTACTGGGACTGCACTTTTAGTGTTGACTGTGTACGTTTGTATTTACATATAATGTAAGTATACCAATACATACATACGTTAGATACATACATGAAGCATTGTTGCAATTCACCTTTAAGTGAAACGAGGTGCCATATACCTTGACATTAACCAAAGCTTACTTTCGTGAACATGTGTTACCCAATGTAGTGAAGAGTTGAACTTTATTGGATTTAGGTTACAATAGATAAATACTGATTGATTACTAGGTATACGACATGGT
The DNA here is from genome assembly GCA_030578115.1 of Leucoptera coffeella. Taxonomy (NCBI): domain Eukaryota; kingdom Metazoa; phylum Arthropoda; class Insecta; order Lepidoptera; family Lyonetiidae; genus Leucoptera; species Leucoptera coffeella. Next base: position 327,392 of record JAMBLF010000166.1, read on the forward strand.
AAGTTAAGTGTTTACAAGATGTAAATATTATGGGTAAATGAAGTAAATACTTTTGACTTTTTCTTTATTTTCAGAGTTCCACATGTTCATTTAAATAGTAATTCTAAAGTTAAAAGAGGAAAAAACATGAAAAATACTAAGTTACGTACAACCTGAAAAAGTGATTGGAGAAAATTCTTTATTACGAAAAGATAGACTTAAAAAATCACTAACATTCTGTTGAAAGCTTCTTAAATATATAACATCACAAACCAAATATTTATGTTACAAAGTGACATAAGAGAAATTATATCTCCGAGGTTCTGTCCATTCCGAAAAGGATTTATGTACATGAATGTATGTGTGTATATATGTATGGTGTGAAATAAAAGTATTAAGACAAAAGCGATTAAACACATAAACAAAATGTTAAGTAACTTAGTAAAGTTTACTGATTGCTATATACCTAGATAATAATAGTGATTAACATTTAGTGTATTTCTCAATCTTAGTAAGTAATCGACGCCTAACGTATATGTGAAAAACAATAAATAACAGTTAGTGCTTTGTTTTACTGCCAGTTACATTTGTTTCGCAACATATTTGAATAAATTCCATTAACTTTTGTTATTCTACACTATTCATGGCATATTATATGATCGTCATTAGGATAATTATATTCCCTACATATCGACCGATAATTATATTTCCCTACATATTGACGACCTTAGTAGCGCGATCGGTTAGCCGCCTGAACGCTAATCGTGAAGTCCCGGGTTCGATTCCCGGTGGAGGCAGAGTTAAGAACTACACTTTTCGTCTGCTTTCCAGTCTGGTCGTAGATTATATATGCTATATATGTATTTATCTATACATAATAAGTTTATATTTCTTAAATATACGTTGACTAATACCCTTAACACAAGTATTAAATGTACTTAGCAAGGGGCTAATTCAGTTGATGTAATAACGTACTACAAAATTATTATTATTTATAAAAAATCAATTATTACCTTTCTTTCCAAAGTACATATTTTTCTGAACTTTTTATACTATTAGCCTCTCAAAGTATGATACATGTCATTATGAATAAAAATAGTCGCAAATCATTATGAGTTTTTAGCATTCTGTGGTCGCAATTTGTCAAGTGTTGCACGTTTTGGACTAATAAAACTAGTCGTTTACACCCATTTACTTTCTTCGTGGTTTTTGTACGAGTGAAAGTGTAGTAGGCAGAACGCTATCTGAGAAATCTTTTATATTCGTTACGATCATGTAATCTGTGAATGATGAACTAGTGTGATAGTATGATGGAGTGAGCGTTTAAAAAGAGTGATCCGTTTAGAAAATATTGAGTGGATGGTGATATTTTTCTATATACATACATTATATTTACGTCTTTCCCGACAGAACCATAGTATAACATCACTGATTAATTTTACTATCTTAAAGCATTTATGTTGTGTTATGAATGACAATTCATATAAAATATTAATTACTAAAAGAAAACAAGATTTTTGAAATTTTGAAATTTTGGCCCAGAGGTTGTCGTTGGCAATCCAGCGGGGAAACGCTGCTAGTGTGCTGGGGGCTTTTGCTTCTGGGTGCTAAATTCGGCACACTAGTAGCATTGTGTAATTTTTTACTGTTTGTTAGATTTAAGTTTTTTTTTTGTTTTAATTTGTACATATTAATTAGAAAAGAAATATACACATATAAACAAGATAGTATTCTCTTATTATTTTGAAAGCAGCGGCATTTTTTACATAATACATCTAGTATAACAAAACAAAACCAACTGCTTTCGTTTTACTCCCAAACCATAATAAGCAATTTATAGGTATATATTTACCGTATTTCTTAATACCTTGTAATTTATTTCGTACGGAACCTACGTATACGTTGCGCGTATGGTCACGCAAGGTACCGTTCTGTGAACTTGAACGGTGATTGCGCAACCGTTTACCGTTTGATAGTTAGGAACATCTAAACCGGTATAAATCGAGATTATGTAGAAAGTGAACGCTGTTTTGGTTGCACTTCCCATGCTCTCTCAGGCTTTACTGCTTCTACTCATGCCATACCTACCTAGTATTATAGATTTGTTTCGAAAATTAACCTCAAAAAAATTGTGATAAACATTAGGGTTGTGTTGACGAAAATATTGTCTTGTCTGGGAATTTTTCCTGCTTATTCTCAAATTACACGGAGTAGAGATAAGGAATCCGTTAATATCTTGACCCCTATTTTCAATAATACCGACTTGTTATTTTAATAAGAACTTACCTAGAAATAAATTATGTCACGAAAGGTATAAAATGATAACAAGCAGGACACCAGATAAAATCACCAACCACGTAACCATTGATAAACCATAAACTGAACTGAAGTTTAATTCAATACTTTGACACTGTCCCACATATTACCCATGCACATCACGACAGGCAATAAAATGCACATGATGAGAGCAAACAATACATCAATTGCGATGCACGCAAATACCTTTATGGCGATACAACTGCCATTTTGTTTGCCCTCCCGTGATATTAATCGCCATTGACTTATGGCAAACAAGCATCATTATTTAACTGCTACAAGCTTGTTTTAATTTGTGAGTCATGAGATTGAGACGAGGGTATATATACGTATTATGTGCGTCTACATATATAATGCATAAATGTCTTGTTTATATATTATTATACAGGGTGGCGCATTCAAAACGGTCAGTATGGGAAAGTCTGAAACTATAAGAGACACGAGGATTTGTTCTTGGGAACCATGTCACCGATTTTGATAAAAAGAAAATCTGCATTCATACTTTCTTTGAAAAAACAACTGTATCCTGTACGGGAATCGAACCCGGTTGCTTTGAAAAAATAAATTGACCCTTTTCACTTTTTCATTTTAAATATCGATTGTGTAGGTCTTAAGCAGTAAATGTCTATATGAAACATGGTGTCGAAAATGAATAAAATGCATAGTTTTGGCATACTTTAGTTTATCATAGTAGTTCACATGCACCGTAACAATATTCAACAGACATGTAAAATTGTCTCTATGGCTGTTTGTAGTTTTGTACTTCCCTACTTGTTACAAACACCATATCATGTGGCATTAGCATTGCATTAATCCTTTAAGGAAGTTTTGTTATCTACAGTAATCAAAAACTAACAATCTATTGAAAAGTCCACTTAAAGTGACGTGTTAAACCATATTAGAAAATTTCTTGTGGGATTACGTTAAGGATGAATTTTACAAAACAAGCTAAGACACCATTGAAGACTAAAAGTAGCAATAAAGTCAATTGTAACGTAAATTCACCACGTGAAAATACAAAATTCAATAGTAAGATCGTTACCTAAACGTGTTGAATATTGTATTGAAAACAACGGTTGTCACTTAAAAAACCTACTATGATAAACTAAAGTATGCCAAAACAATGCATTTTATTCATTTTCGACACCATGTTTCATAGAGACATTTACAGCTTAAGACCTGCACAATCAATATTTAAAAAGAAAAAGAGAAAAGTGCAAGTTTATTTTTTCAAAGCAACCGGGTTCGATTCCCGTACAGGATACAGTTGTTTTTTCAAACAAAGTATGAATGCAGTTTTTATTTTTATCAAAATCGGTGACATGGTTCCTAAGAACAAATCTTCGTAGCTCTTATAGTTTCAGACTTTCCCATACTGACCGTTTTGAATGCGCCACCCTGTATATATGTTTGAAATCTTATTATTGAAAATAAACTTTTTCCTTTAGGTAAAAACTGGAAATAGCACCCGTCGCGTCGCAACTATTTCAGATGGTCAAGAACTATTTGATCAAATTATGTGTGTAATGAAAGTACTTAACTACTTAGGACTAGCAACTACATAATATGTATTGAGATGGTCAAGAACTATATGATAAAATTATGTGTATAATGAAAATAACTAGTTAGTACGTGTATATATTGAAGAAAAAGGAAGTCTTTTCACATATATACAAGCAATAGTAATTATCATAGAATATTATATAAAATAAATACAAACATTAAATTAATAATAATCATAATTTAATAATAATAGGCAATAAAAAATATTCATTTATAATTAAATTAGTAAAAATATTTAATGATTATATTGTTAAAACGTTAAATAAAGTACTAAGTCCTCATAGAAAGTAAAAAAGGTGCGTAAATAATCAGAAAGTATAATCACCAAGATAATCACTACGTACAGTAACCTCAGTTCCTAAGAACAGATAGATTCCCAAGAAATCATGAATCTTCTTCTTTACAGCACTAACTAATTCGCCCACCGTAGGTTGCCTCTCCAATCTTCCTCCACTGTGCGCGGTTTTCTGCTTTTCTGGTCCAGAGCGAGCCAGCTACCTTCGACAAATCATCAGACCATCGGGCAGGTGAAATCATGAGTACGTAAATATAAATTATCAGTCACTCTATTTATGCCCAATTGAACACTGACCATGAAAGATATTGATTTTTCAAGCCAGTTGCTAAAAGAGGTGTCAAAAACACAAAACCAATATTGACTTTATCAACCACTGGCTATTCTAAAATCGATACCAATGTGGTTGAAACTTATGCAATATTTAAAATGCACTTCGTAATTTGAGCAAATATTTTTGTCTAAGTAAGGTTATTTTTGGTAAATACACGAAATAAGTAGACCTTGTCATCGTTATGGCCGTTTAGCACTTAACTTGAGGTCTAGGTGTCAATTGTGTGGCTAACCTAATAATAACAAGGTTTCAATTATCAATAAGCCATTGATTGACTGAGTTGTCAATAAAAATATTAGATTCGTAATAACATTATTAAGTTTGATTGAATAAATATGCATCTAACGTATTTGCGGCCGAAAAGATAATCTTATTGCTTACGGGCGCAAAAGAATTTAAACTACCTGCCGTTCCTCAGATCATGTCGTAGGAGGTGACTAAGGGTCTAGGAGTCAATGGAATCTATTGGACGATGGGCTAGCAACCCCGATATGCATGCTAAAAAGTGACCTTGGAGATATTATCGTCTTCTTAGTACAGCAAAAGATTTAACTTAATTAAGAGATCCTTTTCTATATAGCTTTATCGCTTTTCTTCTGCTTTCTAGTTTGGTCGCTGATGTCTTGAACAAGATAAAAGTAACGAGAATTATCATCCAGAGCTCGTTATAAAATTTATGAATATAATTTAACTAAATAATTAGTAATATATTGGCTTCTGTGAACAACAATGCGTTTATTGAATTTCGCGTTGGATAATATTTTCTGGCCCAACAGCTTAGTAGTGATCAAGGTGGTCTCTAAAGCGAAAGGGTTAAGGTTTAGAATCGTATGTTAAAAATCGTGAAACATTTTCAAAAAAGTAGGTAGGAAAAAGCTTCTAAATTTAAAACTCTATGCAATAGGTCTCAAGCTCATATTATTGTTTTCTTTATCATATTTAAAAACAATTTTTTTTATTTCTTCAACATCAGATAATTTGAATATAAACTATTTATAAATAAATTATAATAAAACTAAATAAAATATTTGAGCCAAACCACTGCCAACAGGGAGAGTGTAATAAATAACAACACATAGGCCAACTTCACATGTTTACATGGATGGTCACCAATCCAGACACTGTCCATACCCATCGACGTTAACTTCAGTAATCTAACAAGAACCCAACACAGCCTTTGTGTGTATGACCTTTGTATGATATGTATGTACTCGATACACTAATAAGGCTAATATGAATGCAGTATATGGTATGCATTTCCTGCATACCTTACTATTAATTGATCGATAAACGATTATTACTGCATCTCAAGGCTTAGGCTTTCTTAATGCAAGGTCCGTCCTTTGATAGTTTAGAACTTTAAAATGCCAGCAGCTGCTTTTTCGTTCTTTATAAGTTAATAAATAAATAAAAAAGCAGCTCGAGCTGTCTAAAATCTGCCAGAATTCAGGGCAGGTCCTTTTTACAATACATATATACTAGGCATAACAATTAATCACTCTATAGATGGGTAGGCAGAGACTATTGGTCCCTATTTTTCTAGATCCTGGCTAACCACTCCCGTTTTAAAGTCCTTACGTATTACGCATGTCACCTTTATTTAAAGTAACCTCTTTTAATTCTTCGTGTCTCTACGCGCAGAATGACAGCTAGTTAAATCTATTCAAATCCGAGTACTGAGCTACTAACATCATTAACATAAAAGAACTCTATAAATTTAGTAACTAAATTAATAAAATTCAAAGTTCCATTTAATACGCTCTGATAAACGTCGAGTAATGTTTTGAATTTGCATTTTCTTATCAAAAATGAAAGTTACTGTCAACCCATAAAAGTTTATTAATAAAACCTCTTTCGTATTAATTTTATATGCTTAGGTAGTTTTATTATCATTGACATGGACATAAAATTTCTCTACAATTCAATGTTAAATAAATCATTGAATCGTAGAGAAATTTTAGTTAAAATTCTTTTACTTTATTAATGCTTTTTCAATGCATAAAATGACTCGAAAACATTTCATTTATAATGCGTTAGTACTCATCATGATGGATTTTCAGTTTTAACTATGAACTTTAACTTTATTTTTATTTTACTTACTTATTCAAATTGGGTACAAAGTATCCATAAAATAATATTACGCGACAGACCTTTTTTTTAAAAACGTATAATGGAATATAAACGATTTATTATTTTGTTTAACAACATTAATATTATTATGAATATTAAAACTATTAGCTAATAAATTGATGATCAATAAATAGTGTAGTATATACAGTTTAAAGCTAGAACATACACAAAATAATTAAATGTATGATTACAAACAAAAAAAAACTTACTATTTTCACACAAAATAAATGGCACTAATATTGTCAAAACAATACACCAAGTCACTGTCCTAAGTAAATCGTATTTATTACCACCACATTTAATTTTCTTACACATAATAAAGCTAATACAATCATAAATATATCTTTTCACCACCATTGCAACGCATTTCTTGTAACTAAAACTTTTCCGCGGGAAGCGGGAAAAAGCCCAGCTGTCAAAGTGACAGAAGAGGCGGAAGTTTTTTTTATTGAGAGCGTGCAACGCGCGCGGCAACCGCTCTCACTCATAGTGCAATGAACGCAGATCATCTCCCACTAAAGTTTTTAACTTGGTTACACTTTCGTTGAAACAGATTTTTGAAAGCCTGTTTTGGACGGTGCAGTATGGCTGATGCTGGTTTGATATCGATTAAGTACAGTCATCAATTTTCTAATTAGAATTTTACTATGTATATTTATGAAATGAGAAAAAGTAACATAATTAATTTATTAAAACGTAAACTAACGGTGGATCTATTGAATTTATTCATTATGCGAAACGCTCTTAAATTTCAACCCCGCGCTGTTCTGACATGTACCTAAAATATTATTAAACGGAAATATTATAAAATAAATATTAAATAATAGTCCCGTACTAGCTGCATTTCTTCCTGCATGTCGTAGGAGGCGACTAAGGGACTAGGGGTATATGGAATCTATTGGGCGATAGGCTAGCAACCTGTCACCAATATTCCATATGACATCAACCCCACCCAATATACATGACAAAGATGATTTTTTTCATGTCTCCAAGGTTCTGTCTACCCCGAAAGGGATTAAAGGACGTGAATGTATATGTATGTACGTAAATACAATCTGCTCTAGAACTATTTATATTCCAAAAGGTTCACAAATATACACAGGATATGTTTTGTGGCAATAAGAGAATAACAACAAAGTTCAATGTACTGTAATTAATACTTTAGGACTTAAAAGATTATTTGCAACTTGTGAATCCAAAAAGTTACAACAATTTTGAGCAATTTAAGCACGTTTGAATATTAATATAATTAATCCTTAATCACGAATACTTGGGTCATTCACATTAGATTCAATAACAACTTAAAAGTCCAAGCTTAAGCCCGTTTTACATTAAATAGACGCCTGGGACTTAAATATAAAGCAAACTAGCTGTCATTCTTCCTACAATGTCGTAGAAGGGAACTAAAGGGAAATAAATTTGATCGATGCAAGAACCCTGGCACAAATATTCCATAAAATATCATGACAACAATGATATTTACATACATACACATCACGCCTGATTCCCTGTAGATCACGGATCCCCATTTCTCATTCATCACCGCATCATCATTGACACTCATACACCTCCCATATACACTCGGCGGTTATAAGTACTTCTAACGTCACACTTTTTCCTATGTCCTATTGGGCATAACCACCCTTCCACTACTATCCGATGGCTTCCTATACTATACTTCCTATACTATATGATGGTTTGGACATGTTAGTTATACTAAACTGCGGATGAATAATAGTTATACTAAAGGTGACATGTTAGGTATCCAAAACGTCTTCTTATTTTCACTGAAATTCATCTGAATGGGGACTTATGTGGCAGTGGATTGCTATAGGCTGATCGATTAAAAAGGATTACAGAACGTGTATGTTTTAAAAATATTTTGTAACCAAAGGAAATATATTTAGGAATACCTACCTTATGTACCAATTAATACTAAGACTTAATCTACTTAATAAAACGTAAATCCCCGTCAAACATGACACAGGTAATTTACAAGTTCAGTGACACCCAAAGTGTTTACGGAAAAATATGTTAAAACCTTTGGCAACTAAAAAAAAACAATTATTGAATTATTGACCTTTGAACGAGAGGTCCCGAGTGAGGCTGGAACATACATACATACACATCACGCCTGATTCCCCGTAGAGGGGTAGGCAGAGATCACGGATCCCCATTTGTCCCGATCCTGACAGACCACTTCCGCTTCATTGACATTCATACATCTTCTCATACACTCTCGGCGGTTATAGGTACACCTAACGTCACCTTTTTAATATAGCGTCTATCTGACTGTTATATGTCTTATTAGGCCGGCCCCTATGTAACCGCCCTGAGGCTGAAAGTTATAAATAATGTCATCACTAGTCAAATAATAATTGTAAAATGGACCGAGGAAATAATATAATAATTTGACGACCTCCGTGGCGCGATCGGTTAGACACCTGAACGCTAATCGTGGGGTCCCGGGTTCGATTCCCGGTGGAGGCAGAGTTGAGAACTACGCTTTTCTACTGCTTTCCAGTCTGGTCGTTGATTATATATGCTATATATGTATTTATCTATATATAATATGTATACATTTCTTACATATACGTTGACTAGTACCCTTAACACAAGTCTTAAATGTACTTACCAAGGGGCTAGTTCAATTGGTGTAATAATGTCCAAATATTATTATTATTAATTTGCAAATAAATTACACAAGCAGTGCATAGCAGAGTTGCTATAAGTATGTAAAAAGGAATAGAAAGACTTGAGTACATAATATATAATAGTGTCCCGCTCCGGCTTCGGACGGGTATAAAATACTACTCCACTATTTAATGGATGTTATTATACATATAAACCTTCCTCTTGAATCACTCTATCTATTAAAACAAACCGCTTCAAAATCCGTTGCGTAGTTTCGAAGATTTAAGCATACAAAGGGACATAGGGACAAAGAAAGCGACTTTGTTTTATACTATGTAGTGATACAACAACATTTTAGGAAAAGCCATTGTAATTATGATGCAAATGATAAGATGTGTATGGTGATTATTGAGTTAAGAAGGGTTTGGAAGCATAAGATTTCAAATTCTATCGTAACACAGTGCTTGTAAATGGAATGGAAATCTGAATTTCAATTATTTATATACACATTCAAGTTGCTAAACATATTTTCAACGGTGAGGAAATATGCCTATGCTTTGAAATAGGCAATAGTCAGAGGATATATAACAGATGTAATGGATTGACTATCTAGTGACAAGAGGTTTCGATGATATCATAAATGAACCACTCTGTAATTACACGAATGATCGATTGCACGATGAAGTCGCGGGAAGACTAGCTTTAGTCTCAGCAAATGTCTGTCTATCCTCACAATTTTTGTTAATTCATAGCACGACAAAAACATATCTTTATAAATTTATCGTGATTTGACCCGGTCTCACATAATTAATAAAATGATTTGCTAAACTTCCAAGAAAGAGAGAAGAGACGTTAGTAGTACCTGTAGGCGCCGAGTGTGAATGAATAGGTGTATGGATGTTAATTAAGTTAAAGTGGTTTGTCAGGAGCGAGACAAATGGGAATCCCTGTTTATGCCTTACACCTCTTTAGGGAAACGGTCCTGATGTTTAAATATGTATATATATATTTACTAGACCGCATCAATACAAATAAGACTTTGTACAGTCAACGATAAAAGTGAAGTCCCAGTAACTTTTTATAAGGTTTAAGTTAACAAAAGACAATATCTTACATTTTAAAACTGGCGCCACTATGCATTGTCATGGCAACTATACGTTCGCATGCTTCGAAATGAAAAAGATTGTCTTTTGTTCTTATAAACTTAAGCCTTATAAAAAGTTACTGGGACTGCACTTTTAGCGTTGACTGTACATAAGAGTTCATGTTTTGCCCCTCTAAAAGGCCGTAATGTGTATGTATGTATGTGTTTACTAGACCGCATCAATACGAATAAGATTATGTACATAAGAGTTAAACATTTTACGAAAGAGCAATTGACTCAGCCATTCTTATTTCAGATCAATGCGTTGGTTTCCGGAAAATTAGACAGCAGAACGGTAAATGGTCAATTGCATTGCCAATATAGGAATCTTTGATGCAATAGAATACATATACACGTGAAATAAAGAAATAAAGAAACCTTATTTGAAAAACATGTGTTGTTACAATACATATTAAATACATATGTATATGTATGTACATATCTAATAATAATATTATGTAAGCTTTTTTATGTAAACGAAACCACGAACATACATGATTCAGCCACAAATTTTAATTCGAGTAAAAGGTTGTTGTATTGTATGCTCTTTCATTGGGCGTCATAAATAATAGCTTCGCGCTTCCTCGTCGGGAAAGGTCGTGATAATATTAACTAGAAGTTCAACGGAGGAAATTAATTCAGTGCAGTGTCGCCGGAGGTTAATGCGGGATTGCGAATCGATATTTTTGTTGAGTGGAATCGATAAATATAATTTGTTCGGAAACGAATGATACGATTAAGTTAATTTAAAAAGATTTAATATGATGAGAATAGTGTTCATTTACGTTAACACAAAATATTCTCGTACATACGAGTATATATACAATCACGCTCGCCTCCTTCTAGACGGGTGGGCAGAGATCACGGATCCCAATATTTCCCAATTCTGACAAACCACTTTCGCTCCTTTGACACTCATACACACTCAGCGGCTATAAATTATCGGACTGTGATATGTCTTATTGGACCGACCGCCTACTCATCGTATGAATATTAGCGTGTGTAATATAAAATAAAAATGCAAACCTTTAATATTATGCAATTGAATCTATGACTACCCCATAAGCGACAATAGTCGTGAAGTGTGAAAGTATGTATGTGAATTATATTTTAACTAAAATAAGACATATGACACACATAAAGACGCCATATTGAAAAAGGATAACATTAGAAGTCCGTGTTTTGTGGCGTACCCTTGGGGAGGCCTACGTCCAGCAGTGGACTAGTACAGGCTGATTGATTGACCTTAGAAGTACCTATAACCACCGAGTGTAGGAGTGTCAATGAAGCGAAAGTGGTTTGGGATCGGGACATATAGGGATCCGTGATCTGTCTACCCCTCTACAGGAAAATGGGCGTGATGTGTATGTATGTTAAGATACATCATCGTAATCATAGAGAAATTGATGTGTTAATGTCATTCAATATATTCGATGGATTAAGATTACGTAATACGCCATTTCGTAAGATTGGAATGAACTTGAGAAAGTTATGTATGAATAACTAATATGTTTGACGGTATTTTAATGTTGTTTATAATAGGTCCGGAAATAGATACTGTTATTCCGTGATGTGATAAGAGATGATTAAGGGACTAAAGGTGCTTATATGGCATGATATGGGGGAGGGCTAGTAACCTGTCACTTAAGTTCCAGATTAATCGATTACAAAGCTTAGATAACCTCAAAATGTATATATGCATTAAAAGTATATTATATTTCTTAAATAGTTGCATATAAGTTGACTAGTACCCTTAACACTACCAAGGGGCTAGTTCTTTGGTTTGGTGTAATAATGGTCAAATATTATTATTATTACTTGGTCACTTTTACCTTAAGTATCGAACTTGTGACGACAATATATATCATATGGACCATTGGTGACAGGCTACTAACACATCGTTGAGTAGATTCCATTACCCCTTGTCACTTAATTGCCACACACGACAATGTTATCATACGATGATATTTAGAAAATAATTCACTACGAAATTCTGCACAACGTCAAGAAAGTTTCAAACAAGAGAAATAACGTTATTTCTGTGAATGTGTGAAGATATTAACTTGTATATTTATGATTATGTTGGTTGTTTCATTAAATTATGACTGTAAGAATACTTCTATACATATAATACTGAAATGAAATGAAATGTTTTTATTCAACATGAGGATTTTAAAATCACTTATTGAAAGTAAAAAAAAACAATTCCACAGGAAAAGATGTCATTAAAATTAGTTAATCTTAAAAAAATTAAATATATCTAATATAAGAACTAGGTGGGACCTTAGTCAACTAATGCTTTTTGCAAAATATCAGTTCAATATCATATCAGTAATAGTGTGAAGTTGGTAGTGGATGACCAAGCGTCAAATTTCACCTTTGAAATTTTACTAATCCATTACCAACTTCATTCACATTATAACTGATCTGATATTGAACTGCGTTTGTGCTAAAACGCATTAGTGGACTAAGGCCCCTGCTTTTCTTCTCGGCATCTTTAGATAAGACTATTAGGCGAAGGGTTAGTAATTAGTCAATACCACCATTAATGACTGTAAAGTGTAAAAGTTTTTACTAAAGTGACTGGGAATATATTGTCTGCATAGTTCTGTCCACAATTAAATATGTATGTAATTATATGGCCACCTCGAACCCACATGTTAACCAGATAGTCAGTGCTCAATGTGACAGGTGGTAAGCCATGTCGCCTTTTACAAGCACTATTACCTGTTCGGGGAACAGGTAGGTTTCCTCACGATGTTTTCCCTCATCGTACCGTTTTTTTTGTTTGTCATTGAGACTACGATTATTATTTGACATACATATGCATCACGACGGATTCCCTGTAGAAGGGTAGGAAGAGCTCATAGATCCTCATTTATCTCGCTCCTAACAAACCACTTTCGCTTAAATTATACTCATACACCCTCAGCGGATATAGATACTTCTAACGTCACCCTTATTCAACATGGCGTCTATCTGACTGTATTATACTTATTATTATTTAATTAACTATTAATAAGTTTTCAGTGACTCAAGAAACTAGGACAACATACAGTCAACTCTAAAAGTGCAGTCCCAGTAACTGTTTATAAGGATTACGTTTATAAGAACAAAGACAATATTTTACATTTTGAAGCACCCTAAACAATGTATAGTGAAGCCAGTTTTAAAGAAAACTAAAAAAGAGACTTAGAGAAATAGACTTAGAAAATACTTCGAGCGAAGAAGTTAAAGTTCAAAACTGACTAAGCTTATTATAGGAACAGTTATAAAAATACTATTCTAGTAGTACTACCTTGTAATAGTAGTAGTGTTAGGTAGTCGAATGGAAAAGAGACGCAACTATGTGTTAGTTTAAATTTAGTATACGTGTATATTACATACACAAATAAATAAATTAAGACAAATGACAGTCAGATGGGCGCTATATTGAAATTGAATTGAGTACCCATAACCTCCGAGTGTGTATGAGTGTCAATGAAGCGAAAGAGGACTATCAGGATCGGGACAAATGGGGATCCGCGATCTCTACCTACCACTCTAAAGGGAATCAGGCGTGATGTGTATGTATGTATGTATATACATTCACATCCTTGAATCATATTTTATCGGAATGTAGCGTTCAGGTGTATGAAAAGCTTTCTACAATATTTTTTTTATGTTGTGACATATCTAAATATTTGGATGACCTAATATTATTATTTACAACCTTTCGTAAGTAACTAAAACTAACTGAACTTCGATCATTAAAACTTGGAGTGACAATAACCGAACACGTGCTCCGATTAAAAGAAACTGAAATTCAGAGTATTGTGATAGCGGGCTAATTGGAATTGGATTTCTATGAAATTGAAAGAAAATGTAGTGACTAAGATTGAAAAGGGCATGCTTTAATGGTTTGGACATGTTATGAGGACGAACAATGGCAGATTGACAAAAGGAATATATGTATATGAGTCAAGTGGAAGGGTGGTTACGCAAGGTCTGGCCCAATAATACATATAACAGTCAGATAGACACTATATTGAAAATGGGTGACGTTAGGAGTACCTATAACCGCTGAGTGTGTATCAGAAGATGTATGAGTTTCAATGAAGCGAAAGTGCGTCAGGATAGGGACAAATGGGTATCCGTGATCTCTGCCTAGCCCTCTACAGGGAATCAGGCGTGTATTATGTATGTATGTATCGCTGTCGCTTTCTCTGTCCCTATGTCCCTTTGTATGCTTAAATCTTTGAAACTACATAACGGATTTTGATGCGGTTTTTTAAAAATTAATAATTTTTTTAATAGCAGAGTGATTTAAGATGAAGGTTTATATGTATAATAACATCCATTAAATAGTTGAGTAGGTTATACAGGGTGGCGCATTCAAAACGGTCAGTATGGGGAAGTCTGAAACTATAAGAGATACGAAGATTTGGTCTTAGGAACCATGTCACCGATTTTGATAAAAATAAAAACTGCATTCATGCTTTCTTTGAAAAAATAACAGTATCCAGTACGGGAATCGAACCCCGTTTCGTTGAAAAAATAAACTTGCCCTTTTCACTTTTTCTTTTTAAATATCGATTGTGTAGGTCTTAAGCTGTAAATGTCTCTATAAGACATGATGTCCAAAATGAATAAAATGCATTGTTTTGGCATACTTTAGTTTATCATAGTAGTTTACATTCACCGTTACAATACTCATCAAGTCCAGACATGTAAAATTGTCTCTATGGCTGTTTGTAGTTTTGTACCTCTCTACTTGTTACATTCACCATATCATGTGGCATTAGCATTGCATTAATCCTTTTAGAAAGTTTTATTATCTACAGTAATTAAAAACTAACAATCTATTGAAAAGTCCACTTAAAGTGACGTGTTAAACCATATTTAAATTTTTTTTGTGGGGTTACATTAAGAATGAATTTTAAAAAACAAGCTATGACACCGTTGAAGACCTAAAAGTAGCAATAGAGTCAAATTTAACACAAATTCACCACATGGAAATACAAAATTCAATAGTAAGATCGTTACCTAAACGTGTAGAATATTGTATTGAAAACAACTTAGAACACCTACGTTGATAATCTAAAGTATCCCAAAACAATGCATTTTATTCATTTTGGACATCATGTTTCATAGAGACATTTACAGCTTAAGACCTACACAATCGATATTTAAAAAGAAAAAGTGAAAAGGGCAAGTTTATTTTTTCAAAGCAACCGGGTTCGATTCCTGTCCTGGTTACAGTTATTTTTTCAAAGAAAGTATGAATGCAATTTTTCTTTTTATCAAAATCGGTGACATGGTTCCTAAGAACAAATCTTCGTATCTCTTATAGTTTCAGACTTCCCCATACTGACCGTTTTGAATGCGCCACCCTGTATATTTTATACCCGTGCGAAGCCGGAGCGGGTCGCTAGTTATAAGTATATATGTTTGTTGTTAACCTTTCCTAAACCCTTAGGTTGGTCGCACAGTGATTAAAATCATAACGAGGTTTGTGGGACTGACCTGTCATTCTATTGTGACAAGTGACAATAGTCTCGTGAAACTACTGTAATAGGTTATCTTAGTGTTGTTATTATAAACTACTCTGTTATGAATGTGCTGCCTAAGGTGTAGACTTTCACTACTTCATCTTTATCTTTTATATTTTAAAATTGAATCGTTCTACCCATCCAAGCTGTTTTTCTTAGGAAAATAATAAATGATGCTACAAGTTCCTCAAAATTAATTAGTATTTTTTATTCCCTCACACCAGACAAAAAGCGCTTCCTTAGTAGATAGGGGTAAATAAGTTTTTCTACAAATAAGCAAGCGTTGCAATACCACGCTGGGATGGTAGGAATATAGTTAGAGCTGTATTTACGTTCGAAACTAAGGGATTAACGGTAATATTAATGTATTGTGTGTCGTGTTAGTAGTTTGTTACCAATTTATCATTTTAATGTCACAATGATGTGATAGTATGCTAAATGTGACCACAGATGTATTTATTATTAAACGGAAAATAATTCAATGCACAAAAATACTGAAATGTACACCAAAATATAGCTAAACACACAGCAAAGGTTAGGTTTGGGTTGAGACTGTATTATTTTGGTGTACAATTCAGTATTTTCGGAGTGCATTTTCGTATTATCTGATGTTCTTTAAACACTACCCTTATCAATCAAACCCACAATGTATAACAAAATGTGAATACTATAAGATCACAAATTAAACATATCTTAATGTATCCAAAGTTCATTTATTCACAATAACATAAAACATATAAACAATACAATTGTTTGTTAACAAAATAGATAGATTTCCTCACGGTGTTTTCTCTCACCTGGAAATTAATATATGGCATATAAAATCATTAACAAAGTAAGTGATATTGAGCTATTTTATATCATATTATATCAATGGATAATTTTATACATATTTTTTAGGAAAATCTTATTCCTATTTCCGAATTATAAAAACTTGACACCACCAATAATATTGACTGGACGACCCTTGTACTTCTTCGAAATATCTTTCTCTATCTGCAAACAAAAAAAAGTCAGAAACCAGTAAACAAGAAACCCTTAAAGTAAGAAAGAATTTTTTTTGTGTGGATTTATGAAACCACAGTAAACATGTTTTTTTTTTATATTATACACATTAAACTAATTACTAAAGCTGTAGCATTAAAGATGTTTAGTATGTAATGCTGACAACGCCACTAAATGTTAATATTGTTTGTTATTTATTATAACATTGTTTGTACAAAAATCTTTTTTAAGATTTTCTTAGTTACATTATGGTTTTTATATGTTACGTTTCTGATCGTTTTGAATACAAGATTAACATACATACATATACATTTACGTCCTTCAATCCCATTTACGGTGAACAGAACATCGGAGACACGATAATATCTCCTACGTCATTTTTTAACATTATTTTTGAGTTGGTATGTCATGCAACATTAGTGGTTTCTAGCCCATTACTCCATTTAATCAATCCACTAAAGTTATTCACATCCACATCTCCACATACACACTCGTCGGTTAAACTACATCTCACCTCTCCCTGCAGACTCTTGGTGTTGTCGATGACCCTCTGCAGGATCGGTCTCAGAGTCACCTCTTCAGCTTTAGCAGTGTCCACCCGGGCTTTGAACCTTTGACTTAAGGTCACCATCTTGTCACATAGCGACAGCTTTTGCTTAAGACGAGCTGTTAACATGTTCACGTAGCTGGGGGAAGATAAAGTCAAAGTCAAATGTTTTTATTCAACATAAGTACAAGTACAGTACATTCATTGAAAGTCAAAATATTTGCCTGACACTGGTTGTCTCTTAGCATTGAAATTCTACCGTCGGATACCGTTGGATAAACTATAAGGTTAGTATACATACATATACAAAAAACAAACGCATTCACAACCATTAACCCTTGCGGGGTAGTCGGAGGTTCAGGTTTATATGATATATAGAAATTCATTAAACTTTATTTCCATTAGTACATGCTCAAGCTGCATTTGAACCCTGTACCTTCTGATACAGAGTCAAGCCCCAAACAACTGAGCTTCGTCGAATTATACATTACATACATATACATTCACGGTATACAGGGTGGCGCATTCAAAACGGTCAGTATGGGAAAGTCTGAAACTATAAGAGATATGAAGATTCGTTCTTAGGAACCATGTCACCGATTTTGATAAAAAGAAAAACTGCATTCATACTTTCTTTGAAAAAACAACTGTATCCAGTACGAGAATCGAACCCGGTTGCTTTGAAAAAATAAATTGGTTCTTTTCACTTTTTCTTTTTAAATATCGATTGTGTAGGTCTTAAGCTGTAAATGTCTGTATGAAACATGGTGTCGAAAATGAATAAAATGCATTGTTTTGGCATACTTTAGTTTATCATAGTAGGTTTTCTAAGTGACCACCGTTGTTTTCAATACAATATTCAACACGTTTAGGTAACGATTTTACTATTGCATTTTGTATTTTCATGTGGTAAATTTCCGTTACAATTGACTTTATTGCTACTTTTAGGTCTTCAATGGTGTCATAGCTTGTTTTGTACAATTCATACTTAACACAAGAAATTTTCTAATATGGTTTAACACGTCACTTTAAGTGGACTTTTCAATAGATTGTTAGTTTTTGATTACTGTAGATAACAAAACCTTAAAGGATTAATGCAATGCTAATGCCACATGATATGGTTCATGTAACAAGTAGGGAAGTACAAAACTACAAACAGCTATATTGACAATTTTACAGTCTGTTGAATATTGTTACGGTGTATGTAAACTACTATGATAAACTAAAGTATGCCAAAACAATGCATTTTATTTATTTTTGACACCATGTTTCATACAGACATTTACAGCTTAAGACCTACACAATCGATATTTAAAAAGAAAAAGTGAAAGGAGCAAATTATTTTTTTCAAAGCAATCGGGTTCGATTCCCGTACTGGATACAGTTGTTTTTTCAAAGAAAGTATGAATGCAGTTTTTCTTTTTATCAAAATCGGTGACATGGTTCCTAAGAACAAATCTTCGTATCTCGTATAGTTTCAGACTTTCCCATACTGACCGTTTTGAATGCGCCATCCTGTATATCTCCTATAATCTCATTCGGAGTAGACAAAACCGCAGAGATATGAAAAAATCTTCTTGGTCACTTAGTATCTTGTATATTGATGTTTTGATGTCATTTGGAATATTGGTGACAGATTGGTAGCCTACCGCCCAATAGATTCTATATACCCTAGTCCCTTAGTCGCCTCCTACGACATGTCTGGAAAAACAGCAGCTACTTAGCATTCATTTTTCGTCCCAGACTAGCACGGGACTTAGTGGCACAACAATATCAAACAAAAACAGTAAAAAATATATATTCTTTTATCGTAATATACCTACACAGTTACTCGTAGTTTGTATAAGGTGTATGAGTGTCAATGAAGTGATATAGGTACTTCTAACGTCACCCTTTTTAATATGGCGTCTATCTGACTGTCATATTATGTCTTTTTGGGCCGTGCGTCGTGATATAGGTAACACTTACG
Source organism: Leucoptera coffeella (assembly GCA_030578115.1). Taxonomy (NCBI): domain Eukaryota; kingdom Metazoa; phylum Arthropoda; class Insecta; order Lepidoptera; family Lyonetiidae; genus Leucoptera; species Leucoptera coffeella. Next base: position 346,839 of record JAMBLF010000166.1, read on the forward strand.
TCACCCTTTTTCTATATGACGTCTGTCTGACTGTCATATGTCTTTTTGGGCCGTGCGTCGTGATATAGGTACCTCTCGCGTCACTCTTTTCAATATGGCGTCTATCTGACTGTCATATGTCTTATTAGGCCAGCCGTCAAAAGTAGTCTTTCAGAATCGGGACAAATGGCGATCCGTGATCTCTGCCTACACCTCTACAGTATATATGTATAATCACTCTTACTCAAGCGGCTGTAACCCAGTGGGTAAGATCTCGGACTTCTTATGAGAAAGATCCTAGGTTCGAATCCCGACTCTGGCATGTACCAATGAATGAAATTTAAATATGTGTTTTTCATTTACGTACATAATTTACAGTCGCTAACGGTGAGGGAAAACATCGTGAGGAAATTTGCCTATCCCTCAGGATAGGTAATAGTCAGTGCCTATACACGGCGATAAGTTTCACTACCTATCACATTGGGTGCAGTCTATCTAGTGATACGCGGGCTTCGAATGACCCGTACCTAACATGCCTTCGATATTTCGAAGATGGGCATTCAAGCCTCTGACTACTCCGCCATAATAAAAAAGGGAGTGTGTATACACAAGTCGTGAAGCGTATGTTTTATGTATGTAATATGAAATAGTAGACATACCACAATAACTGCAGTTTGGGCAATGGTGGCAGAACACAATTCTCTGTGATAGGATTATGGTCAGCTATCAGCGAACTTTGGTATGTATGTACTCTTACTCACTTAGGGAAATGCTTGACATGGTGCAGATGGTTGACCTCGGGCGCCGTGAGCCGGCCCCTGGTGACCTGCACGGCGTCCAGCATCGCAGCCAGGACCTCTGTCGACTCCGTGGGCAGCTGCTGGATCAGCGTGAAGGCATGACCCTCGTTGGACGCTGACTCGTACAGGCGCATCTTTAGGAATGACTCTAGCTGTAAAGGAAAGTAGGGGTTGAATTGGGATATAGGTAATGGGACACTATTACACAAATTGAACTAGTCCCTTGGTAATATCTTATTCCCTTAATAATTAAAACACGGCATTTTGTGAGACAAAACATAGGTATCTTGTTTCTACTACACATTTATAGACTCCGCACCAATTAAAACACGCCATTTTAGACTCCGCACCACGTAACGGGGACCGCGCCTTTCGCTGGGTCATCTTTATATTCGCTTCGTGTTCACGATGTTTTCCCGTACTAACATTAACACTTCCTTCGCCCGCGTTGCATCTTCGATCAAGCTTTAGTCTGTCAACGCAGTGACAGCCGTTGTTCAAACATAATTTTCTCTATTATAAGATATTCACAAAATATTTACTAATACCACTTTCGTAGTTTAAATCAAACCTATACATTAACTAATGAAATGAATGCTCTCTATTCAATATAAGGATCATAAAATCACTTATTGAAAGTTAAAAAAATAGACATTAGATAGAATTTGTAGACATTCTGACCTACGTATATAAATTCTAATTTTCCATACATACCTCAACAAGCTGCGCTATAACGCCCGCTCTCGTAGAAGGGTTGTCCAGGATCGTGAGTGCATCCGACCCCTTGGCACAGCCACCAGCCACGCCTTGCTGTTCCACCACTATGCCTGACTCCTCGAGGGAGATGGATGATACGTCACCTACCTGTGATAGGTGGAATAATTAATGGCAACATAAAAATTAGGTTTAAATATTGTCAAGGGTATTTTATTTTTATATACATGACAAGTAATAGCTTATGATTAATAATTAACGGGACTTATCGCGTAAGTTTTTTATATAATAAAATTACCTTTCTAAAATTACCATGGCTACTGCAACGTAGCCGAAACGTCGGGTTAATAAAGGTAATTTTATTATATAAAAACTTACGCGATAAGTCCCGTTAATTATTAATCATGAGTATAAATCGCGAATCTCTTAAAACTATAAGTGATAGCTTAATAACAAAAAAATATCATGTAATACAGACGCTTCTCGACGTTTGTATTCACACTCCCTTTTTTACCGTGGCGGGGTAGGCACAGGCTTGTGCTTTGTTAGGTATGAGCCCGCGTTTCACTAGATAGACAGCACCCAACATGATAGGTATCCCATGGGATAGAGGTTTCCTCACGATATTTTCCCTTCACATTACACTATAGTACTAAAAGTAATGTCATTTTTGTGTTGTTTATTTCACTTTGTATATTTTATAAATGTTAAATAATTACTGTATATTAGGAATTTCATATTATCTATTGTGTCAATGTGGGTATCTTAATAAAGGTTAATTATTCTCTACTTCTTCTAGTGGCACTCCATTATTGGAGATCTGCCGTCAGCCTGCTGAAACTTTTCTTGTCCCTGGCCATCCGGAACAGCTCTCACACTGGCAATCCCGGTCCACTCCCGGATGTTCCTCAACCAAGATTTTTTCCTCCTGTCAACGCGTCTTTTCCCCTCTATCTTTCCCATCATTATGGTTAATTATTGTTAAATATATGTTACCTCAGCAACGGGCGCAGCAGAGTCGAGGTTGCCCCAATCGATCTGTCCCGAAGCATCGCCGTCCCCAAAGTCAATCGCTGCAGATCCCTCGGAGAACGAGCCAAAGTCAATCGCATTCGAATCGCCAAAGTCTATCTGGAATTTCATTAAGAATTTGGAGTTAGGTTGCAATCAATACATTATTATATTTCTACATACATACATACCAATCACGCCTGATTCCCTGTAGAGGGGTAGGCAGAGATCACGGATCCCAATTTGTCCCGATCCTGACTGACCACTTTCGCTTCATTGATATTCATACATCCTCTCATACACTCTCGGCGGTTATAGGTACTAACGTCACCTTTTTTCAATATATCGTCTATCTGACTGTTACATGTATTATTAGGCCGGCCCCTACGTAACCGCCCTTCCACTTCACTCATATATATTCCTTTTGGCAATCTGCTATTATATTTCTTTGTGGTTCTATTTTGCAAAAGAATAAGTATATTTTTAATAGCCATCTGGATCAATCCTCACAAAAGCGAACATCGCGACAGTGCCTTTCCCATATCCATTAAAGTTATCATGCACACCCTACAGCAAATAGCTAAGCAGAAACAAATACAAGTACATATTTTGAATAACAATAAGGAAAACTATGAGTCAATAGATTCTATTGGGTAATGGGCTAGCAACCTGTCACCAATATTCTACAGCAATCCCTTTACAACCCTAATCATTTTTCTCTAATTTCCAGAGCAGATACCACTTACAAAAGGGATTGGGGCAATGAATATATTTATAGTTTTAAGAGATTCGCGATTTACACTCATGATTAATAACTAACGGGACTTACCGCTTATGTTTTATACAATAAAGTTACCTTTAGTAACCCAACGTTTCGGCTACGTTGCAGCAGCCATGGTTACGGGCAGACTGTTGACGTTAGTTATTAATCATGAATGAATTATGTTTCTTTATAAATTTGTTTTTGTAACTGGCACTGGGCAAAAAATCCTGAATGCCGGAGTTTCTTGTTGGTTCTTCTCCGAGCCAGGGCTTCCGAACCAACGGTAGAATTTCAATGATAAGAGACAACCAGTGTCAGGCAAATGTTTTGACTTTCAATGAATGTACTGTACTTATGTTGAATAAAAACATTTGACATTGACTTTGAATATATTTGTTTAAATGTACCATACAACATACCTGATCACCAGCTCCAACCTGTTCTTCATCATCAAACTCAATCTGAGGGTCAAAAGCCTCTACCGAGAGCGGAGGCTCACCGTACTTCCACTCATAAGTGGTGGTGTTGCCATGCTGCACCACATACTGAAGAGTTGCCAGCACCTCGCATGTGGCATCGTCCAACATGTACCTTGAGAAGGCTGTGTAGAGTTTTATGGCTGGCTGTATTGGTTTTAAAGAGGATGCTATCTGTGGATAAATGAAGGTGTGTTATTAATTTAAATATTTTTAATACATATGAAAATTACGCGTACACAATTAAGAATTAAATATATATAATGTTATTATAGATGTGGTTCAACCATTTCCCTTTTTATGAGCATCTCAACTTGAAGAATACTCACACATTTTATTGTAATAAGTATCATAAGAAACATCACTGAAGTTTGGGACAGAATAAAAAATTCAATACAAGTTTTTAGTTAGACAATGCTATACACAGTATGCAAAGAATCTACTATACACAATATCAAACTATGTGTACTTATTTTTCGTTCTATACCTACTGGTTGATATACCAATAATATACATCACAAATTAAGAAAGGAATTTCAGCTTCAATTCTGCTGCAGACAAAAAATATGCTAGCAAAAACTCAATCACAGTACATTTAATTATTTCTATTCTATAACATTTAAGGACTTAACTAACCTCATCATAAATAGCAGGTAACTCATGCAACCTCTCCACCAATTCCCTCTTGATATTATCTCCTTTGATTCCCAGCTCTTTGCAGGCTGCCAAGAACTCAGATTTGCTCGACTGCTCTGCTTTGAGATAGTCTTGTACTTTCTTCTCACTTTCCTGAAAAATATAGATATTTTGTAATACATGAACAATGGTCATAGCTGTGTTCACACTAGTTCTTTTTCACTTCATAGTATAAAACAAAGTCGCTTTCTCTGTCCCTTTGTATGCTTAAATCTATTAAAAAACTTTTTAATAGTTAAAAGTTTTTTAATAGATCGAGTGATTCAAGAGGAAGGTTTATATGTATAATAACATCCATTAAATAGTGGATTAGGCTATATATTTTATACCCGTACAAAACTAGTAGCAAAGCAATGCAGGTTTTTAGATTTTACATCTGTTGTTGATTTTGGTGAGAAACTTTATGATGAACCATGTATATCATCTAAATGGGTATAGGTACATATAATGGTATATTTTACTACCATAACACATTTGATATTAATATAGCTCTTATAGTTATATACCCTCAATCTATGACTATGGTGCAAGGGTTACATACATACACTTCACAACTTGTGTATACACACACCCTTTTTTTTGGTAGGTTAGTCAAAAACTTGAATTCCCATCTCAGTGATTTCAAAGGCATGTTAGGTAGGTACTTGAAGCTCTTGAACTTCATTCATTGGTACATGTCAGAGCTGGAATTCAAAGCTAAGACCTGTAATAAAAAGCCAGAGGTCTTACCCACTCAGCTACAGCTGCTTATGATGCAAGGGTTAGCAGTTGAGAATGTTTAATTATTATGTATTAATATAGATATAGTTAATATTAAATATAGTTATTATACTTCGTAAAACAATACTTACAACTTGAATTTGCTCTTGCTTAGCAATTTGCTTCTTCAAGCTTGGTATTTCATAGCTAATATTCCTGACCAACATTTGAGCTGCTTCAGCCAGATAAATATTGTCTTTTTCATAACTCTTCACTACATCCAGCCAGTCTTTCATCCGTTGGGATCCATACCTACCAAAGAGGTTCTTTGTGTCTTTCTCAGTCTCTTTCAATATTTCAACAATTTTTAAACAGTGAAAGTAGTTAATGTATGAACCAGAAAGTAACTCAGCTATACTATCATGTTTAGGCATGTCCTGTATGGCATTGTTTATCTTTTCTCTCACAGCTATTATGTTCTTCTGCCATTCTTTGTTTACGTGTCTTCGGCTTACAAGCCAGTCTTGTAGTTTGCCTATATTAATGTCAATGGGAATGTTCATTTCCTGAAATTAAGGTTAAAAGTTTATAGGTAAACATTTAAGAAATTTTGGTCGGATAGCACTTTTATTTATTTGGAAAGAAATGACATGAGTAATCTATTATAAAAACACTATATTAAACCATATTAATTCATAAATTAGGTATATCCAGAAACTTTATAAAACTTACATTCATTTTGATGGAAATTCGTCAAAGCGACTACAGATAAAAATCAGTTCAGTATATATTTAATTTTGTACCCTAAAGTATTAACATATTCCTTTATTATCGCTACCCAGGTAACATTTAGTAATTTACCAAGTAAAATTTAGAACACATCAACTTGTTTTGAAATTCTATGAATGGTAGTGCTGTGGAGAATTGTCAAAAAGTTGACGTGGGCAATAAACTGTCATTTTAGTACTTTATGGAGTAACAAATTTACCCATAACTAGTAAGGACTTAAAAATAGTTATTCACTTTGATTATTATAATGTTACTGAGGTTGTGTTAAGGTTTATGTTCATACACGAAATTCGTAATTACCAAGAGTGATTACGGTTACTAAGGCTTATATCCTTTGTAACCTTTGGTCCATCCTTATAGAAACTATGAACGTAACTATAATATGTATGTTTTCAGGTTTATTGTGTTAATGTACATATAACTGTAATAAGTACCTTATTATGTTACCTATAAGATAATAAATAGTTTTTGTTTACAATTACAAACGAATAAATCAATCAATAGTTCAAAGGTCAGTATAAATATTTAGTTAACGATAGGACATCATATAACAGAATACCAGATAAATTGTATGTACTAGGAATAGAGCAATATACAGCTCTAAATAGATAAGAAAGATGCGATGTACTCAACCGCAAAAAGATTCTTCAGTGATGCTCAAAACATGCACATCAAACAATTAACAAATCTTGCATATTTGTGAGCAACGGCCACACACCTGTCTAGAATCAACTAAAGAAACTGCAAATTCCTTAATCGCCTTTTCGGTCAAGCTGTAAAGAAAATAACAGGTTAAATTAAATTTTAGTTTTACAAGTTCCTTCAAAAATACCTAGCAACTTTAAAACTCTTTTAATGTGTGTACATGATAAGGTGTTATCGAAATGCTAATATGAATCAATACTTAGTTATTGATGAATCACTTAGTACGAACGTTTGAACTTTTGGTGACCATCAGAATACAATAAACTATACTGATAAATTTTTTTTGTGAACATAATAACTTTGTAATGTGTTTGTGATACAAACAACATTTAAAAAAACATGTTTTGTGCGAATCAGGTTGGATTTTAAATTTTGTACGAAATTTTGAACGTTTTTCAATAATTTAATAAAAAGACTGAATATTATTATAAAATATAAATTATCATGGACGCAGAAATAAATAATCTGAACTTCATGGAAAGGTATATAAGTGTTTGATTTAGTTGGCTTTTATACACAATACTACAATTCGCATGATACCTAATGTACGTTAAGGCAGGTTCTTTGTATTTTTCCTTTTACAACTTCATAATGAAAGCATAAAGTGGCTTAGAAATTATTGATATTTAACAATCTTATCTATTTCAAAGTAAAATGCTAGTGACAGAAACAAAATAGATAAGTAAGCAAGGGCTTCAGCTGGCAACACAAATCATGTTTTTGTTTTTGTAATCAAATCGAAAAAGATTTTTCAGTGTTTGAACTAAAAGTTTATTAGGAAAACAAAGTTAATTTTACTTGTTGAAAGTTATTTTATGTAATTACAAGTGACTAGCTACTTCAGTGATAAATTGTCAAGTTATGTCGACTGAATTGCCTAATAATGCGTAAGTATAGTTGTTTTAAATTATGAAATAATTTCGATAATTATCAGTGATTAGTCAATATCGATTAAATTTATCAATTTGAGATATTCATAGTTATCACTATTAGATTTTTTCTTTTACTATAGAAAAACTTTAAATCTAACTTATAATGTGAATCTGAATAAATTTAACAATAAAAATGATACATAAAGTTAATTGGTAGTACAATTAATAAAGTATTATGAAATAAGTTGTACATAGATGTATCAATTAAAAATTAATAGAATAAATATACTAACTTATCGTGAACCAAATTTTATCAAGAACTATCCAGTAAACATGTAGAAATTTATTCAATTTACATTACTATGGAATATATTAAATTTACTTTCCTTTATGCAGCTAAAATAGTGCAGAAATGCAGATAAAACCTACCTAGCTGCATCTACAAATAGACGAGGTCATGCAACATAGTAATGTATTTATGTTAATATTAATTTATATAATCATAGGTACCTCATTCGCAACCTAGCATCTAATATTATGTTCTAAAAATATGCATTCATTCATCTTAGTCCTACCGGCATAAGCAGAGACTACTGATAGCCACCTTGAATGATCTTGACCAATTATTCTATTCTCTTTTATATCATTATTATTATTAACTCTTAACATCAAATAATCCAAAATGCTGTAACTGCCTTGTATATTCTGTATAAGAATTCCTATACTAACATTGACACACCAGTTCTTATTTCTATCATTCAGGCTATTATAGTCCACTGCTGGACGTAGGCCTTTTGAAGGGTATACTACATAACATGATCATTTGTGGCCTTCATTCAACCTTTACCAGTAAACTTCTTCAGGCCATAGATCCGGTAAGGGAGGCATCCGAGACTACATTTTAAAGTCCTTATTTAATTACTTAATCTTCTTTATCTCAGCTTCCCAACCACATCAACAGCAGTATTACCAACAGAGGGAGAAGGTGGTGTAATAACCCTGGACGTAGCTAGTGGCATGGTTGTGGATTCCGAGACTAGTATGATACCTCCTGATATCATTAGGTGAGTACCATCATATTGGTTTTATATGAAGCTGTTAATAGAGATTATCCATCAATCAATCAGCTATTTGCTGTCCACTGTTGGATAAAGGCCTCCCCAAGAGTACATAACAAAACAGGATCACTCATGGCCCTCAGCCAAACATTACCTGTGTCCGTCTTATGATATTGGTCCACCTAGCAGGGGACACACTATGTGGACTGCATCTCGGTAATAGAGATTATATAAGCTACCACTCTGGAAGTTATTGTTAGGTGTGTATTAGACTTATATTCAATACAGAGCAAGGGTAAGAAACATTGCAAACGTAAATTATCCTCATATTTAGATTAAAAACTATGATCCTATACTCACAATGTTCATAGAATTTACAGCTAGTAATTCCTTTGTTGTTTTTCAGTTCAACCATCGAGGATAATGCAGAAGAAACCACCAAACTGACTTTAGCATATGAGAGACTTTTTGAGATACCTAGAACCATAGTGGAAAGGTTCTCAGACCACATCACATATTTGGATATCAGCCATAATAAAATCACGTAAGTTGTTTATCTAGATATAAATAGTAATAAAATAATTCACGCTATATTGAAAAAGGTGACGTTAGGTGTACCTGTAACCGCCGAGAGTGTATGAGAAGATGTGTGAGTGTCAATGAAGCAAAAGTGGTCTGTCAGGATCGGGACAAATGGAGATCCATGATCTCTGCCTACCCCTCTACAGGGAATCAGGCGTGATGTGTGTGTATGTATGTACATGACAACCACATCCCTATAAAAGTGTGGGCAAAGATTACAGATCTGGACAAATCACTTTTGCTTCATTAACACCTTATACACACACTGCAGTTAAATGTACTTCTAAAGTCATCCAACATATACTTAAATAATTTACTTATCATACATAGGTAACAACTTTTACTGTTAAGAGATGGTTAACCACTTGAACCCTAATTGTAAGACATTAGGTTGAATTTTCATTGGAATTCATTGAATATATATTTTGCCTAGGATAAGCTCTTAATATACATTTACAATATAAAATATAGTTTACATTACCCTTATTACTACTAATCTTAACACAAATCTTAATCTTACCAAGAAACTAGCTCAATTGCTGCAATGGCGTCCTCAATATTATCGTTATTAACTTATATGTTGTTCTTTACAGAAATCTAGACGCCCTAGTCCACTTTAAGAACCTAAGTTCTCTGATAGCTGACCATAATCCTATCACAGAGAATTGTGTTCTGCCACCATTGCCCAAACTGCAGTTATTGTGGTATGTCTACTATTTCATATTACATACATAAAACATACGCTTCACGACTTGTGTAAACACACTCCCTTTTTTATTATAGCAGGGTAGTCAGAGGCTTGAATGCCCATCTCCGAAATTTCGAAGGCATGTTAGGTATGGGTCACTTAAAGTCCGCGTTTCACTTGATAGACAGCACCCAACGTGATAGGTAGTGAACTGTATCGCCGTATCTAGGCACTGGCTATTGCCTATCCCGAGAGATAGGCAGGTTTCCTCACGACGTTTTCCCTCACCGTTAGCGACTGTAAATTATGTACGTAAATGAAATACAATAATTAATATTTCATATTAATGCATTTTAATCCAAAAACTAATGCTAAAATTCAGCCTTTGACAAGCAAGTGTTTCTCTTTATGTTTCAAGCTAGTCTAAGACGATATAATCCTAACTAGCTGTCGTTCTTCTTGACATGTTGTTGAAGGCAATTGAGAGTCTAGGCAGTAGATTGAATCTATACTAATATTATAAAGCTGAAGAGTTTGTTTGTTTGTTTGAACGCGCTAATCTCAGGAACTATTAGTTTGAACTCAAAAATTCTTTTTGTGTTAGATAGACCATTTATTGAGGGAGGCTTTAGTCTATATAACATCTCCTTGCTACTAATAGGAGCGAAGAATATAATATAAAAATCTAATTATACGTTATTGCTTGTGATGGGCTTACAATCTGTCAGCAATCTATGCAATGCTAAGTAATGCTAAATTTCACCATGAAGATATTATGTCTCTGTGGTTCTGTTCATGTATATTGGATATCAGGATACAAGTATAAGAGTTATTTTATTGATTGGAAGCCAATTTTCCTATCTTATCATATAATACTTTTTAGATAAAGGCTATTGATAATTCATTATATGTATATTTATCATTCACACGCTTCACAACCATTTACCCTTAGAGATATTTACAAATCAGAGAAAACTACTTATATCTGTCGTTTTACCACATAGTCAGAATCTAATGTGACAGGTTTTACCATCTTTTTACAAAATAAACTGACTATATTACTCCTTCACAATTCTATGAAATTATTCTCACAAATTTTTAAGGCAGCATCTTAACAGGCATCAAGGTTTCATTGTTGTTTATTCAAAGGTTCCGTGCTAGTCTGCGATGTAAAAAGAACGCTAACTAGCTGCCATTCGTCCCGGAAATCCACGTATTTTGACGGGGAAAAATAAATGAAAATACTTAATTCAATTCTTCACAGTATAGTACCTTTAAAGACATATATTCCCGTCCCTTAATTGTTTTTGGGGTGGACAGAACCTTGGACATATTATATCTCCTAGGTTGCGATGTTAAAATGAAACTTTGGTGACAGTTTGCTAGCCTATCCATTCACCTAATTCATTCTATTTACTCCTAGTACCTTAGTCGCTTACATGCCGCGAAGAATAGCAGCTAGTTATCATTCTTTTTATTCAATATCTTGACTGACATATCTCATGACTGACATTACACTTCCAGGCTTAACCATTGCAAGATATCATCTCTATATCCCTGGGTGGGTAAGCTGAAGGAATCCTGCCCGAACCTTCAATTTCTTTGCTTGATGGGTAATCCAGCGGCGCCAAGTTATTTCAATGGAGGGACTTTCTATGAGTATCTGCAGTACAGGTGTGTATTATGTATATTAACATAGATATATGTATTTTATTTACTATGTGAGACCGGGTCGTATCACGATAAATTAATAAAGATATCTGATTGACTTTACAGAGTAAATAAAATGAGTGTAAATCACGAGTGTTTAAAAATAACCATAGAGGTATACATATATCATTTACGGCATTAAATCGTTTTTGGGGTGGATCGAATCTTGGTGTCTTTATTCTTGGTCACTTAATTTATTATTTTAACAATGCTAAATCACATAAAATATTAACATAATAATTACTACTACTAATAATTACACTAATATTATAACTTAGTAGTTAATGGCTATTATAATGTTACTATTACAGTGTGCATGTAATTGATATGTCCCTCAATAGATTCCATTTACCTCTAGTCCCTTAGTCGCCTCCTACGACATGCCGGGAAGAACGGCAGCTAGTTAGCATTCTTTCTACGTCCTAGCTAGCATAGAAGAGAACTAAATAGCTTCGACTAATATAGCATACTTATTACTACTTTTACCCCATGCGGGATAGTCTGAAGTTCATGGTCTATTTAACCAGATAGTCAGTACCTAATCTCATTGGACTATTGTTTTGTACATACATACACATCACGCCTGATTCCCTGTAGAGGGGTAGGCAGAGACAGATCCCCATTTGTCTCGATCTTGACAGACCACTTAAGACATTGTTTAAATTGAAAAATATACATACATATAACTTCACAATCTTCTTTTTTACCAAACTCTTTGTTTATTACTTATACCTATTAAATAATCAATTTTCTTTCACAGACTATTCGTCCTATCACAGTTCCCATCTCTGTCACACCTAGATGATAGGAAAGTGACAGACGACCAGCGTGCAGAGGCCCAAAGACTCTACAAAAGGCCATTTTTCGAAAAATACGTCAAACCTGGATCAGGGTTGTCAAGTATCGTGAGCAAATCCATTACTTGGACCGATATACATAGTAAAATAGGATCGATTTTGGGCTACAAAGATAATAGCGATGACCCTAGAGGTCGGAGGAATTTGCTTATTTAATATGGGGATTAAGTGTTTGTTTTGTTTGGATAGGGGTAAATGGAATTTGGGTGATGGATTGGCAATCTGTCACTAATGGTACCGTATTAATGACGTTTTATCTAGTGTTTATGTCTAAACCAAATGTGTTAAAGATATATGTACGTTTTGTCGATGTTCAGACTACCTCGAAAGGAAATATGGACGTCAATAAATATCAGTAAGAGATTAGTGGGACCAATATTTCACACCGATAGTTAGGTTAATAGTTTAAAATTGAATAGAAATATTATATTGTTTTCATGGTTGTAACTACCCCCACGGAGATTATAGGACCATACTGTGAATGTTATGTATCTATGTTACCGATTTCAGGACAAACTAGTTTGGTCTAGGCTAAACTAGTTCTTCCTACACGCGCTAAGATTAACTAGTAAGGTAGGTTAGTGGGAAAAACTAGTTAACCCTAGGCCAAACTAGTTTGTCCTGAAATCGGGGTTGGCCGGTTACATATATAAGAATGTACTCTTATCTAATCTAGGTGTGAATATATGTATGTATGTTCATAGAAATATTCTTATATAGGTTTAAGTGTTATGTGATTTAAATAAAATATCTGTGCTAGCTGGGACGTAAGAAAATGCTACTAGTTATCATTCTTCTCGACATGTCCGTTAGAACTAAGGTAGTAAATCACTACATAGTATAAAACAAAGTCGCTTTCTCTGTCCCTATGTCCCTTTGTATGCTTAAATCTATGAAACTACGCAACGGATTTTGATGCGGTTTTTTTAATAGATAGACTGATTCAAGAGGAAGGTTTATATGTATAATAACATCCATTAAATAGCCAGAAGTGCGAAGCCGGAGAATATCAATCTAAGAAAACGTATAACAGCTATACATGGAAATTATTTACACCTTATATGTAAGAATAAAACATAACATACTTTTCACAACTTATTTCACAAATTCCTTTCTTATTGTGGCGAAGTAGTCAGAGGTTTGAGTGCCCATCTCCGAAATTTCGAAGACATGTTAGGTATGAGCTATTCAAAGCCCGCGTTTCACTAGATAGACAGCTCCCAACGTGATGGGTAGTGAACCGTATCGCTGTATACAGGCACTGACTATTACGGAAGGATTTCTTTACGATGTTTTCTCTCACCTTATGTTAGTAAATAATTATTAAGTTATTGCTATGGGAAAATATGTTTATTTAAGTTAATATTGATTACTTATTGTATGAATCGGGCGAAATGATAAGACTGTTATAAATTTATCAATAATTTTATTGTATAATCCAACAAGAATAAAATATTTACATTAGTCAATAAATAACATGAAAAAATATGGTTGTTTTGCTTATCCTAAAACGTTATAAACATATGTAGTAAACCTGTTAAAAGTTATTTCAAATACTGTATTTATTTACAAGCAAATTTAGTTAAAAAAGCTATGTTTTAATAAAATGTTGTTCGGAGTGATGGGCTAACAATCTTTCACCAAATCATGTAAAATTTAACCGGAAACACTAATTTATATTCCGAAGGAAACTTACTTTTATCATATTAGTTTTAGTTATGTAACTAATTTAAACAGCTGCCATTCTTCCCGGCATGTCGTAGGAGGCGACTAAGGGTTTAAGTAAATGAAAATAGTCGCCATGTCTCCAAAGTTCTGTCCACCCCACATAGGATTAAAGGACGTGAATGTACATATGTGCAATAAAATGGCCAGATCCCTAGTAACTACATGGCGTAAATTAAAAACTGTCTATCTGGGCCCCAAGGTTACTCATGTTTTTTTGCAAAATAACAGTAAGTAATAACAGTAGTATCACTTTAGTAAAAGTGTCAAGGTGTTCGTGGAATAGTACTTTTGCTGTCACGAAAAGGTGAAATTTGACACTAATCCACTATCACCGAACTGAAATTGGACTACGATTGTGCTAAAATGTATTATTAGACATCTACATTAGGGTCCCGATCTATCTATATAACCATTACTCCAGATCAAAAACCGGTTTCTTCCAAGCCGTCAAGTCCACGTAAGGAATACTGTCATAATCATCACATCTGCATTTAGGGTTGTATGGAGACTCCAGCTCAAAAGCTTTCTTCTGCACGTACAGAACGCCGTCTGTGTTGTCACAGATTAGCCTGGCCAATGGAGGCCTTTTTGATCTCTTTCAGTTGGTCTGTGGAATTAAGGTTACGTTTGAATTGTGCTTTAATTTACATATAGCAGAGTTGTGAATAGACATACTTATATATAGATTTAACAATACAGACAAAGAAACATTCTTCACTTTTTTCGTTTTTGAAACAGCGGAGTAAGTAGTTTTTATGGCCACCTCAAAGACCAAAATGTATCTAAAATGCATCATTGGGGCTTTGAGATGGCCATAAAATTGACAGGTGGATAAACCGTGTCGTTATTTTCAACCATTGACAATAACCTGTGCTGAAGACTAGGTAGAATCATGATGTTTTCTCTTATCGTAGTTTTCGGTGTATTTCGCAAATGAATTTTTATTGGATGAATGTACAGTCAACGCTAAAAGTGCAGTCCCAGTAACTTTTTTTAAGGTTTACGTTTATAAGAACAGAAAACGATATCTTTTCATTTCGAAGCACGCGAACGTATAGTGGCCATGACAATTCTTAGTGACGCCAGTATTAAATTAAATAAACTTTACATATCTAGAAAATCTGCTTTTAATTTCTATTCGATAATACTCCGGAGTGTGAACCATTGATATAGAGTCAAGCTCTCCAACAACTGAGATCGCCGATTTGATTGTTTAGAAAATCGAATTTAAATTAACACAAATGTTATACAAATAAATAATTTCATTCAAAACCCTAACATAAAATTATATATTGTATCAGTAACAAAACTAAGCATACATGCACTCATTCTCGCATATACGTCCCAAAGGAGATAGGCAGAGACTATCGATCGCCACCTGGAACGATCCTCACAAATCTCTCGTGCTTCACTCACACCCATTAACCTTCTCATACATGTTCTTCTGTTCTTCACGCTACACCCGCCTTGAGAAGAATTAATGTACAAGATATAGTGACGAAAATAGAGAAAAGTATGCTAAAGTGGTTTGGGCACATGGAACGGATGTATGAAAGGAAAGTTACGAAAAGGAAGGTAGAGTTGTATGGGGTAGGCCGCTTAGAACTTATACAGATCAAAACTGAGCAATCTATACTAATATTATAAGGCTGAAGAGTTTGTTTGTTTGTTTGTTCGTTTGAACGCGCTAATCTCAGGAAATACTGGTTCGAATTCAAAAATTCTTTTTGTGTTAGATAGACCATTTATTGAGGAAGGCTTCAGGCTATATAACATCACCCTGCTACTAATAGAGGCGAAGAATACAACTTAAAAATCAAATTATAATTACAGTGCCATGTTTCATGTATTGAAAACTTCTAAAAAAATAAAAATGTGACAAATTATTTAATATTGCTTGAAACCTACCCCAACAGGTAATAGTCACTGCTTGTTATCTATAAATCCGTACTTACCAGGTGTAAACGAATGCGGCTGCTCCCCAATGTCATAGAAGAAGCGATCTCCGACCCTAGTCCTGTAGAACTGCTCCGCTATGATGCACTGGAACGTGTGCCCGAGGATCGAACCCGGGACATCGCGTTCCAAAGAACCGCCCACGAACAAGTCTATGTCGTCTACTGACTCGTACAGGGTTTGCAGGGCGTTGATGCGCTGGAATATTTAAAATAGTTGTTCTACATATACAAAGTAGTTGTATTAATAATATACGTTCAGTCGTCTATGGTGCGTCAACAAAGTCAGCAGCTCAGTGAAAGTTGAAAAATACCAATAATTATTTTTGTCTGAATATTTAGTCAATTGTGATGCCAAACTGCTTAAATATGTTCGCTTTGGAATAAGATTTGGATCCTCAACTGGAACGAACCGAAGAACAAGGAAGAGAAGAATTGGAGCTTCGATTTCATTTTTCTTCGGTTGTAGTGGCTGGGCGGCGTTGGTGTAACCATGGCGACTGAATAACAAGAAGTGCAAACGCCATATGGCATCAGTGTTTGTACTTCAGCCGACATAACCTTAGTGGTGAATGGCTTAATAAAGAATTAAAAAAAAAACAATAAGTATACGTTTACGCTAGAATTAATAATATTTGTATGTATTATGCGTATAGAAAATTGTATCAAAATGAAGACACAAAAAATAAGAATCAGTAACGTGACCAAAAAAAACAATTATTATTAATGTATTTTTATCATCTCCTCGAATTATTTATATTCTACTTGAACACAAATGTTTCTTTTGACTATGAATACTATACTTACGTCTTGCGATATCTCCCGTCCTAAGTCTTGGAATGTGGTTGCTCGGGTAAGTCCGCATATTTCTCTATAAGAAAAATAAGTAATGCTGTATTGCCTTGAAGTTTAAGTTAATATAGTTATAGTAAATCTGATGTTATGGAAGTGTAACGTACAAGAATAATTAAAAAATAAGTCAGAACTAAACATCTATCTAAATAATATTAAATTTTCCGTGTTTTTAAAGTACTATAAACCGACGAGTATGTATGAGGTGTATGAGTGTCAATAAAACGAAAGTGGTTTGTCAGGATAGGAACAGATAGGGTTCCGTGATCTCTGCCTACTCCTTTGCAGGGAACCAGGCGTGATGTGTTATGTATATGTTTCTAAAAATATTGTTACGAATAACATCCATACAAATAAATACTCATATACCATACTTAGTCACTGAAAAAACACTTCACCATATACCAGTACTCACCTAAAATCATTATACGACCCCAACCCATGATCCCTGCCTCTCTGTATATCAATAGCAATCAGATCCAGGCCCCAACCAGCAGGGTCTTGAACAGCAAGTTGCTGATTTCCCTCGTGCAAAAGGGGTCGGATTCAGCAGCATTGTTCACGAGGAGGCCGCGGACTATGTCGTCGAAGGAATCAGCAGTTTCTTCTAGAAGGATCGGGTTGAAATAGTGGTCGCTTAACCTGGAGAAAAGAAGGAATGTTAGTTATTTCTGTAATAGAAATGATAGGAGCTGGTTGGTTATTTATTTATATTTAATAAAATGGCATACAGCATTTATATTGTTCATTAATTTTGTATGTTAAAGTTCTTAATGATTTATAGAACAAAGAAATATTGATTGAGGTAAGAATATTGGAAGATTATACATTAAGTAATAAATATCGCATATAAAAATTAGACATAAGTAATAATAAATTAAAACGAAACTTATTCCTCATTACATAGTATTCTACGTAATCTAATTATATCATAACATGCGTAGATAATTATGTAACGTTACTTATTTGAAGGATATTTAGGATTCTTTATCGTAAAAGTGCGAGTCATGCATGAGTCTAATTAACGCTACGATACACGTTACTATATTCACAATCCTGACAAAACCTGCCACTTCATTGTCATCCTACACACTCGTTGGATATAGCTGTGTTTAGAGATACTTATAACGACATACTGTAGCTAGTCTGATGCGTAAATCATATGTTAACTACGTATACAACTCTACTCTACTTCTATGTTTACTTATTCTTACACACTTTCCTATTATAGCTTAAACTCACTGATGGGCAGGCGGCGCACGGTGAATCGTTTCATACAAGTTAGGACTCGGAAAGTCATTACCGAATTGAGGTGATAAACTGATACCAACCTGTTAAGTGATAGTCCACTGTTATAAAATTGTATGAAACATACCTATCCACCCTCTCATTTCTTATCAATGATGATTCAAAGCCAGTACTTAAGGAAATACATAATGTCAACAACATTTTTTACGTGTTTTTTCTTTCCGTCAATTATCTAATTTATATATGTTACAGTGTTTTGAGTGCCATAAAAAAAATGTGTGATAAAGTCCAAGGTATGTAGTATTTAGTCAATAAAATTTTAGATCGTTAAACATTACAGTTTTTCTATAAAAAATATATCATTAATGGTCTCGAAAAATGTCAATAAAATCAACATATATAAATATTCACTAGACCTATTCTTTGTTGTACCGATTTGTACCAATATTGATATATTAATTAAAATAATCGGTATTTATCGTAGTTTTGATAATTACCACTTTTAGACTTTACAAAAAGTTTACATCATTGTTTTTTTGTCATTTTTGTAGGTCAATGTCACCAAATTACTCGTAACGAATTATTTCAAGTATGGAGTTCTAAACCACAAAAACATCGGAATAAGCATGTTATTAATTATGTTATGAGAAAATTTGGCTGCCGGAATGTGACTAAATCTTCAAAAAGGAAAATCGACCAGAAAATTGGGAGATTATCGGCTATATTTAAAAAAAAAATGAAGTCTGGTGGAAACAATAAACATCGGTTAGATATACTACTTATATACTTATTTACTTCTTTTTTTTAATTACTTATGACATACACAGTGTATTCAAAAGAATATCTCAACCAAAACTTTCCGTTCAAGACGCACAATGGTTCTTGAAGACATTTGTCATGGAAAAAAGCATATATTCTTTTTTCGTTTTTTTTTCATTTGTATTACAAACTCTTGTTTTTAATGCAACCTTAAACGAGTATAATAGGGTTTATGCATGCTGTTTTATTTATTTATTTAATCGATTTGTACTAGTCATAACATTACCAAGAATAAGTATAAAACTTCCTAAATATAAGTATTTATGTTACAAAATGGTTTTTATATTCATTTAATTTACAAAATAAAAACAATAAAAACAAAATAAAAAATCATGAATTACAAAGATTTCAGAAGGTTTCGTATAGCTAATAGTAGGAAAACTTCTAGAGTAGATACAAATGTTGATCTCTTAAATATGTTGCTCTTATATCATCAGATCCATTAATTGATTCGCTACGCGAAAAGCCTTTAAAGAATAAACGGTTATTGTCTCCTGACATCTTAGCACACTTAATAGAGCCTGAGATAATATACCAAAAACGCCAACAACTAGTCAAACTGACTACTGTTCCCGGTGAAAGTTATACAAACGAATATTTAGTGTCGGATAGCACGGATCACTCAGAATCAGAATCTGATTAAGTGATTATGTTCATATAGGAGATTTATTTTTTTACAGTTTTCACATTCGTTTATTTAACTTATATTTGTCACGTTTTTTTTATTGTTATTTATATATTATCAACTTACCAAAAGCTATTGAATTAAAATTTTTCTTGTATTGATGCATTTTTTTTTTTTTTCTCAATAAATGCTTTATTTTTTTATA
The DNA here is from genome assembly GCA_030578115.1 of Leucoptera coffeella. Taxonomy (NCBI): domain Eukaryota; kingdom Metazoa; phylum Arthropoda; class Insecta; order Lepidoptera; family Lyonetiidae; genus Leucoptera; species Leucoptera coffeella. The sequence continues at coordinate 366,670 of JAMBLF010000166.1, forward strand.
ATTTCTATGTTTTATTACTAGTCAGTTAGTTCAGATCGCAAAAACACAAAAAAATAATTTCCGTGTCCTAACTTGTATGAAACGATTCACTGTGCGGCGATAGGGTCAGGTATCTCTCGCCTGTTTGTTATTCATACACTTCATACACTAATTTACCAGACAATCATAGGTACTTACACCTTCTTACACTCTCGCCTATTATTGGCTGAAACTCAGTGTTACTTGCAGATCGCCTGGCATCTCGATGGCTTCAAGTATCTCTCGCTACATTGACATCAATATATCACCTCAGTCACACTGGGCGTTTATAGGAACTTTCTTGTCTTTACGCAGATATCTCTCGCTTAGTTGGCATCCATGGATGTACACTCGTTCGACGAGAATATATATATTATATATATATATTATATTTTTAACATCATAAATACTAAGATATTTATGTTATTTACTTATCAAGTGATAGTTTTGGAGACTAGAACTCACTAGTGGTTGTAGATCGCGTGGTATCTCGATGACGTCAAGCATCTCTCGCTTCACTGACATTCATATACCTCCTCAAACACACGACATTCATAGGAACTTACACCTCCTTACACATTCGCCGATTACAGCTGAAAAATCTCTATGGTGTACACATCCTCAGTCAGACTTGGTGTTTATAGTTAAAGTTCCTATATTAGGCGAGGGTGTAAGACACTCGGTGTTTATAAGAACTTTCACCTCCATACACTCTCGCCGATTATAATCAACTAGCGACCCGCTCCGGCTTCGCACGGGTATAAAATATATAGCCTACTCCACTATTTAATGGATGTTATTATACATATAAACCTTTCTCTTGAATCACTCTATCTATTAAAAAAACCGCATCAAAATCCGTTGCGTAGTTTCAAAGATTTAAGCATACAAAGGGACATAGGGACAGTGAAAGCGTCTTTGTTTTTATACTATGTAGTGAAGACTCACTGGTGCTTGTAGACCGCGTGATAGGTGGCGGGACAGGCCACAATTGAACCAGGGACCACAGAGTGCAAAGCTCGGAAGGCAGCTGCCCCGAATGAGTTCACCACGCCAGGGTTCACTCCGGCAGAGTAGTCGCGACTGTACAGCGTGTTAGG